>BPTQ01000006.1:340297571-340339412 GCA_019973895.1 Chrysanthemum seticuspe | reverse complement strand
CGAACACTTGGTGCGCGTAAAAAAGATGGTTGTTTTTGGAGTAACAAGTGATGAATTTCGAAGCTAAAAAGTTGTCAAGTGTGACGGATGAGACGATGAGTTTAGCGTGGAGGGTTTCGGCTTGTCGGATGAGACGGTGATTGGTAAAATGTTGGATCAAGCGGCCGTATTCGGCGTAGTTGTGGTGGTGGTTTATGGTTTGAAAAAGGGCGGGTGGAATTTGAATTTGGGTAAGTTTTGCGAGTCTCATTTTTTTGTTTGCTTGAAACAATAAAAGAAATTTTAAATACATTCAAAGGGCTAGTTTAATTTCGAAACATGGAAAACTTGTGTCTAAAATCGATGCCTAATAATATGATTGCAATACGTGGCAAATTGAAAGGTTAAAATAAAGAGAAATAAAATGGTCATTACATGTGTCAATCTTTATATAAAGTAGGCATGCTATTAAGCATGTAAATTAGTCATCTCGATCATTGCTCTTCAAAACATATGTATGATAAGGTTTCATAATTGTTCTCTTTTATGTAATACTCCATCCGTCTTGAATAGCGGTGGAAAGGGAGTAGAGTCGAGCGCGAGCATGTCAGAGCTCGATCTCGGCTCGTTTAAGTTTTATAAAGCTCGAGCTCGAGTTTGGCTCGTTTCGAGTTTTGTTTTTTAAGCTCGAGAGCAGCTCGTGGTATGTTATACAAGCTCGGGCTCGGCTCGAGCTCGATTCATTTATACGATTTGGTGATGAAAATTTAAAGTTTCGCTCGAGCTTAGCTCGAAATATATCAATTTTGAGCTCGTTAATTAGCTTTTTATTGAGCTCATTTATAAGTTCACTTATAATACAAATGTATAACGTTTTATATATGTTTGTTTTGTATTTAAAATATCGTAGTGTCATTTAGGCTCGTCTAGGCTCGCGAGCCCAATCGAGCTTTGTATGTAAAGCTCGGGTTCGAGCTCGATTGATTTATGAGCTGTAACTTAGGCTCGAGCTCGAGCTGGCTCGGCTCGTTCGAGCTTTTTACCAATCCGATCTCGATCTTTTCACGAGCGCCTTGGCTCATTTCCAATTCTAGTCTTAAATTTTAATTCAACTTTAAATTTGCACAAAGTTTAAGAAATTCACACTAACAATTTTATTTGTCAGTCAAATATCATCTATCTCTAATAAAGTCACTTTTGATTGACTAAAATATGAAAATAAATAAGTATTTTGAGACAAACAAAAAAAAATAAAAAATGAAATTATAATTTGAGACAGAATGAGTAGTTTTTTTGTCTAATATTTGGTCATACTTAGAATGTTTAAATGGTCGCTACTTGTGAAGTTCTAAAGAGGATGATGAAGTTTGGAGGGAAAAATAGTTGTGTCTTTCAATCAATTAATCCAAGTGATAACGGATTTACAAATATAAAGAGAAATGAAAGTTACAATGTAACATACTAAGTCCCTAAACTATGAGACCTATTACAATTCAATCCTTGTTACTTTTACACTCTCCCTCAATTTGAGAGTTGGTTGGAACAAACACTCCCAACTTCGACAAAAGCTTATTATGCCGATCCATTGTTACAGCTTTAGTGAACACATCTGCAACTTGAGACTTTGTAGAAACATAGGAAGGATTAATTTTGCCTGCTTTAAGCTGATCTCTCACATAGTGACAGTCCACCTCAATGTGTTTTGTTCTAGCATGGAAAACAGGATTAGCAGCGATATACAATGCAACTTGGTTGTCACAAGATAAGTCAAAAGGTTTCAAATCCTTAATGCCAAGATCCTTGAGCAAACTGACAATCCAAGTCACTTCACAACAGGTTAATGCCATTGCCCTATACTCTGCCTCAGCTGCTGACCTTGACACAACTGCTTGTTTCTTGGACATCCATGAAATTGGTGAGTCTCCCAAATAAGATGCAGTATCCAGTGGTTGATCTTCTAGTCATTGGGCAACTAGACCAGTCTGAATTACAATATGCCTGCAACTGAATTGCTGAATCTTTAGCTAATAAAATACCTTGACTTGGTGAAGCTAACAAGTACCTCAACAAATGTTTCACTGCCTGCATATGCACTGAGGTTGGAGATTGCATAAACTGACTTAATAATTGCATTGTATAGCAGATATCAGGTCTTGTAACAGTTAAGTAAATGAGCTTGCCAGTAAACCTTCTATAGACTTCTGGATTAGACAAAGTTGTACCAATATCAGCCTTCAATTTAAGATTAGGATCCATAGGTAACTTGTATGGCATGTTATTAAGCACCCTCATTCATTTAACAGTTCTCTTGTGTACTTATGCAGTGAGATGAATATTCCTTGAGCTGACTTGCAGATTCCAAACTCAAAAAATAACTCACTTCACCTAAATCTTTCATATGAAACACAGAACTTAGCTGAGACTTCAGTTTACAAATCTGTGCTTCATCTTTTCCAATGATCAACAAAATCATCCACATAGACTAGAACAGCTGTGAAACTAGAGGTGGCAAAATGGTTGGGTTGGGTCTTGGGTCTTAGATGGGTATGGGTCTATATGGGTATGGGTCTAGATGGGTCATTTGGAAGGATGGGTATAAATGGGTAAGAGTCGGGTCGGGTCGGGTTTTTTTTGTTTCATCATGTAACATAATAATTAATTACCGTAAACAAAGACAAAAAGTATTCAATATCTAATTTTTTACGTTTTCGTCAGTTTTTATACGTTTTCATCCGTTTTTTTACGTTTTCGCCCGTTTTTTCACGTTTTCGTCCGTTTGTTTACGTTTTTGTCCGTTTTTACACGTTTTCGTCCGTCTTTTTTACGTTTTTATCCGTTTTTGCACGTTTTCGTCAGGATTTTTTTACGTTTTTGTCCGTTTTACACGTTTTCGTCCGGTTTTTTACGTTTTCGTCAGTTTTTAACCGTTTTCGTCTGTTTTTTTTACGTTTTTGTCCGTTTTTACACGTTTTCGTCCGTTTTTTTACGTTTTTGTCTGTTTTTACACGTTTTCGTCTGTTTTGTTACGTTTTTGCCCGTTTTCACACGATTTCTTCAGTTTTTTTACGTTTTCGCCCGTTTTTTCACGTTTTTGTCCGTTTTTACATGTTTTCTTCTCTTTTTTTTAATGTTTTCGTCCGTTTTTTGACAAATTTTTACGTTTTTGCACATTTTCGTCAAGTTTTTTTACGTTTTTGTTCGTTTTACACGTTTTCGTCCGGTTTTTTACATTTTCGTCAGTTTTTACACGTTTTCGTCCGTTTTTTTACGTTTTTGTCCGTTTTTACACGTTTTCGTCTGTTTTTTTACGTTTTTGTCTGTTTTGTTATGTTTTTGCCCGTTTTCACACGTTTTCGTCCGCTTTTTTTTTACGTTTTTCTCCGTTTTTAATCGTTTTCGTCTATTTTTCTACGTTTTGGCCCGTGTTTTAACCTTTTCTACGTTTTTGTCCGTTTTTGCACGTTTTCGTCTGTTTTGTTACGTTTTTTTCCCGTTTTCACACGTTTTCGTCCATTTTTTTACGTTTTCGCCTATTTTTTCTTGTTTTCGTCCGCTTTATTACGTTTTTGTCAGTTTTACACGTTTTCGTCTGTTTTTATACGTTTTCATCCATATTTTGATGTTTTTTGTCCGTGTTGCACATTTTCGTCATTTTTTTATGTTTTTGCCCGTTTTACACGTTTTCGTCCGGTTTTTATGTTTTTATCCGTTTTTATACGTTTTTGTCCGTTTTTACACGTTTTCGTCCATTTTTTTTACGTTGTTGTCCGTTTTTTCATGGTTTCATCCAATTTTTTACGTTTTCGTCCGTTTTAATACGTTTTCTTAAAAAACGGACGAAAAAATGTAAAAACGGATAAAAACGTAAAAAACCGAACGAAATCGTGTAAAACGGACAAAAACATAAAAAAAAAATGACGAAAACGTGCAACACGGACAAAAAAGTCAAAATATGGATGAAAACGTAAAAAAATAGACGAAAACGTGTAAAACGGACAAAAGGTGTAAAAAAAGCGGACGAAAACAAGAAAAAGCAGGAGAAAACATAACAAAACGGACGAAAACGTGTGAAAACGGGAAAAAACGTAACAAAACAGACGAAAACGTGTAAAAACGGACAAAAACGTAATAAAACGGACGAGAACGTGTAAAAACGGACAAAAACATAAAAATAAAACGTAAAAAATGAAAGGAAACGTGTAAAACGGACAAAAACGTAAAAAACCTGACGAAAACGGGTAAAACGGACAAAAACGTAAAAGATCTGACGAAAACGTGGAAAAATGGACAAAAACGTAAAAAAAAAGTTAAAATACGGGCCAAAACGTAAAAAAATAGACGAAAGCGAGTAAAAACGGAGAAAAACGTAAAAAAGCGGACGAAAACGTGTGAAAACGGGCAAAAACGTAACAAAACAGACGAAAACGTGTAAAAACGGACAAAAACGTAAAAAAACGGACGAAAACGTGTAAAACTGAGTGGATTTACAATGCCTTTGCTTTGAGAACTCATTTGACCACGTGTGCTTGAACATAAACTAGACATATTTTGGCAGTGGGTTGTGAACACACAGGTTGCAAGTTTTGTATGAGCGGAACTTGGAACTGAGTGGATTTACAATGCCTTTGCTTTGTGGACTATTCTAAATGACCAAAAACTTTGCCTTTGTTGCATGAACATTCTTTAAAGGCTTTACAATTCAACCAAACTCTGTGAACTCACTCAACCATTGTGTTGACACTTTTAGCATGTTTTATCTCAGGTATCTAAGGCATTCACTTCATGGCATGCATGTGAACTTATCATAGAGTCGCGGTGTCGACGCGTTTCACATATATTTTATGCACTTAACCATCGTTTGATTGTAACAAACTCATTTTTGGTATATTGGAAATCTTTTGGGACCTATGTTTTGTAAATTCTGATTATTTTACTTAATCAAACGATATTTTCAAAACGACACTTTAGGTCGTTCGATATAACTGTAACTTTGATGCTATGACAGTCTACCCCCAGGAATTCCATTCCGCTGCAAAACAGGTAATTTGGGGGTGTGACAAATTTCAATTGCTCTTCTCCATGCTCTGTACTTCTAAGCCCCAATTAACTTTTCTTGAACTGTTAAAGAACCAAGTCCGTCTGAAGGATGGAGATAAAGTGGGTTTTGAAAGATTGCAGGTGGTGTAAGATCAGTATCCATTGTTGATTGATCAAGAAATCAAGAAACACATGAAATTACGCTAAAACGTGAAACAAAGTAATCACACACACTAGACTTACTTCTAGCACACTTGTGTGTGAAATAACAAACTTTTTAACGGTTTTAACAGTCAGAAATCCATTGATAAAGCTCTGATACCATGTGAAGTTCTAAAGACCTAACTATATGATATTTGGTTTCGGTTTTAGGGGAAAACCGAGCAACAAAACAACAATTATTCTTTTTTTATTTATTTATCTGAGTTTTAGTGATAGTGTGTTTAAAAAAATAGTATAAACATGTTATGTAGGTCTTTCGATATTTATATTTCACGAAAAATATATTTTTTAAATGTCGCTACAACATGTGTAAACTTTTATAGGTTTTTCACACTTATATATTTTCTTTTAGTTGTTTATTAATAAACAAATGCAAGTTATTTTTTTTAAAATTGTTTATAGTCTGGATTAGGGGTGAGTAGAAATCGTGCCGTAACTCGAAAAACTGAAAAAGTCAAACTGAAAAAACGATCCATAGCAAAAACCGACAATGTTGTTTTAGAAAATAGAAAACCAACTTTTGCGGTGCGATTAATAACCGCATCCAACCACTCCGCTTGTAACGCCCCGACCCGACAAGGGTAAAGGAATCACAAGTAATGGTGGCATATCAAAGCAAACATAAATATCCAAAAGAAGTCTTAATATAAATACTGAAATAAATCAAGTTAAAATGACTTCAATACATAGGTCCCAGCGGAAAAATAAACTCCAAATAAAATATCTGAAATATTAAGTCTTAAATGGCATCATAAGATCAAAGCTAAATATCTCTAAGGTAAGTCCACTCAGCACTCATCCCAAAGCAAAACCCAGCTCCAATGCTTAGATACCTGCCGCGGAAGAAAAAAAATGCGGCTGAGCTTCAAAAGCCCAGTGAACAGATATACAAGCAAAACGAATACGAAACGAAAACGAATACGAAATAAAGTGAAAGAAAGATAGTAAAATCATAATCATTTCAAAGTATAAATCAGAATAATAGAATAAGTTTTATAGTTAACTACCTCGAGCCCAGACACATATATCAGATCATAATTATATTCACACAAGGCAACGTTTGTAGGGGAGACCTACCAGAGTTATGAAGGACGTGCATGCACGCAACATCAATCATCAGATAACATATAGCATATAACATATAACATATAACAGATCTAGGATGCATCCATACGCCCCACAAACATATATTGGTAATATAATATAACTTGAGCTCATAACAGATAACAGATAAGGGACGTGACAGAACTTCACTCTACTGCCCTAGAGTCATGTCAGAAGTGCATCACTGACACGGACATGGAACCCCCATGACTAGTTATTATTTTGGCTCGGGTGTCAAACTATCTTAGGTCAAATCAGAATGTCAAAACTGACACAGATCATACTTTATCAGAAGATTAATCATGTTTTCAAAATCAAGGTTTTCATATCATATAGTTCAAAATCAGATGTTTTATAATTCAAAAATCAAAGTTCAGATAAGCAACAGCTCAAACAAACAGAATGGGGTTCATAGCAAAGGCTTAGGAAATCCTAATATAAAAGCTAACGAAAAGAAAACGTTATAAGGAACCTTTACTAAAAAGGTCAGAATATCTGTACCTTATTCCAAAGCAAATGATCGAAAAGCAGAAACACGGAAAGCAAAGGATTACTCCTTCTTCACAGAACCTATACACATTAACGGTCGTACATGTTATTTATGATTCCATAATCGTCGAAGTGATCTTTTAATATTTGGTGTTTATACTCAATTTATTCAGTGATCTTAATACTTTAGGGTTTTATAATTAAATGAGACTTAAGTGTTTTATAAACAATATCGTAGATTAAGGTTCATTATGTCATTTATTAAAGTTTAGGGTTAAATGTGAAAATAGTTTAAACGTCATAACTCACACATGAAATAACGAATTAATATACTTAGCTTCAAACCCTAATCGACTATCATTTATGTTCTAGGGTTTTCTCATTCTTTTAATATTATATCCACGTGCATTTACTTTATATGTTACGTCATTTAATGACTCATTACTCTTGTTTATTTACTCAACACGTTCATGTCTTAATCATATGTTACTCATATATATGTTATACGTCAACTTTTATATCCATGCACGTTTATGATTTCATGTGACCCCAAAAGTTACTTATTACTAGGATTAGTTACACATCTACGCACACATGATACACGGTTCACAAACCAATTAAGGTTCGGTTCACACATCACTTAGGGTTTAGGTTTCACATGATCTTTACTCGTTTCATACACGTTCAAAAACTCTTATATGGTTCGGCTTGTATATAGGGTTCGGCTAACATGTTTTAAGCAATACCTTAACTCTCTACATACTTTACATATTCACGTTTGCATGTTTATATAAGGTCCGATTATATATATATATATATGGTTCGGTGTATATATAGCTTGACATACTAATGATCCGATTCACAAAACATATTCAATACATGTTCTCTTTAATAATTATAAGGTTCAAGTCATTATGGTTTGCCTTGTTTGGTTTCGTACGGCTCGACCACAAAAGAAAAACACAAAACTCGACTAAACGAAACATATTACAATATATATACGTAAGGTGTAATAAGAGAAGACGAATAAACACGTTATACCTTAGCTTTGATGAACAAAACTCGCGACACCAAGGTTGTTAGGGTTCGGCCGAATGGAAGAAAAGAAAAGAGAGAGGCAACAAAACTAGGGTTTCAATTTCATGTAAATGTAGTGTATATATAGGTAGTACAAAAATGTTTCTAGGCTTTGATGGGTTGGGTTTCGGCTTGGGTCCAACCGAACAAACAAAACAAACGCCCTTTGGGCTCTCGGCTCTTGATCCAAACGAAACAATGCATCGCGGCCCAACATATTAGCGAAACGTTTAAATCTTTCGTCGTACCAAAATCGATCACGTACACACATTCGTTAAGTTTTTATTATTCGTAAGTTAAGTTTTAATTTCGTTAAATGATTATAAACGTATTTTACGTATTTTATAATTTTCGATTCCAAGGGTATTTTAGTCTTTAATCATGTTTTAGATTTTCAGGTTTTACACCGCTATATTCAAATATTTTTTTTCAAATAAACTGATTAAGATTGTAATTTGTGTATGATAAAATGCTTTTTTTATATGTCCATGTTTAATTATTTCTAATACATTTTATTGATCAATTATTGTGTGAGTTCTTAAGTCATATAATTTAATTTTCTTTCAATTTATCATCGAAGTTTCTAAAATTCTTCATTTTATTTAATTTTTACTATTGTCTAGATTTATAATTATATACTAATACACAACATTTTGTATATATGTTTCAACCCTCCTTGTAACCGCGTGATATATTTATTTTATAAAAATTATATACTAAAAGGGTAATTTGAAAAAAAAAAAAAAAAAAAAAAAAAAAAAAAAACAGCAAAACCCAAACTGGAAAAACTAAAATCGAAAATGAAAAAACCGCGCGATTTCGGATCCTCATTTTGTAAAACCCCAAATGTGGATGCGGTTTGGTTTTTACCTAAAACTTCACCATGCTCACCCCTGAAATTTGTTTTTGTAGTAACATGATTGAAAAATAATGTCAATGCTCCTATATCAGTATTGGGATACTTTTACAAGCCGTCTGGTAGGGGGTTTTTGGCCCCAGTTTTGGCGTCACTCCAAAAAAATGTCGTTTGGTTGAAATTTTACACCATTTAAATCCAAGAGGCCCCACCAAATCTGAAAGTGGGAGGACATGGTAGGTTTTGTAAATATTTTCTCAAACTTTATTTCTTAACCACATATTTTATTATAATTATATATATATATATATATATATATATATATATATATATATATATATATATATATATATATATATATATATATATATATATATATATATAAATTATTTCTTTTATAATATATTTTCTCTCTCTAACATCAAATTTAAATCTAAGTACTAATCCTAATCCTAATTCTAATCCTAAACCTATCTACAAACTAAATTTAAATCCAAATACTAATCCTAATCCTAATTCTAATTTTAATCCTAAACCAATCTACAAACTAAACGGGCTCTTAATTTTCATTGAAAATTGTATCTTTTAAAACCTTAAAGGGTTGTTTGCTTTACGATGTTGACTATAGGATTTTGAAGCCAAAGACAAAAATGTAGTTTGGTTTAAGGTATTAGATTTGAAATTGGGTGTCACTCTAAACTATTAGCACAGTTTCAAACACCCCCAAATCAGTCGGATTAAAAAGTTTTGTGTGAGCCCAAAATTTCTTGTGTTTATCTCTCTCTTGATTTTATATTGAAAGTAATTTAATTGATTTAAAATATTAATATTAACTTACAAAACTAACTTATATAAACTACTCCATCCGTTCCTTTTAAATATTTTTAAATCCAAATTTGACTTTAAATATTTTTGTTTATATCATATAAACTTGATGAAAATTACACAAATAAAAATACATTCAAAACCCAATCGGATTATATATTTTGCAATTAAGTACTATATAATACAAAAAAAGAAATATTTATAGTTAAAGTTGTATTTAAAAAGACAAAATGATCTTATATTTTGAGAAAAATAGAGTTTTTTTTTTTTTTTTTTCTCTAAATCTAAATCTAAATCTAAATCCAACTCCTAATCCTAATATTAAAGCCACCTACAAATCAAATGGCCTTAAATGTCACTATAACAACTTAACTTTTTATGTTTAGGTATTAGGCCTCTGTGCCCTACCTGATATGAGGCGCATTTCATTATAAAAAATAAAAAAATAATAAAAAAATAAAAAATAAAATAAAAATTTGTTACACAAAAAATTGAGACACGATGCAGTTTCAACTAATTTTATGATAAGCGTGATAAATTCATATGGTTTACGGCCATTTTAAAAGCCCCCTCTCTATTCATCTCGGCCTATAATTATCAACACGTGCAACTATTAGTGTCTAATGCAGGGTATTATAGGCAAATTTTGAAGCCTATAACGGCGCCAACTGCACTGCTACCTGTTTTATAGGTATCACGTGGTTGTGATAATGCGTGTTTTTGGCGCAAAAAAAAAATAAAAATAAAAAGAAATACAAATGTATTATTGTGCAAGAATCTTCTTAAAAATCATAAGCCAAACTAACAAGC
This sequence comes from Chrysanthemum seticuspe, assembly GCA_019973895.1. Taxonomy (NCBI): domain Eukaryota; kingdom Viridiplantae; phylum Streptophyta; class Magnoliopsida; order Asterales; family Asteraceae; genus Chrysanthemum; species Chrysanthemum seticuspe. The sequence continues at coordinate 340,329,013 of BPTQ01000006.1, read as the reverse complement.
TTTGATTCATTTATAGAAGAGTTTCATTTGTCATTTAATTATAATATTGTTCCACAACTATTCCTTTTAATATTTGATTCATTTGTGATAAGAATTATATACTTTGAAAACTATGAACAGTTTTATTAGAGTACACGGTATGGTTGCAAATAACATGCCATTCGTCCTTTTTTTTCGTGCCAATCGTGAGCCAACCATACCGGCCAACATGCCAAACATGTGCCAAAGGGTTTTGAGCCACTCGAATGGCTCATGCCAAATGCATCCTTTTGTGGTTTTTTTTTTTTTTTTTTTTTTTTTTTTTTTTTTTTTTTTTTTTTTTTTGTATTGTGAGTGAGTAGGTATATTTGGTGGGGTATTTTGTGGGACCTACAGGTGATGTTATTAGTGTGTTATGAAGGAGGGGTGTTTTAGTTATTGGTGTGTTATTGGGAGGGAATGATGTGGCGCTGATGTGGCATACGAATAACATGTTATTCGTTCCTACCTTACCTTGTGCTCTTAGTGTCAAATGGGTTTTGCCTAAAACTTGTTTTTAACTTTTAAAAATATTCATGTTTTACTCAAATTTTGATAACAACAATTACCATGCTATTAGTGAAACTAAAAACGTGTTACTCATCTTCGGATTTTTTAATCTATAAAAACTAAACCTAGTTTTTCTTTCTGTCAAACACATTCATGCTCCATCAAACAAAAAGACGATAACTTACTGTTTTATAAAACTTTACGGATAAATTAATGAAACTTGTAACAAAACGACAGCTTAATCATTCCTTGTTTAGCACATGATAGTAATTTCTAAGTTAAAATCCTATAAACACAATAAACGTGTGATGCCAAATCTAACATTGATTTTATTAACGATCTTAATTGAATTGGGGTACCTAATAAAACAACTTATTTCTATCAAGTGTACTTTATTTAATTGATAAAACATTTATTTCATTGATAAAATTAGATACGATATGATCGAATTTCTGTCTCAATCTGCAAGTTTTAACTTGAGTTGTTTTCTTCAACTAAAATATGATTTTCGTGTTCCATGTACGTTGAGCTATAGTTTGTTAGCTTATTTATACCTGAAAGGACTTTTTAATAAGAAAATTACAAAACTACGCATAAAAGACTCATTTTATAAGGTATTTCAAGGTTATTGTAAGTAGTAAAATCCATATAGTTCGATCCGAAACCATCTTTTATATAATAAAACAATTACATCATTTCATAAATATATTGCTAAAACAATTTTACTGATAAATAAATTAGCCAATCTGGTTGCTTTATTTTGACACGTGATAAAATCGGCATCTCTCTTTATTATTATTCTTTTTATTTTATTTATTTTACTTGGGTTCCGCTTGACATTGTGAGCCGAAAAATCATGCATTCTTATTGGCTAATTGAAAGTCAAAATATAAAAAATGATCAAACTTTGATAAATTTAATGAAGAAAAAATATATATAAAAGTATAGGTGCCAAATTTGTAAAAACAAAAAATTAAAAAAAGATGGGTTAATTAATAAAACTTTAGTGGTTGAATTCTAAATAAATTATATGAAATTAAGTGTAAACTTATAAGTTTTCATGTTTTAAATAACCTTAAAAAATAAACAAATATCTCCTTAGACTTTATACCGTTAGACTTTATATTTTAGATATACAACATATGTTGTTTTAAAAATGCAACATGTATATGCACGGGATTATATATATCAAAATAAAAGTACAAGTTATTGTGTATGTAAATAAATATACGAGGTTGTACGTATACGAACCACTCATGTTATTCCTTTTTATGAGTTTAAGTAAGCATATCTGAATATTTGTTTTTTACTATTGGCGTTGAATAAGGATTTGTGTTATTCCTTTTTATAAGTTTAACACATGCGTACGCATGTTTGAAGATTAAATACAACAAAATTATTAACAGGAATATAAATATCAAATGTAAGCACGAGTTACTGTGATATGAAAACAAATTTACGCGAATGTACTTATAACAACGACTCATGTACTTCATATTTAGAGTTTATATAAGGATGTTCAAAAAAATATTTTTAAAATACTTTAACAATAATATCAACCTCAACATCCATGTCAGTTAAGGAATCCAACAAAAGTCTTTACAAAATATTAATCGATATTGATACATGATAAAAAAAAATTATGTAAAAATCTGTGCATAATAATTAGTTATACTTATATCACATTACAAACATTAAACACATAAAAATTCTTACATGTATGTATATCAAACAAAAATTTTAAATAAATTTGTTTCATGTGTAAATCCGATGCGTGCACGGGACTTATAACTGGTTATATTTAACATGTTTACGACGCTTAAATAATAGGGTTCAGTCTAAAATAGGCGACATATTTTCCCTAATTTTTACATCTAGGTAACTTACTTTGAAAAAAAAACTATTACGACTATCCAAACTTTTAAATTTGCTCAAAACTTAAAAATTTCGTCACATTTCTTCACTGGTTGGTTACTGGTTGACAGATAAAAAACGTTACACAACATCATGTTTTATTTTCTTATACCTGCTTATGTGTCCGGTAAAAGTCAAAACATGAGTTTCTATTCAAGTTTTGCATTTATCTTTCTTTGAAATTTACCCATAAAATCATTGGTTTTCTATTGATTAAACCAATATCTATCTACCCATAACAAATCAGGATCCTGAATAGAATAGTTAACATTTATCTCTCAGCCACTGTGTTTGCTACGTCACTGCTGCAACCTACGATGGTTGATTTGAAAACCTCAGCTAAGGATCAAATTGAATACATATGCTTACTGAAGATGATGATGCTCCATAGCTAATGGCTGAGGTAGAAAGTAAGATAAAATTTTAAGGGATTGTTAACATTTAACAAGGTTTAATACCTTAGTGAATTCAGCTTGTGAAATGTTGGAAAATTTAGTGCACTTGTTGGATTAGTTAACACCTGGTTTTGAGTAAGGAGGTACGAGTGTACACCCATGAGGTCCCTGAACACCCTGACTCAATAGTGGTTAAGTACTGTTAGTGTATTGGTTACTACTGCTAAGTGTAGTAACTGATGGTTCCTACTGGTAGTGTTATGGTTCCTGCTGCTAGTGTAACGGTTCCTGCTGATGGTTCCTGCTGGTAGTGTTTGGTTCCTGCTGCTAGTGTAATGGTTAATACTGGTAGTGTTGCAGTGATTAATTTGTAACAGCTTTGACTCATTCAATTGGCTGTTATGACTGCTTTATGACCATGTTAAATTGGTCATGTAACCACTATTCCTATGATAATGGAGGCTTATTATAGGTGATTAATTGGCCGTTAATCATCCATAATGTCCATTAACTAGGAGTGAGTATTCTCTACTATAAATAGAGATGGTTTTCATCAGCATGAAGACACTGAGAAACATACTCAATCAGGATAAACAAACTGAAAGCATAAACACTTGAAAGCAAAGGGTTATTGATTTGTGCCTAATTCAATAACATACATTTGGTCTTATCCCAAGTAGATATTCATGATACTCAGGCATTAGGGTCGAATAGTTTACTTTGGAAAGTGATTACACGATTTCAAGTGATATCCGGTAACCACCTAGTGGTATTGCAGTTGCTACCGATTGTCTTAACCCTGTTCTGGGAATTACCACCAACAATCAAAGTAAACTATTTGTGATAATCAATGGCTGCTGCTGCAATGAAACACATGGCTTCAAACTTTGCCAAGCTGGACAAGTTTGAAGGGGTGGACTTCAGGAGATGGCAAAAGAAGATGCACTTCTTGCTTTCCAGCATGAGTGTGGTGTATGTGCTAACCACTCCTATTCCTGATGATGGGGATGATGCTACTGTGGAGCAGATCAGGAGGAGGAGCAAATCGGAGAATGATGACTACATTTGCAGAGTTTTAATTCTCAATGGTATGTCTGATTCTCTATTTGACATTTATCAGAACTTTGAATCTTCCAAAGAATTGTGGGATTCCTTGGATGCCAAATATATGGCTGAGGATGCATCAAGTAAGAAGTTCCTTGTTAGTAATTTCACAAATTACAAAATGACTGATTCAAGACCAGTTATGGAACAATACAATGAACTTCTTGGAATACTTGGAAGGTTTACACAACACAATATGGACATGGATGAGGCTATTTCAGTCTCTTGTGTTATTGATAAACTTCCTCCTTCTTGGAAAGATTTCAATCATACCTTGAAACATAAGAAAGAGGAGTTAACTGTGGTTGAGTTGGGCAGTCATCTGCGAATTGAGGAATCTCTCAGGGTGCAGGATAATGACAAGCCAAAGAGCAGCAATGCTACTAGTGCATCTGTTGTCAATATGGTGGAGCATAACAACTCCACCAGGTACAATGACAACAAAGGCAAACGTAAACATCATGATAACACAAGGGCAGATCCTAACAAGAAGGCAACACCTACTTGTTGGAAATGTGGCAAATCTTGTCACATTAAAAGGGATTGCAAAGGTGTTAAGGTTGGTGACAACCAATGGATCAGGAACTAATGGTTCAGGGAGTGGTGGTTCTACCAACTCACTGAAAGGTCATAATATGTTTAATAAGTCTTTTTAGATTTATTATGTTACATATGTATCTGAATCTTATTATGTGCAGGATGATGATGTTGCGTGGTGGGTTGACTCTGGTGCAACAGTTAATGTGTGTAAAGATAGAAGCTGGTTCAAGACTTATGAGTCACTGAATGATGGTTCTATTCTTCACATGAGAAATGAGTCAACAGCCTTGGTACATGGTCATGGTTGTGTAGATCTTAAATTTAGTTCTGGAAAGATTGTAACTTTGTTTAATGTTATTCATGTTCCTGATATAAGGAAGAACTTGGTTTAAAGTAGTGTTTTGAATAATCATGGATATAAACAAGTTATTAAGTCTGATAAATTTGTTTTGTCTAAAAGTGGTGTTTTTATTAGTTTTGGCTATTTATGTAATCAAATGTTCAGGCTTAATATTGTCACTAATAGTGATAATTCAGCCTTTATGACCACCTCTGACCTGACTGACTCTACCCTATGGCATGCTATACTTGGCCATGTACACTATAAAAGGATGCAAGATATGTCTAAGGATGAGTTAATCCCAGCATATTTGACATGGACACTGAAAAGTGTAAAACTTGCATGTTGACCAAGATAACCAAGAAACCTTTTCAGGGTGTTAAGCGTGAGACTAAGCTCTTGGAGCTAATACACAGTGACCTGTGTGATTTGCATGCCACTCCCTCTTTGGGTAATAAGAGATACTTTGTGACATTTATTGATGATGCTTCTAGGTTTTGTTATGTCTATCTATTATATACTAAGGATGAAGCATTAGATAAATTCAAAGTATTTAAAACTGATGTTGAATTACAACTTGGGTCTTTGATCAAAAGATTAAGGACTGATAGGGGAGGTGAGTACATGGATACTATGTATTTTCAATCTGTTGGTATAATCCATGAAACGACTGCTCCTTATGCTCCTCAGCAAAATGGTATTTCTGAAAGGAAAAACTGGGTGCTGAAGGAGATGGTTAATTCCATGTTGTCTTATTCAGGACTGAGTCAAGGGTTCTGGGGTGAAGCTATGTTAACAGCTTGCTATTTATTAAATAGGGTTCCCAACAAAAGGAACAAGGTTACCCCTTATGAACTCTGGACTAAAAGGAGACCCAACCTGAACTATCTCAGGGTTTGGGGTTGTAGGGCTGTTGTAAGACTCCCTGATCAAAAGTTGAAAACTTTGGGTGAAAGAGGCATTGATTGCATCTTTGTTGGATATGCTAAGCATTCCAAGACTTTTAGGTTCTATGTTATTGAACCTAATGAATATGTTTCAATTAACTCTATAATTGAATCAAGGGATGCAAACTTTGATGAGAATAGATTCTCATCAGTCCCTAGACCAAGTCAGAGGATTCCTAATGGAACTCATGACACTAGTGTATCTGAAACACCCAGATTTTTTTTATTTATTTAAAAATCTGTAAACTGTATACATTGATAAAACTAGCGGAAGCGTATTTTCTACATCATACGGGCTTATTCCAAACGTCCCATTGAAATACTAAACTTTACAAAAATACATAACGGTGACTCTTTAAACTTGGTAAAGAAGCTGGTTCTTGATTTAGGGGCATTCCAAACTGATAACAAATGATGGAAATGAGAAGCTCGTTACCTAACCCGCGAGCTACACCATTTTAACCTATTACGCCCCATTTAGCATGTACATGGTCTCATCTTGCATACCTACAAAAATATAAACTGAGAACGGTAAGTCTATAAGACTTAGTGAGATAACGGAACTGTATTAAATCATAATCTGAACATAAACATGATGCTGAATAAGTATATATACAGTACTATTATGACTACATGAATCATAATATTAACTAACTGCATAAGCATGACACTGACTGATTAAATACATGATACACCATGTTACTGACCGAGTACATAAGTATACTAAGTGCATAACTGCATGCATAAATAAGCACATACTTAGTGCATAACTGACTGAGTACATGGGCACATAGTGAGTGCGTAAAGCACATACTGATTGAGTGCCTAAGCACATACTGAGTACTTTTAGTACTATACTGGCTGAGTGCATAAGCACATACTGACTAAGTACTTGTAGTACTATACTGACTAGATACATAACTGACGAGCCATATAAGCATGTTAATCATCCATACAGGATGTCTGAGTTCCAATTTTGGAACATTCACTATTCTAAGGCTCGATTCTCCACTAAGGAGGTCTAAGTTCCAACTTTGTCTGGAACACATGTGTGATCACATAACTGACTATATACTGATAGTACTAAATACATTGAGTAATGCATAAAGTACCATTCTGACTAATTTAGTGCATAAAGCACTTGGCGCGCCTTAAAGCCTGCATAAGCATATACCTAATAGAATTTGACATGCATATATTGATATATATAAACGCATCGCATGCCAGAAGTTCATAAAGCATTTTGCACACATTACTAAATACATATAACATTCATATATAATTTAAGGTTAAATTAAATACTTACGTTTGACTATAACATGATACTAAGCTAGGCTGGAACTGAGACTAAGCTAAATATAGAAACTAAGCAATAATATGGTTACGAGATTAAACAAAGATATAATACTAAAATTGTACTATAACCTAAACCAAGGCTGAGTTATAACTTGATACTACAGTTGAACTATAATATAAAGCTAAACTATAATATAAAGCAGAACTACTATAAACATAATGTTGAGACCAACTATAACATATAACTGAGTCTGCGCTATAAATAATATTGAGGTTGACCACGACATGTTACTTAGTAGAAACAATCGGGTCTACTTAATACTGAATATTGCTAAACAGGTAAGCATAACTATGAATATGACCAAACAGGTCAACATGATACTTAATATGACAAAACTAGTCAATATGATACTTAATATGACCAAAGAGGTCAACATGATAGTTAGTACGACCAAACGGGTCAACTTGATACTTGATATGACCAAACGGGTCAACTGGGGTCAACTTGATGCTTAATATGACCAACGGGTCAACTTGATACGTAATATGACCAAACATATCAACATGATACTTAATATGACTCAACGGGTCAACTACATACTTTATATGACCAAAGAGGTCAACATGATACTTAATATGACAAAACTGGTCAATATGATACTTAATATGACCAAACATGTCAACATGATACTTAATATGACAAAACTGGTCAATATGATACTTAATATGACCAAACATGTCAACATGACACTTAATATGACCAAACGGGTCAACATGATACTTAATATGATAAAACTGGTCAATATGATACTTAATATGACCAAACATGTCCACATAATACTTAATATAACCCAACGGGTCAACATGATACTAATATGACCACACGGGTCAACATGATACTAATATGACCACACGGATCAACATGATACTAACATGACCAAACATGTCAACTTAATACTTAATATGACCCAACGGGTCAACATGATACTAATATGACCACACGGGTCAACATAATACTAATATGACCTCACGAGTCAACATGATACTAATATGACCTCACGGGTCAACATGATACTAATATGACCTCACGGGTCAACATGATACATAACTTGCATAGTACTTGAAATATAGTAAAGCATATATATACTAAACACGCTTAATCTACTAAACATGTTAACTGAAAATCCGTTACTCACCTGGGCCGTATAATGCAAGATGAATGATTCTGAATATGCCTCGAACACCTATATCATGATAGATGCACATGTACAACATTAACACATAACAACTAGGCATGAATATAACATGATAATGCAAATATAAGTGCAACTAAGCACACATAAACTAACTATAATGCATAAACTCATAAACTAGTTATGGCATAAATCTCGCCAAACATGCACTACTATGCTCGCGAACTCGAGCTAAGCTAACAAAGTATTGTCACTTGGTTCTATACTTTCATAACATGAATTATAATCATATGGGCTGAGAACATAAGCTATCATAGCATATAATCACCCGGGACTTGCACAAACATCATATCATGTCATAATCATCAAAACACTTAACAACGCGTTTGCTGATTTTCTGCAGCAGCCTGCAAATGCCTCATTTTGACTGACTTAACTACTGAAACAGGTCATGAGGCTATTTTTCCATGAAAGTACACTATTTTCCCTTTCCGAAAAGGTATAGAACGCTCCAAACGAAGCTACGATCTATCCGGTATGAATTTTTAAAGTTTGGTTTGCTGCACATTTCAGGATCAGCCTTTGCTGTACCAAATCACGTTTTAGGACAACTTAACTACTAAATGAGCAAAAAATTTATTAATACAACTGAAGTAGACACCTTAGGCTTTCCAGAAAGTCCGGCCATGATTCAATCCGAGCTTCTATCAATTTTATATGATTTTTCAAACATGACTAATCATTGCTGAAAATTTCAGCGACTTGTTTAACATCATATATCACATAAAGGGGTGTTTGGTTCAACTCAATAATCAACATAAACACCTCCTAAACATCATAAGTTAATCATTAACATGATCCCATCATAAACCCTAATAATCATATGCATAACCCTTGAATCATAAACCATGAATTCATCACATAATCATGTAAAACACTTATTAATCATAACCTCATAGCTTATATTCATGTTTAACATATAATTCACTACTTACCTTGAATTAGGGAAGAACACAATAACCTCTTAAGCTCTTGATTCACAATAACCATTCAAGCCTTGATACCCTTGCTTGATCCTTGATAGAAATTGATAAAGATCATGATATGTAAATAATTCTTCAAAGTGAAGAAAGTATTTTTCTTCTCCTCTATGTCGTGAATGGGAGGGAGTATGACTCCCCTGTGTTATTGTGTTTCCTGTATATGGAGATAAGGATGGAAACCGACTTTTGTAAATGTATAAATATATCTGGAACTTTTTTTTTATAGTTTGGATAGTTGTCACATTTAGCCCTCGTAGTAAAATTATGTTACAAAATGAATCCGAACTATATAAATCATATTAGTGGCTAAGTCCCGACTACTTATATTATTAATTCCGCCAATAGTGAGACTTTTCTATTTATTCCTCTAATTTACTTGGCGTGACCAGTAGGATTTTAGATAAATCCGCTAATATTTTCTATAAAAATCGGGATGTTACAGTATCAGAGATCCCTGATGAAGAACCATCAGAGGTCCCTGATGAGGTTGTGGTTCAACAACCTGAACCTATTCTCAGAAAGAGCAAAAGGGTCAGGAATCAAAAGTCATTTGGACCGGAGTTTCAATTATACTTAATTGAAGGAACAAGGATGAGGTCTCTGACCAATACTCCTATTGCTTCATTGTTGAGGATGATCCCAAGACATTTGAAGAAGCAATGAAGTCCCAGGATATTGCTTTCTGGAAAGAAGCAATCAATGATGAGATGGAATCCATCATGGGCAACAACACTTGGGTGTTGGTTGATCTACCACCAGGTTGCAAACCCCTGGGTTGCAAATAGATTTTCAAAAAGAAAATGAAGGTAGATGGAACTATTGAAAAGTTCAAGGCTAGACTAGTCATTCAAGGCTTTAAACAAAAGTCAGGAATAGACTATTTTGATACTTATGCCCCTCTGGCGCGTATCAGTACCATAAGACTGTTAATTGCTTTGGCATCAATTCACAATCTAATTATTCATCAAATGGATGTGAAAACGACTTTCTTAAATGGTGAATTGGATGAGGAGGTTTATATGAACCAACCTCAAGGCTTCATCATGCCTGGCAATGAAAACAAGGTGTGTAAACTGATTAAGTCTCTTTATGGACTAAAGCAGGCACCTAAGCAATGGCATCAAAAATTTGATGAAGTGGTTTTGTCTAGTGGTTATGTTCTTAACCAAGCTGACAAATGTGTATATAGCAAATTTGATGAATCTGGTAAAAGAGTCATCATTTGTCTATATGTTGATGACATGTTGATCTTTGGCACTGACCAAAATCAGGTTGACTTGACAAAGGAATTTTTGTCATCAAGGTTCTCCATGAAGGACATGGGGGAGGCTGAGCTTATCCTTGGTATAAGGATTAAACATGAAAGTAAAAGAATTTCTATCTCTCAGTCTCATTATATTGAGAAGGTGTTGAGGAAATTCAATTACTTTGATTGTACTCCAGTGAGTACACCTATGGATACTTGTGAGAAGTTATTGCCTAATAAAGGCAAGGCTGTATCTCAACTTGAGTATTCTAGGGTAATTGGCTGCATGATGTATGCCATGACTTGTACAAGGCATGATATTGCATTTGCAGTGGGTAAACTGAGCATGTATACTAGTAATCCTAGTGCTCATCACTGGCAAGCAGTTCAGAGGGTACTGAAGTATCTGAAGAGAACTATGGATTATAGTCTCTCATATACTGGTTATCCTTCAGTGTTGGAAGGATACACTGATGCAAGTTGGATCAGTAACACTGAAGACAATTCGTCTACCAGTGGCTGGGTATTCCTACTTGGTGGAGGTGCAATTTCTTGGGCATCCAAGAAGCAAACTTGCATCACCAGTTCAACAATGGAATCTGAATTTGTGGCTTTAGCAGCTGCTGGCAAAGAAGCTGAATGGTTGAAAAACTTGCTTCTTGAGATTTCATTGTGGCCTAAACCTATAGCACCTATTTCTATATGTTGTGATAGTGCAGCTACACTGGCAAAGGCTTATAGCCAGATGTACAATGGGAAGTCTAGACACTTAGGTGTCAGACATAGCATGATTCGTGAGCTTATCATGAATGGGGTGGTATCTATAGAGTTTGTTAGATCTCAACAAAATTTAGCTGATCACTTGACGAAGGGATTAACTAGAGACTTGGTTATAAAGTCTGCTAAAGGGATGGGTTTAAGTCAAACTTAGTCACTGAATGCTAAGACACCCAACTCCCTCCTAAGGAAACTTGGGAGTTGAGTTCAATGTGGAAAGTTGAACATTCAGTGGACTGGAGCACATGTTTTATATTTCATCCCAAGGTTGTGCTCAGAACCTGCTGAAAAGGAGGATGAAGTCTTTACTTCTTAATGGTTAATTTCTTTGAAAAAAGTGCTTGGCAGGAGCATGAATAAAGAGGAACCACCTATGTGAATGTTGAAGTTTTGCTGCTTCAGGGAGCTTTGGACTTTGGCTCTTGCAACATTTATGAATTTGGATATGGACACATGGCTTGTATAGTGTCAGGAGCTTTTAAGTGTTTGAAAACTTGTGTATATTTTATCTTCAGGTATTCAAATGGGTTGAAGGGTTCAATTCTTAGAACACCCTGATTCTCGAATATTTGAACGTGTAATGTACTAAGATGGAAATTCAATCCTCAGGATATTTTCGTTTATGCACATGTTTTGTTTAATGTTTGTTTTTCTTGAAAAGGAAGTGAACTAAATTTGGGGAGGATTGTTGGAATATTTATTGCACTTATGGGATTAGTTCACACCTGGTTTTGGGTAAGGAGGTACGAGTGTACACCCATGAGGTCTCTGAACACCCTGACTCAATAGTGGTTAAGTACTGCTAGTGTATTGGTTACCACTGCTAAGTGTAGTAACTGATGGCTCCTACTGGTAGTGTTATGTTTCCTGCTGCTAGTGTAACGGTTCGTGCTGATGGTTCCTGCTGGTAGTGTTTGGTTCCTGCTGCTAGTGTAATGGTTCCTACTGGTAGTGTTGCAGTGATTAATTTGTAACAGCTTTGACTCATTCAATTGGCTGTTATGACTGCTTTATGACCATGTTAAATTGGTCATGTAACCACTATTCCTATGATAATGGAGGCTTATTATGGGTGATTAATTGGCCGTTAATCATCCATAATGTCCATTAACTAGGAGTGAGTATTCTCTAGTATAAATAAAGATGGTTTTCATCAGCATGAAGACACTGAGAAACATACTCAATTAGGATAAACAAACTGAAAGCATAAACACTTGAAAGCAAAGGGTTATTGATTTGTGCCTAATTCAATAACATACATTTGGTCTTATCCCATGTAGATATTCGTGATACCCAGGCATTAGGGTCGAATAGTTTACTTTGAAAAGTGATTACACGATTTCCAGTGATATCTGGTAACCACCTAGTGGTATTGCAGTTGCTACCGATTGTCTTAACCCTGTTCTGGGAATTACCACCAACATGAAACAGGTGAAATGAATCAGTTTCATTGCTTTCTGGTTGACATGTCTTGAGCACCATAGTTGAGCAAACGTAGGCTCTGTGCGAAATCTTATACGATAACTGAATATGATGGTTAAAAATATATTATACCAACTATTGAGAGCATATACATGGTATTTTGTATATCTTAAGTTTTACGGAGTACCTAATATGGGAGGTGATTTGCACACTCCTAAAAATGATTGGGACACTCAAATTTTAAGTGTTTGGACATTTTTACTCTCACAGGATAAATATAACTTAAAATAATGTGAGAGTATAAATGTCCAAACACTCAAAATATGAGTGTCCCAATCATTTTTGAAAGTGTGCAAATCACCTCCCAACTAATATATACAAATTAAAGTTGTACACCTTTCACGACTTTTGTTCTAAATGAATTATATAACAGGGTATATATTTTGAGGCCTCTAAAAATTTGAGGCCTGTGGGTGACACACCTTACAAACTCTCGTATACGGCTTTGTCTTGGGCGTGTCAGATATTGACGAAATTGGAGTTATTAAAAGATTTTTTTTGAGAATTGGATAGATGCTTCGGTAAACATAGTGTATATTATATTCGATAGATGGTAATTATGGAATTAATGCATGAAAAACATGGATATCTAAAAAGTGCATTTTATGAAAGACCTCTAAGATATTGATGACATCTTGTGGCACAAATATTCAATTTTCTCTAGTCTATATATACGACCTTAAAACCATCACCAAACAGCACAAAACATTTTTATACCACCTTATAGTAATGGCTTCAATGTGCACACTTTCTTCTCCATTTCTCTTATGCAATAGTTCCATAAGTAGAGCAAGTACGATTGCCGCCTGTAACAAGCAAACATATACATTACAACCCACACTTGCAAATGTCGCTACAAGTGAAACCACCAACAGAAGATCAGCAAATTATGCCCCTTCATTATGGTCCTATGATTTTGTTCAGTCGCTTTCTAGCAAATACACAGTACGTACGATAACATTTTAGTTTGCATAATTTTTTATTTTTTTTCGTTAATATTCTGCCCTGTTTCATTCTATATTGGATAATTGGAGCCAACAATATACAAAGCCTAACATAATCATAACATGTGTGCTTGTGGGTATGCAGGGAGATAACTATATGGCAAGATCACGAGCTCTGAAAGAAGTAGTGAGGACCATGATTTCAGAAGCGAACGGAATTGAAAATCCATTGAGTTTACTTAATTTGGTCGATGATTTGCAAAGACTTGGAATATCATATCATTTTTTGGATGAAATAAGAAATGTTTTGGAGAATATATACTTAAATTTCTACAAAAGTCATGAAAAGTGGACTAATATGGATTTAAATCTTAGATCCCTTGGTTTTAGACTCTTGAGACAACATGGATATCATATTCCTCAAGGTCTTAACCCCTTTTGATCCGATCGGATTTTACTTGCAGCCTATATATCTTATAAACGTTATCATCGATATTATAATCCTGTAACGCATTATTTGATTGTTTTGTGCAGAGATATTCAAGGACGTTAGAGACGTGAATGGGTGTTTCAAGGGAGATATCATCGGCATGTTAAATTTGTACGAAGCTTCTTATCATTCAGTAGAGGAGGAGAGTATATTGGATGATGCTAGAGAGTTCACAGCAAAATATTTGAAAGAAACTTTAGAGAATATTGAAGATCAAAATATAGCGTTGTTCATAAGTCATGCATTGGTCTTTCCACTTCATTGGATGGTTCCACGGGTGGAAACAAGTTGGTTTATTGAAGTTTATCCGAAAAAAGTTGGAATGAATCCCACGGTGCTTGAGCTTGCGAAACTGGACTTCAACATACTGCAGGCAGTTCACCAAGAAGATATGAAAGAAGCATCGAGGTACATGATCTCTAAGGATTTTCTAACTTTATCATTTGTTCCGAATGTAGATCTAATACTTAGCCGCGTTCATGTCTCTAACTGTGCCAACGTCACCATAAAGTTGATCTCACACAAATCATTGCTAAATACAGGTGGTGGAAAGAAACATGTTGGGAGAAGTTCGGCTTTGCTCGTGATCGTTTGGTGGAGAACTTCATGTGGACTGTTGCCGAAAATTACTTGCCTCATTTTCAAGCAGGAAGGGGAGTTCTTACAAAGGTTAACGCCATGATAACTACTATTGACGATGTTTATGATGTGTATGGTACTTTGCCTGAACTCGAACAATTTACCAACATTGTGAACAGGTTGGTGCTAATTTTCTATATTTATGTTACTAATACTTCTCTCAATTAGTACTGTTTGACTTTACGTTTTGAACGAAAATTCTTTGCATAGTTGGGATATCAATGCGATTGAAGAACTTCCGGATTATTTGAAAATATGCTTCCTTGCGTGCTACAATGCTACCAATGAATTATCATATAACACATTGACAAACAAAGGATTCTTCGTACATCCTTACCTTAAAAAGGCGGTAATTGTCCCATCTCAGATCTAAATCATAGTACTGTATTAGTTTTCCATTGAGTTGTAAATTATTTTTGTTGGCCAAAAACACACACACACACCCTTGTGACATGGGATATCAACCCAGAACCACTTGGTTGGCGAGACACACTTTGAATACCGCTGGTCTTTTGTTTGTTGGTTAAATTGTCATATGTAGTTCGGTAGTTAATGAAATTCCAGTTTTTTTTATGAGAGGATATGTAAGTGTTTAACTTTGTCTTAATATTGCAGTGGCAGGATTTATGCAACTCTTACATAATTGAAGCTAAATGGTTCAATGATGGATATACACCATCCTTCAACGAGTTCATTGAAAATGCATACATGTCAATAGGAATTGCTCCGATCATCAGGCATGCCTATTTGTTAACATTAACTAGTGTTACCGAAGAAGCATTGCAACACATAGAAAGAGCTGAAAATATGATTCGTAATGCATGCCTAATTGTGCGACTTACTAATGATATGGGCACATCATCTGTAAACTTCTTATCTATACTACTATATAATGCATTTAGGCCTTCTAAAATTAGAAGGCTTAAAAATTAAGCCTTCTAATTTTAGAAGGCTTAAAATTAAGATAAGGAGCTCCAATCATGAGATGACATGTGTCACTTCTTAACAAACTCCAAGCCTAACTCCTAACCACTAAAAATTAAGATAAAGAGCTCCAATTATAAAATAACATGTGTCACTTCTCAACTAAAAATTCATCTT
Organism: Chrysanthemum seticuspe; assembly: GCA_019973895.1. Classification (NCBI taxonomy): domain Eukaryota; kingdom Viridiplantae; phylum Streptophyta; class Magnoliopsida; order Asterales; family Asteraceae; genus Chrysanthemum; species Chrysanthemum seticuspe. Next base: position 340,313,034 of record BPTQ01000006.1, on the reverse strand, counting down.
TATTTTCAAATTAAAATATCTTTTTATCTACTTATTTTTTTTATAATCTAATTTCACCATATTTTCTAAAATTTTATGCTCTTTAATTCAACATCCATTTTGATATATTTTTATGAGTTTTTAGTTTTTATATTTTTAGTGGGTTTATTTTATTTTAATTCAAATTTTTACAACTTTAACCTTTATTTCATTTATTCCAATCATATTATAGTCATCGGGTACCCGCCGCCGCATTGCGCGGGCACCCTTCTAGTGCTAACCTTATTGACATTTTACGTGTTCCTTCTTATCTTTGCACTAGTACTCGATTAATATAATTGTAAATAGGGCTAATAACCTATTAAAACACTATACTTGTCAAGAATTGCAATTTTGCTTAGCGAAATAAAAAAATAACTCTTTTAGACATTAATGTTAACATTTTTGTCTTTCTTTAAGTATTATGACTATTTTACCTTTCAAAAAATATTTCAAAAAAAAATAAGAATAAAAAAAAATCAGAAAATTTTTTTAATCTAAAAAATAAAAATAAAAAATCGCATGTCACAAAAAAAATTCTAAAAAAAATTATTTCAGAAAAAAATTTGAAAAAAAAGTGTTTCGAAAAAAAAATTTGGAACAAAAATTTCTAAAAAAAAATAAAAAAAATATTTCGTAAAAAAAATTTCGACCCAAAAAAAGTATTTCGAAAAAAATTCATAAATGGTAAAATGGTCATAATACTTAAAGAAAGACAAAAATGTTAACATTAATGTCTAAAAGAGTTATTTTTTAGTTCGCTACGCAGAACTGTCATTTTTGACAAGTATAATGTTTTAAAAGGTTATTAGCTCTTGAAAATATCTAATGAAGCCATATATAAACTTTTTTGTGTACAAGGATGAGCTTGAAAGAGGTGATATTCCAAAATCAATCCAGTGCTATATGCACGAAAGTGGCGCTACTGAAGTGGAAGCACGGGCATATATAAAACAGTTCATCATCGAGACATGGAAGAAACTGAACAAAGAACGCCATGCGATTGGTTCTGAATTTTCGCAAGAGTTCGTTGAGTGTGTTATAAACCTTCCTAGAATGGGTCATTTCATGTATACCGATGGAGACAAGCATGGTAAACCCGACATGTTCAAGCCGTATGTATTTTCATTGTTTGTTAATCCAATCCAGGGGGTACCATAAATTTTTTGAACTTGTAATGTAATAAACCTATCTCGTTATATGTTGTCGAGATTATTCTTATTGGGTCACTAATCTTGTTATATTGATATCGAAGAATGTGTCCACCTTTTGATGAACATATTATTGTACGTCTTAATTAGGTTCAACCGGTTGAACCGGGAACCGGCTCGGAGACCGGGCCGGATAGGACCAGGTTTTTGCATGATTGAGAACCGGGTTGAACCGTCGTTTTTCATTGACCCGTCGGTTTGATAAACCCGGCCGGGTCATTACTTTTTATCAAAAAAAAATTAACAAAATGATTTTTTTTCCATTAACTTTTCTAAATTTAAGAGTAAATTGCAAAAATCGTCCCTAAAGTTTGGCCAAATTGCACGTTTCGTCTCAAACGTTTGAAAAGTGCAAGGATCGTCCCTGTGGGAAAGTTTTGGGGCAAAAATCGTCCCTGGCCTAGATCAAATGACTAAAATACCCTTGTCTCTATATTACCTTTCAGTTTCTTGCGCAAATGGTCCCTGTACTTCGCTGGGTTCTGCAAATTTAGTCATTTATTTTTATTTTTATTTTTTTTAATTTAGCTATTTATATTAGTAATATTTTTTTATACGTTTTCATCTGTTATTTTACATTTTTGTTCGTTTTTCTTACACTTTTGTCCGTTTTTCTCATGTTTTTTTTCGTTTTCATAGGTTTTTGTCCGTTTTGTCTGTTTTCCTCACGTTTTTGTCAGTTTTTTTGCGTTTTTGTCCGTTTTTCTTACGTTTTTGTCAGTTTTTTCTGTTTTCGTACGTTTTTGTCCGTTTTTCCCGTTTTCGTACGTTTTTGTCCGTTTTTCTTACGTTTTTTTTTCCGTTTTGTCTGTTTTCCTCACGTTTTTGTCCGTTTTTCTTACGTTTTTGTCAGTTTTTTCCGTTTTCTTACGTTTTTGTCCGTTTTTTCCGTTTTCTTACGTTTTTTTTTTTTCCGTTTTGTCTGTTTTCCTCACGTTTTTGTCCGTTTTTCTTACATTTTTGTCCGTTTTTATTACGTTTTTGTCCGTTTTTCTTACGTTTTTGTCCGTTTTGTCTGGTTTTCTCACGTTTTTGTATGTTTTCTCACGTTTTTCCATACGAAAACGGAAAAAAACGTGAGAAAACCAAACAAAATGTAAGAAAAAAAGTCAAAAACGTACGAAAACGGAAAAAACTGACAAAAATGTAAGAAAAACGAACAAAAACGTAAGAAAAACGGACAAAAACGTGAGGAAAACGGACAAAAACGTGAGGAAAACAGACAAAACGGGAAAAAAAACGTAAGAAAAACGGAAAAAACGTACGAAAAAGGAAAAAACTGACAAAAACGTACGAAAACGGAAAAAAAACGTAAGAAAAACGGACAAAAACGTAAGAAAAACGGACAAAAAGGTGAGAAAAACAGACAAAACGAACAAAAACGTAAGAAAAACGGACAAAAACGTACGAAAACGGAAAAAACTGACAAAAACGTAAGAAAAACGGACAAAAACGTACGAAAACGGAAAAAACGTTCTAAAACGGAAAAAACTGACAAAAACGTAAGAAAAACGGACAAAAACGGAAGAAAACCGGACAAAAACGTGAGGAAAACAGACAAAACAGACAAAAACGTAAGAAAAACGGACTAAAACGTACGAAAACGGGAAAAACTGACAAAAACGGACAAAACGTACGAAAACGGAAAAAACTGACAAAAACGTGAGGAAAATAGACAAAACGGACAAAAATGTAAGAAAAATGGACAAAAACATATGAAAACGGAAAAAACATGAGAAAAACGGACAAAAGTGTAAGAAAAACGGACAAAAACGTTAAATAACAGATGAAAACGTATAAAAAAAATATTACTAATATAAATAGCTAAATTAAAAAAAAAGGAATAAATTTGCAGAACCCAGCGAAGTACAGGGACCATTTGCGCAAGAAACTGAAAGGTAATATAGAGACAAGGGTATTTTAGTCATTTGATCTAGGCCAGGGACGATTTTTGCCACAAAACTTTTCCACAGGGACGATCCTTGCACTTTCCAATACGAAACGTGCAATTTGGCCAAACTTTAGGGACGATTTTTGCAATTTACTCTAAGTTTAATTGAAAATTTAAAATGTTGATAACTAATGTTTGTTAAACTTTTGTAAAATAATAAATTATAGTTATATATGATTTTAGAATCACCAATTAATATAGTTTTATTATAAACTATTTTATAATTTACAATCACCTTGAAAATTTTGGCTATACTTTTATAGATGTAGACTTAAAAAGCAAAACTTATTGGTATAGTCTCAATTTTTTTCATCAGTTTAATCGAATGTATGAATAAAAATGGATAAATTATTAGATCATGCAATACTAATTATTAAATATAGGAAAAAGTATATATATGTATAGAACCGTTTCGACCCTGCGGTTTAACCGGTTGAACTGGTGATCCGGTGAACCGGCGACTAAACCGGGTCGATAAAAAAATCAGTTTTTAAAACATTGGTTAAACACAAAACCTATTTACAGTTGGAGCGTGTTGTGTCCACGTGCTTATGTTAGCGCGTGAGAATATTATTGATAAGATATGAACCCATGTTTGCCTGCCACATATACTTTGTTGATAGTTTCAGCCCACCAAAACAAAAAAATATTTATATTTAATTTCCACCACCACAAAAAACTTAAAACACATACATAGTACAAGACAACAAAGTAACACTTATCAATCAATAATCTTCAACTTTTTTTGAGCCTAGCTTTTTCTTATATATGTAAGTTCATTTCTTTTTCTTTTTTGTTAATTTATCTTGCTTTCATGTAAATTTATATTTCTACTTAGATCAAAATAATTATAGCTTGGTAATTTGGTAAGTTTGTTGTTTGTTATTGGTTTTTATATATATTGTGAGAAAAAGTTATCTTTTGGGTAGATAAAAAAAAAAAAAATTGGTTTGGGTGTTTGTAACTTGTGTGCAGCTAAAGCTGAGTTTGCTTTTATGGTGTGTTTGGTCATGTTTGATGTGATTGAAGACCTATCTATCATATGACATAGTAACTTGTTTTGTATCTTTTATAGTGTGCAAAAGACAACTCAAGTGTCAAAAAGGCTCCTTGTGTGGTTTTGGGTTTATAGGATCCAAGTTGGAGGGAGGTTCTATAAGCTTTTGTGGTTTGGGAGTTGTTAAAATTGAGGGGGGAGGAAATGCAAAGAGTTCGGGTTTCTTCGCAGCAAGTACCAGTACAGAAGTTAGGAGATTCGCAGATGACGTTATCTCCTAAGTTTAAGCTAGCTGCGAGTCAATCGCGTTTACTAGATCCTTTTGTGGAAGCCGAATTGAGTGTTAGGGGAGAGCCACTAATTCCTGGTCTTCCTGATGATATCGCTTTAAGTTGTCTTCTAAGGCTGCCAGTTTCAAGCCACTCAGCTGGCAAGACCGTATGCAAACGTTGGTATCAGTTATTAGGAAATAAAGAACGGTTCTTTACACGAAGAAAAGAAATGGGGTTTCAAGATCCATGGTTATTTGTATTCGCGTTTCATAAATGTACAGGAAAGATTCAATGGCATGTTCTTGATCTTACTCATTTCTCATGGCATACGATCCCACAAATGCCTTGTATTGATAAGGTTTGTCCACACGGGTTTAGATGTGTTTCGTTTCCCTTTGAAGGGTCTCTATTTGTTTGTGGAGGTGTGGTTTTTGACGCTGATTGCCCTTTAAATTTAGTGATGAAATTTAATGTTCAAAAGAATTCTTGGACTGTAATGAAGAAGATGATCACAGCGAGGTCGTTTTTCGCGAGTGGGGTCATTAATGGGAAGATTTATGTGGCGGGTGGGAATAGTACAGATCTTTTTGAGCTAAATTCTGCTGAAGTTATGGATCCAGAAAAGGGGATATGGCACCCGATTGCAAATATGCATACGAATATGGCCTCTTATGATACAGCAGTTCTCAATGGAAAGCTTCTTGTGACCGAAGGATGGTTTTGGCCCTTTTATGTGGTTCCAAGGGGTCAAATTTACGATCCAAGAACTGATCATTGGGAAAACATGGCTGATGGTCTTAGAGAAGGATGGACAGGTTCTAGTGTAGTAATCTATGGTCGTTTGTTTGTGGTAACCGAACACGAAAGGACTAAACTCAAGGTATATGACATGAATAATGATTCTTGGAAAACTGTTGACGGGCCTCCTTTACCCGAGCAAATATGCAAGCCCTTTTCAGTAAATAGCTGTAATAGTAGGATTTATGTTGTGGGAAGAAATCTTCATGTTGCTGTTGGTTGTATATTACTAAAACTGAACGAAAATGAGAAAACCCCAAGCTTTTTGGTTCAGTGGGAAGTAGTCAAAGCACCCGAGGCGTTTTCTAATTTGACCCCTTCAACTGCACAGGTTGTGTTCGGGTAATTAAGTTTGGTTTGCTTTTGATGTTTCTTTGGTTTATGGCCTCTGCTTGTTACTTATGTGTGTGAGTATATGGTGTATCTTTTGTTTTTGTAATGTTTGTACATGGAGATTGTTGGACCTTTGAAAGTGTTAGCGAACAAAAACAGTTAAAAGACATATTTTTCAACGAGTAAACTAAACTAGTCTTGGTTGAATGATAATATATAGTGTTCTCCTCTGTTTCTTAAACATAAACCAAAGCACCTAATGTTTAAGTATGTCTCTCTAAATGGGTTAATGACTAGTTCAAATAGTTAAAGGAGTAAATGATCTTGATGATTGGGTGTTATAATGCAAAAGATACCATTTACTCATTTGAAACATCTTCTTTTATAGGCAAACTTCAAGGTGAATACCCGTGGCAATATGGATGTGCCAAACATTTAATCGTGTAGCATACTTATATTAAATGCTTCTATTTTTTAAGTGTGTAAAATCTTTTTTTAGAAAATAATGTTGACAACTGTTTTCACGTTTATATCCACTCTTTGTATTTTTTTTTTTCCCAAAAAAGTTTTCGCCTAAATATCTTTGGACACTAGATATTTTCCTAAGCATCTATTCTCTTAATGTTTGTGTATGTTGAGGAGAACTACATTGTCACTCACTCCATCATCTTCGTTTGGTTCACGCATAACTTCATCTTTGAAGAAATCTAAAGATGACTTACTGAGATTTTTACTCCTTAACTATTTTATACTTAAACTAGTTTTAATGGGCAAAACACCAACGCTGGACGAGTACTTGGACAATGCTTATGTGTCAACATCGGCTCCTGTGCTCACTCAACGTCGATTTGTTCAATCTAGGAAATCCTAGAGTTCATGGAGAGCTGATAACATAGCTTGTTACCCATCTTTAAGTTTTTGACTTGCTAATGAGTGTTGACTTGGTGACATTCTCACTAACAACAACAACAACATACCACTGGATTGGGTATGGGAGAGGTAGAATGTAGACAGTTCCTACCCCTACCCCAAGGATAAACCCAAAAGTAGGGAGACCGCTTCCAAGAAAAGATATTTAATATAAAATTACAAATAGATAAACCTTAAATATTAGCCCGTTTGTTAAAGGACAAAATAGCAAAAACAGATATTCCAAAACCGATCCAGTGTTACATGCATCAGCATAGCGCTTCTAGTTAAGACGAAGCTAGACGGTATATACAAGCTTTAATCACCAAAACAATATTACTGTATAAGTTACTTCACCGATACAGTCGTAGTTGACTTGATATCATTATTTTGCTTAACAAGACATTTTAGGTATTTGATTATTACAGAGATAATTTCATAAAACAAAAAAAGGGGTACTAAAATAATGAGCATAACTGTCTACATGTAACAAAATTCTAGACATGATTAAAACATAGATCCGTAACCTAGCTAAATCAAAAGAGTTTGGTGAGCTTGAAAGTACTACCCCATCTTAGATTATGAAGCGCTGATTTAACGAATTACTGGAGAACATGCATCGAGATCTGGTTATTGTTACAAAAGCCTCTGTTTTTTGTTATCATGGCAGTCATGGCTGCGGTTGGGGAGATAAAACGTACAAGTGCCATCCTATTGGGCCCGGACGGTCCCTGCCTGCAAGAGTAATAAACATAATGTTTTGTTAGATACAAAAAATTTTAAACTCATACTCTTTTTATAATGCACTAATCATGAGCAGGATTAAAAAAGCCCAATGGGGGGAGGGCGAGTTTAAGGCAATTGAGCATTGACCTGGAGAACTGACGGATATTGGAGGGATCATACTCACAACCAGCAAGGAACCGTTCGATATCTTCTAAGTTTGCATTTGGTGGAATTCCTTGCAATAAAACCTGCAAAAAGTGAATCATTAATAAAAATATGCCAGGAGTATGAATTTTTTTATATAAAAAATAAACAAAATGCATACCTGCATACCCACATTTTTTAAATATATCCATAAACACTAATTATCACATCGATCACTAACTATATATACATAGGTTTTGTCACACAACGAACTACTAAACAGCAAGCGGCAGATGCTAATTGAGTTCAAAAGACTAGTCAGACAAGAGTTCAAATTAAAGTCTTAAAGATACGTTCAATACCTATACAATGGAATACGCTGCAACATCAGGCCAGGTTAACTTTTACTTAAATACTTTACAATTTTAAATAGGTGCATTAGTGTGTGTATACCTACTGGAGATGCGCTACCTTACTTTCGAACAAGGAAAAACAGGAGAAGTTAGTTAGAATATGGAGATCGAGATGAACCAAGACCATTATTTATTGCTTGGAAAATAATTACTCATAATCTCAATGAACATCCTCCATAAACAGGATTGTGAATATTGACCTATACTCGTTTTCTAGAACATGCGACCTACTAGATAAAGGTACCATTTGAACACGCTAAAGCAGAAGCCAGTTAATGTATAAACTTAAAGTAAAAGTGAAGTGGATCAAAGAGGTTAAACTGCTTAAACTGGTCCAAAGTTGCTTAATGTATTTTTAAATGCTTATGATTGTTCTAGATCAAAGTCTCCCAGCCACCCAACCCGTTCAAATTTCTAACTATAAATCTATAATGCTAGGTATTCCCTAATTGTAGGTCATGCTAAGGCAGCTTAATTTGTTGCACCGGAAAAAGTGACTTTATCGTTATTTTACTGCTACTTCATATAGACACGTTTGGAATCTCGTTCATGCCTAGAAATCCCACTAACAAATCACAATTAGAATAATGTTCCACCATTTGGCTCCTTCCTAACAGGCTAACACCGGCCCGTGTGGCATTGGAGTAATAGCATCTATGTGAGTTATGGCTGCTAAAAGCTCCACAGAAGCTCTACATCTAAATCAAAAGAGGATAAACTCATAAACCCACATATAACCTCAATTACTAGAAGGGTACCCGCGCAATGCGGCGGCGGTACCCGATGACTAATTTTATAGCGAACAAATGCTTTTCATGTGACCTTTTAAGCACAGTAAGACGACCGACATCTTCTTTTTTATGTTCTTTCTGACAATAAATTTACAGATATCAAGAATTTCATTTAGCCGTGCCCGTTCGGGCTCGAGACCGTTCGGGCTCAAGCCCATTTGGCCCGTTGCCCGTTCGAGATTGAATATTTGTATAATGTGCTTTATTATTTGCATTAGTGACATTTAATGCAGGAATTGTGTTTAATTTGGTTGTACAATATGCTTGATAATTTGTATTTCTTATGTAAAGGGTGTTTTAATAACTGTATTAATTAGATTTATTGACCAGTAAATTAATTAACTAATGAGGTGTTCTGTTTTTTATTATGTGCATTAAAGTGCATTAAAGTGGTGTACACTATGCTTCTTGTCTTGTACGTCTGAAAATTATGTGCATTGAATAATGTGATGTATTGAATTTTAAGTCTTCCTCTTATAGTAAGTGTGTAGGCTTATTTTTTTAAGACTTCCTTTTAAAGAAACTCCCAAACACTTTATATAGTAGTATAGATATAGATATAGATATAGATATAGATAGATTAGGAGGGTTACAATATATCAACCTATTCTTGAACATGGATCACGCTCATATATGTTATATTCATTTAAAACTGGAAAGATTTCATGAGCAAAAAGAACATTAGCCAAAATTAAGAGGAGATTTAAGATTAATTTTCACAGCTCAAAGATTATAATTGTAAACTTAAAATGAAAGATAAAACAAAGCTCCAAAAAAAATTGTGCTTACAAATTTACCACCATACGGCTGGACATAATCCCAGTTTGCACGGTCAGCCTGCCATCAATATGGGGAAAAAAATCATTCATTATGAGAAATCTTATTAATTTACAAATTTAGGTAATATATGCAAAGGAATTACCCTCTCCAATCGATACAAGCGGCCTTTTCTAGTGACCGCCCTGAGAGCAGCATCATAAGCACTTTTGGAAGAGAACTGAACCAACCTGCTCAACAACCCAAAACGAAAATTTAATCAATCACAAAACTGTTTTCAGCTAATCTGTAAGACAACAGAACAGCTACTTATAACACAAAAGTATGAAGATGAAAAATATTACATTCCGGTTGGTGAGTACGACGGGTTGTAATCAACTTTAAGATCATCAGTGGTTAAATTGCATTCTTCTAACAAACTAAGAACATCACTTTTCAGTGTATTGTTTGTGATTCCAAGCAATTTCCCATAGAGGAAACCTGACATAAACCCACATATCGATAAAACAAATATAAACGAGTCATACATGCCACAATCATGAGGAATATCAAGTCATTAAATAAAAACCAAAAAGAAAGCAATCAAGCATATAATAACTTAAATATCTGATAAAGGACTTTGCAGACACAACTCAAACTAAAAAAATAAATAGTTGCCTACCAATTGCAACCGAACTTTTAGTTATTAGTTATCAGTTATCCTTAATAAAACCACAGTTAGAAGAGTCCCTTCTTAACGCTTTTAAAGTTACTTTTAAATCCATATCACAATTTCACTTTTAACTACCCCGGCCAACACATTTTATAAACCCTTTCAATACCGCCTTTTTCACCCCTTCACTATCCACCATACATCATACCGATTAAATCACTATCATAACCACTGTCACCATGTTTCTCGAAAAGTCACCAACAGCAATATAACAAGGATCCATTTTATTATCTGGCGGTTATATCTAATTTGCATATGTATCCTTGCATCTTTTGCCAACCGGTGCATCTTTTCATTTTCTCCCTATGTAAACTCGCCTGCCTTCGTAGCCGAATTCTTTTCGAGGATGGCAAATAGAATACATTATTTTACTATCACGGCTACGAATGAATATCATTTCAATCCCTACTATACATGTGATATGTAGTTATGGAGTAATCAATTGTATGTGATTCAGTTGTAGATATGAACCATGTAATAACTTAGTATGCCGTTTAAACAAATTATATTACTATCACCGTGACTATTAATCAGACCATATAATCTTTGAAATATAATGGACAAGCCCAGGTGAAAAAACCTATATCAAAATTTCAAAAACCCGTTCATTCAATCAACTAACTATTGGTATCCATACACAGGCACTTAAACTAGTTATAAAATATTAACAACCTACTCCCTACCGGTACCAGACTCCGGAAGAAACTACAAACAGTCAAATCACTACCTAAGGCACTTTAGGGTTCCGTTATCAAATTGATTATCGCATTGTTTCACAGAGACTCCGTTTTTTGGTGCTCGGATACAGACCACCTAAATCTTACTATCTCAATAGGCTCAAATAATCGGTTCAATTGTAACTTTATTTAAAACCGATCATCTAATTACTCCCAACACGTGTAATCTATTTAAAACAGGGCAGACCCAAGGGTGGTTCCTGTGAAGCACATGGATTTTTTGCAGCGTAGTGTAAACTTTTCTCAAAAATCCTGATTTCTCCGCAATGAATCTGGTCCCAACATTTTATGTTACATGTCTTATTTGGTTAGTCCATTTTTTATGCGAAACAAAACGTGTGAACATGGTCTATAGGCCTCGGTCCGCGCAAACATCTCTTGTAAGCTACTACCAATCTCACTACACTTATATACCTACATTTCAAACCCTAATCTTCTTTAAAACCAATTTCATAAGAAAAAGAGTAAATTGCAAAAACCATCCATGTGGATTGGTCAGATTGAGGCCGCAGAACCTACAACTCTAAAAGTGCATATGCAATCCTTGTGAGGAACTTTAGCGTACAATTATCGTCCCTAGCATGAGTACATATTAATTTTGTAAGTGCAGATGATTCCACACCAAAGTTCCCTACAAAGATTGCCCCTCCACTTTGGATTGCGTTTGCAATTTGGCCCAACCAAAAGGAGATTTTTTTGCAATTTACTCTAATTAAGTGTTTGGATTAGCTTATAAGAGAATCTAACAAGTTAACAAGTGTTTGCTTTAGCTTAGTTCGGTAAATTAAAAAGGACATGGGTATGCTAAATTAGGTATAATTGAGGGTAAAATTGTAACAATCATTTGAGGCTTATCAAAAACCCAAAATATAAGCATAGCCAAACAGTGAAGGAACCAGGAAAATAGGATGTGGGGGGCAAAAAAAATTTTTTTGACAAGACCAACAAAATGTGGAAAAAAAACTAAAATTGTAATGATAAATCGAGTATTTTTACTTAGATATAAAGGATCTATAAGGCTTTAGAGTGTTGAATGTTGGGTTTTAGTATGTGGGTGGGAGGCACTTTCGAAAAAAGGTCAAAATTAAAAAAAAAATTACACTAAAATCCTGACTTTTTCAGTTAGCCATGGGGGCATCGGCCCCCCATAGTTGAAACATAGATCCGTCCCTGTAGCCAAACACTTAGGGGGTGTTTGTTTCGGCTTATATAGCGGGCTTATGGCTGATTTGGTTTTTGGCTTATGTTGCATAAACTCACTTTTTGTGGCTTACATTGAGATTTTCCGGCTTATATAAGCTTATCATGTCATGATAAGTTTATATAATCTCACAAGTTTCAAAATAAGCCACAGAAAGTGAGCTTACGAAACATAAGCCAAAAAGTAAATAAGCCATAAGCCCGCTATATAAGGCGAAACAAACACCCCCTTAGTTTAGGTATAAGCTAATATTCAAGGGTGGAGCCAGAAAGTTTAGTTTGAGGGGACACACTTGGATAAATTTTAGAAACTCCACTACAAATCGGTTCTTAGAGGGGCAAATCCAAATCCTAGGCAATACTTTGGTTGTTGCTTAGTCGGAGTGGTGTGCTAGAGAAAAATTGAACCAATTACAAAATATGGATCAAGAGTTTGATCCACCAATAGAAATTATTTATAAGTTTTGATTGGTACAAATATGATATATTTTGGTACTTGTGTATTTTGAAACATGTAAGGGTTGATATATTTGAAATATGATATATTTTGGACAACATGTAGATTTTGGTACTTGTGTATATTCCGGTGTTTAAAAACCAGGGTTGACCCTGCCGGTTGAATAGTGAACCGGTTGGTGACCGAAGCTGGTTTTGAGCTATAACCGGAGGCTCGACCGGTTCAATTAGAAAACGTAGATTAAATTAGAGCGAGGTTATGTTGATGTATTTATTATTATTATTATTAAATTTTTTTTTGGGTTTAAAACAACTTTGACCCGGTGGGCTTAAAGGCAAATCAAAAGCCCAGTAAAAACGGCTAAAAAAAACCTAAATTACCGCCTTATAAATACCACATTTTTACACGAAAAATCACACAACACCGTTGCTACTGCTTTCAGAGAAAACAAAAACAACTAAATATTGCTCCTGCTGCTTTCTGAAAGCAGCAGCAACGGTGTTGTGTGATTTTTCGTGTAAAAATGTGGTATTTATAAGGCGGTAATTTAGGTTTTTTTTAGCCGTTTTTACTGGGCTTTTGATTTGCCTTTAAGCCCACCAGGTCAAAGTTGTTTTAAACCCAAAAAAAATTAATAATAATAATAATAATAATAAATACATCAACATAACCTCGCTCAAATTTAATCTACGTTTTCTAATTGAACCGGTCGAGCCTCCGGTTATAGCTCAAAACCAGCTTCGGTCACCAACCGGTTCACTATTCAACCGGCAGGGTCAACCCTGCGTTTTTAAACACCGGAATATACACAAGTACCAAAATCTACATGTTGTCCAAAATATATCATATTTCAAATATATCAACCCTTACATGTTTCAAAATACACAAGTACCAAAATATATCATATTTGTACCAATCAAAACTTATAAATAATTTCTATTGGTGGATCAAACTCTTGATCCATATTTTGTAATTGGTTCGATTTTTCTCTAGCACACCCTCCAAATATTCATATTATAACAATGATGATATATTATTAGAAAAAAAAAAAAAAAAAAAAAAAAAAAAAAAAAAAAGAGTACCAGCTGATGTTGATTCAAAACTAGGTTTAGCAGTGGACTCATTAGACGGTGGGGGTGAAGATTCAGTTGAAAATTGACGGAGTGATCTGAGCCGTTGATTTTGATTAGCTTTCAGGATCAAACGAATTGATGATGATGACCTGATTGCTTTTTGTAGGGAGCTCATTTTTGTAAAGGAAAAGATTGATTTGATTTTCAAGGTTTTAGGCAAAATGGGAAGTTTTTGTTGTTTGGCTCGAAATATGGACTTTTTTGGGCTGGGCTAGGCTGAGCTGGTCTGGGCTCGTTTTATTAATACAAGGCACTAACAAAGATAGGTAGGAAAAAAATGACTTGGAGGCTGTGTTTGATAAAACGGTATGATTAAGCGCTAAGTGAATCAAAGTTGCTGAGTGATTTATAGATCCTGAATGAACTTGGTTCTGAATAATAATGAACGTTTGAGAATTGTTTCTGAATCAACGCTTTAAATGATTTAAATTACCATTTCACCCATTATACGCGCCTATTTTAAAATAAATTTTAACTCGTTAATAATTATACCACATTAATAAAATCAAATTGTTACGTGAAAGAAAGTTTTTTTCGCTCATAACTTTTCCATCAATTTCAAAAAGGCTCCTAATGTTAAACCTTTTATTTAATATTCGACATCATGCAAACTTGCAAAGTACAAGTTCTTCTTTTGGAGTAAAAAAAAAAAATGATTAAATAACATAAAAGGATAAAATAGGAAGCAAGTGGGGCGCTGTCTCATTGTGCATCCCTTTGGTCATGAACGATTCAGAGTCTTCCAAATTCGTTAAGTGTCATATATTATTTTATCAAACAACATTTGCTCTGACTGATTTATATGGTCACCTCTTAATTGCCCAATTCAAAGGCTATCAAACAGGACCTTAGAGCATAATGTCACGACCCGCATGATTGATAGGGTCGTTTACGAGCTTAATTTGGAGTCCGGATCGTTCAATACTTGCCTAGAAGACTTTATGAAAAACTATAAAAGATTGTAGAATACGGGCCTTTTTTGGAGTTGTAAATAGTTGCCCTATAATTGTAGTTAAATTAGAGGATGCCTCATTCGGCCAAAGCAACTCTCAATTCACTTGTAATATCTTGTAAAGTTCTCTCAAGCAATCAACATTTTTTATTTTCCTTTTATTTCATCATAAACTCGAAAACATGAAACATAAAAGAAACTTTTTTTACTTTCATTTTCTTTTCTTTTCACTTTCTTACCCATCATTTACATCCTCACGTAAAAAACTCGAGAACACATCGTTAGGGATAAAAGTTTGTATTTCAAACAATGTAAAAATTAATAATTCGTAAGCTTTATATTACGTGTAATGATTATTGTACTTTGAACAAGTAACAATAATAATAGAAGAAGATGGTAGAAGAAGACGCATATCTTATCTTTATGCCCTTACGAATTTAACTATATTGAGTAATGATTTAACTATATAATTGTTGGGGCCTTATGGGCAATGATTTAAGTATTTAACTATAATTGTTGGGCCATGAGATTAAAAAAATATTTCAATGCTAATCGGATACGTATGCGAGTCCCGCATATCTCTTGGAAATATGATCTTGTTAGATTATATAGAGTAAATTGCAAAAATTGTCCTCGAGGTTTGGCCAAATTACATGTTTTGTTCTTATGGTTTCGAAAGTCTGAAAGTGTAGAAGGTCTTTTTGTGAGGAAATTTTAAGTCTGATTTCGTCCTTTACCAAAGTGAATGACTAAATTGTCCTGTGAGGAACGCCCTTCTTATATGGTTAGAAAAAAAAAACTGCACCAAAAGCTAAACAAATATTATTTGATATGGTTTTAAAAAAAATCGTAAAAAAAACATATTTAACATTTCTCCACCTACGACGTTAATTATAACTTCGTAGGTTTGTTACCACGACTATTCCAACGGA
>BPTQ01000006.1:340265119-340286491 GCA_019973895.1 Chrysanthemum seticuspe | reverse complement strand
TGTAGTTTTACACTTTCACTACGGAGTTGTAAGAGTTACAGAGGTATTCTAAATGTTAGTAGCGATTTTAGCCTCTTTCAGAGTTTTACTAGAAAACTTGTGAGTTCTCCACTTCCCTATAGTGTGTATACCAGTTTTCAAGGGACACTGAGAGAGCCCTAACCCTGTTCCAGGAGTTGTGATCTGAAATACTTAAGCAGGCTAAGGAAAAGTCCTTGTCACAGTTCTACGAGTAGGGGGTACAAGTCTCTCACTCACCCTCGAAGCCCACACTATCGTCAACAAACTCTTAACTATTCCAAAATTTTCCATGGTAAAACTCCCCAGCAAATTCAGGAATAAACTAGTGAAAACATAGGCAATAACGAATTATAGCAAGGAAAAGTGAAAAATCCAGAGCACTTCAGCGACTGTGAGTGTCTGATTTCGACTTTGGCCATTTTCTTCATATATTCGCGCCTTTTCGTCCAAATAAGTGCCATTCCAGCATTTTGCCTTCACGAGACCTAAAAAGTGAAAAGGAACGATATTAAGCAATAACGGATACAAAAGTGATCAAATAAGGACTTAAACGACCCCTCAAAATGGTACCTTTTAAAACCTTATCAATTCTCAAACAACTGCTATCACACCCGAAGCTCCCACTCACTCTCTGAACATGGGGGATGAGCATCTTGACACTGTTCCTGAAAAGGAATCGGACGAATTCATAAAGTCTAGTGTTGAGGACCTTGTCCCAATCCCGAGAGAGTCACAGGGAACTTTTGACCATATGTGTGATATCCCTTCACCTCTTGAGTGTTCAAAAGATCATTTTGAGACTTTCTCCGATTTTAGCGATGATTGTAAATCTTATGGAGACATTGAGAATGTTGAGGCATCACTTTCACATTTTGATGTTGATCCTCTTCTTGAGGAGTTCACCGATGAACTCACTCACATCATTCCACTTTCATCGGAAAGTGATGATGATCTCTTTGATTTCAAAGCCAACCTAGGAGAAATTGAAAGTCTCCTTTATAATGATCGTTCAATCACTTCTTATCCCAACAGTCTAGAAGAGAATGTTAATCACTTTGTTCCTGAAGCGTTCAAAACAACTCTCACTAATCCTCTATTTGAATTCGACTTTGAATTCACTTTAATGTCTGAGAAATCTTCTTTTTAATACTCAGATTGAGGATAATGATGAGCCCACAATGGAACAAGAGTTCACAAATTCACTTCATGTGAATGATTCTCTTTACAAGGAGTTCTCCTTTGAACTCACTCATATCATATCTCTACCAGAGTATGATAACTTCCACTTTGATCTAGACATAAATGATCTTTGTGTTCCGGAGGGAAATGTTCTCAGCCATGAGAACTTGCTTGATATCAAAATCCCATCCCTCCCACCCAGAATATGTCTTGATCAAATGAGCTTAAATGATGAGATTCATGATCCAGAAATCATGAATTCCCCTTCTGATAATTATGAGTTAGTCATGATTTTTATCATGATTTTCTTTCTTTTCTTCACATATGGTGTGACTTCTCGTTCCCTTTTCTCCTTCGGGAATGAAGACACTATTTTTGATCCCGGCATTTTCATTTATCATTTTTGAGCCAGTTCTATCTATATCTCATCGGTGTGGAACTTTCACGTGCTTCAATGTTTATACAAACATCTTGAATGAAAGTCCGATGGAGATTGTCTCTTCCACTTACTTCCCCATGAACAAATTAATTCGGGGTCGAGTCAAGCTAGCGACTCGGTAATCAAAAACAGTAGTTAAACATGGGTTTTCACCCGTGTGTACCACCTTAGTGTGGGGGAGATGCCCCACATGTTGTATATAGATCTAAAAAATGAATGAAAATTGTAAATATTTAAAAAAAAGAGAATAATTGTTGTGTTTCCACACTTGGCTAGTAATATTATCTTTTTACGTTCAAGGATTCGGCATAATAGCCGGGACTTTGAATATTGAGGGCAATATTCATTTCTAAGTATGGGGGGGGGGGGAATTCTGGCGAATTTGATCATAAATGTACCCTTTTAGTCCCTTTTTCCCTCAAAATGGCCAAATTTTAATTTTTTAATTTTTTTTAGTGGAAGTACTATGTACTAAACACAACAAATGGTAATCAGTCCACCATGTCTAACCCACATAAGGACTGGCTAATCCAGGAGTAAACGGCACTTGGTAAAGATATCTCAAATCCGTTGACGGCTTGCAATTTGCCCAAAATTGTATGGTGTTCAACTCACCATATCTTTAACTAGTGAAAAGTTGGCTAGCCCGCAAGTTTATGGCTTGGGGTAAAGGAAGTTGAAAAACCATAATTGGTAATCAGCTCACCAAAGATAATATTGATAATTTATCTAAGAGTTGGCTAGTCCAGAAGCAAACGGCTTCTGGTAAAGACAAATCAAAACCGTTGAAAGCTGGTGATTTGCTCAAAATCATTTGGTTATCATTGTACCAAGGTTCTTACTTGAACTGAAACAATTGGCTACTCCAGAAGTAATGGCTTTTGGTAAAGAGATGAAATCCATTAATTTTTCTCAAATCATTGCTAGGGACTAGCAATATCTTAGTGTGGGGGATTGATGAGTGTCTAAATACTCATCATTTTTGTACTGTTTAAAATGCCAAAAACATCTGAAAACACTCAAATATGCATCAAAATGATTAAAATATCACAAATAAGTGTTTTATGTGTTTTAAATGCAAAAATACCAAAATCAGATGAAAAACGTATTAAGTTTGCATAATTGGCAGTTTTAGTTCCCCAAGTTTCAAAAGTTGTCAAAAACAGTCCCTGGTAAATCAAAATAAAGAAAAATGTCATTTAAGGTCCATGAGATTCAAAAGTTGTCAAAACAAACCCTTGAAATGTAAAATTGCAAATTACAACTTTAGTCCCTCAAGTTTTGAAAATGACAAAAATAGTCCTTGGATTTATAAAAAATGGAAAATAATCAACCTTGGTCCTTGTACTATTCTTATTTGGCAGGAATGGTCCTTATGTTAACTATGGAATATTGGCAAGAGCAGTCCTTCAAGATTGGTGGAATTACAACTTTGGTCGTTGTGGTTAACTAGCTACTAAACCAAACGGACCTCTTTATTATTAAATACCCAAATCCAATCCAGTCCACCCTTGGCCCAATCCCAACCAAGCCCAATCCAACCCCGTTAATAATACCGGGTCAAAATAAGTCAAAACCAGAGACACTGTTTATCTCTCTCACACGAGCGCGCCAAAAACCAGTTACTCACCAATACCACCATGGTTTTAAATTCCAAACTTTCCACCTCATTTCACCAGCTGGATAACCACCCCTTACACCTCCACTATTGTCCAAGAATCCTTAATTAGAAAAACCTGCTTTAGGACTTTTGGCGCCAAAATACTATTTTATGGCCAAGATGAATTTGACCCATCCAAAGGCTGAGATTATTGATGGGAAAGATTAAGTGGGACCCACAAAGTTCAAAAGATCTATAAAGAAGAGGAAAGAAGCAGTGTGGGATATATGTAGAGTAGTTTAGATTTTTTTTTCATGTCGTAGGTAATATAATTTAAATTCCAGTGTATTTCTCAGCTTTCAAGTACTTTCTTAAGTATTCTCAGTGTATTTTAAATCCTTTTCAATAATAAATTTCAGTGTTCAAGTTTCAATTTCAGTTTATGCATTTTTATCTTTGAAATCTCAATTTACTCTTGTAATGTTAAAAGGTGTAGGTTACTGTTTTGATAAGCGTTTATAAGCTCTCCTATAGCTTATTGATTGCTTGTATAAGCCTCTACTTAGTTTTTACTCTTAAAACTCTCTCAGTCAACAAAAGTCAACTGAAGAGCTCAAAATGGATTTGGTCATGATATTTGGTGATGCAGAGCTAATTTTGGATTGCTTATTGGTTTAGAGGCTTAGTGGTAAGCCCATAGGAGTAGTTCTCAGTTCTCAGTTCTCAGTTTTATGCTTGGACACCATTTGTAAGCCATTTCTTAAAAGATTGCATTTCTTAGTATAAGTGGTTAAGTCTTGTTAATTTTAGTTTAAATCTGTCTCAATATAGTTAATATAAGTTATTCAAATGATTTTATGGCTTAAATCAGTGTTAAGCTTCTAAAAGCTTCAAATCAGTTTTAATAAGGATTGTTTGGATTTGTTGTGGCAACTGTATTAAAGGGTGTTTGTGGAGTTTTTCTTGTTTGATATATGTCACAATACAACCTGTTAACTCAGTCAAACAATAAAATGCAGTCCTTGTTTCAGTTAAA
Source organism: Chrysanthemum seticuspe (assembly GCA_019973895.1). Classification (NCBI taxonomy): domain Eukaryota; kingdom Viridiplantae; phylum Streptophyta; class Magnoliopsida; order Asterales; family Asteraceae; genus Chrysanthemum; species Chrysanthemum seticuspe. Next base: position 340,282,216 of record BPTQ01000006.1, on the reverse strand, counting down.
GTCAAAATTATTTTGTAACAGATCTCATGTCCATTTATGTTTGAATCAGGATTCCATATCTTGCATATAGGTTTAGAAATAGTAGAGATAGCTTGCATTAAGTTCATTTCATCATTAAACATCACTATTAGTAAGTATCATAAGCTCAAATCTCATATTAGTCAACTTTTCATTTCTGTCTTTAAAAGTCAAAAGTTGCAAAAGTGGATTTTCACAAAGCTAGGTTGAATTTTCATGGATTTATTTCTGAACCAAAATTAATGAAAATGGGATATGTCCAAGTTCAGTTGGTCTAGTTTATTATTCTCATTTTTGTTGAATTTTATCAAGTTTCTATAAGCTCTTAAATCAGCTTCCCATAAGCCACCATTTGCCCTGTGCACACACTCAGCATTCACTGAGTGTGCACAGGCAACTTGCAGCCTTTACACAAGCTTCATTCAAGCTTGTGAGGAGTTGAGATTTGGCCCATGTGTAGTCTGCTAGGTGAACTTTAGGTCCAAGTATATGTTTTCCCTTTAGCTTATTAGGATTGCTTATGCATGTGCTTAAAGTTAGCACCCCAAAACTGAATTCTCTTGATTGATCTTGTACTCATAAGCTTGCAGTTGGTTATCAAGAGGTTCTGAGTAGCTGGAATAGGTTGGAATTAGGTTGTTATAGCATAATTTAGCTTCTGTGACAGTTTGGTAGCTTTTTGTGCTTAGTTGCTTAAATCAAGTGCTTATTTATAAGCACTCTTCACTACAGTTTCATAATCTTGAACATAAGCATATGTTTTTATATTTTTTTTATAGATTTAGAATAATATTTTAGACTTTTCCTGAATTTTTCATATTTTTCCAGCACTGTTTGATATTTTTCTTATTTTAAACTAGTTTTTAATCCTTTTTAATTAGCTTTTAATACAAATAAATCAGAAAAAGTTTAAAAAAAATATGTTATCAATTTTTCTAGATTAAGATAAATATAAAAAGCCAAAAAAATATTTTTCCATAATTTTCTTGGTTTAAATAGTATTTTCTAGCATTTTAATTAGTTTTAAATAGTATTAAATTAATAATAAATACATAAAAAGTCTAAAAAATATATTTTCAATTTTAAAATAATTTTTATCATATTTTAGATTTTTCTAAGTTAAAATTTCATTTTTCTAGGTTAATTTTGTATTTTCTTATATTTTAGTGCATTTTAAATACTTAATAAATAGTTTTTAATTAATAATAATTAAATAAATAGTTTTAAAAATAATTTTCTTTTTCCAATAATTTTCTTTTATTTTTAGGATTCCAAAAATATCATTTTCATATTTGTAGGCCTTTTATTTCTTAAAACTCACGTTTTATTTTGTACGTTTACGTAATTTATTTAAACGTACGTTTTAGGTTTTAAACGTTCATCGATTTTAAAAATAGTGATAGCGTTTATTTAATATATTTTAGCTTTTTAATTTTCTTTAATTTGCATTTAAGCCCCTGTAATTTATAAACTTTTTCTTTAGGTATAAATATTCCAAAATCCTTACTGATCACTATCCTTAGTGATTATTCGACATCTGAATTTGTTCAAACACCATTCATCATCCGTGGGACTTAACGACCCAGGAATCCACTATATTCCTCTGATCTTAATTGCTTTGGTTTCAGACTGTCTGGATTTTATTACGGTTGGCCATTCACAAGTGGTTAGCTTGTGTGATAAAACCTGACGGTTTGCCATCAATCAGACCCGAAATTTATTTTCTAAAAATTCTTTCCCTAAAGTTTTATAAGCCTTTCCGAAAGAAGACTGGGTCGCGACTCATCCACCTTAAACTTGTTTTACGTATAACCAAAACATACGGGCACTGAGTAAGCTAGTTGCTGACAATTTCTTTGTGCTATATATAAATTCAGGTCCGCGTTTCTTATTTGTTTGGATATAAAAAATATGTGCAATACTGTCGTAATGTGTTGGATCTTGGATTCTGTCATTGAAGAACTATCTCCTGGACATATTTTTTATTAGTCTCAAAGAATACACGGGTTGTTAAGTAGCAAAACAAGTTCCAACATTATGGTCATGCTCTACTTTCAAGGATTAAATACAAAATTTATTTCTTTTTGTCTCATTTTTTTTATAGATAATTTTTTACTTTTTATAGTTCATTCCAGTAATAAGTCTACTGTTTTCTACAATTATACATGCCATATCATATAACAGTGAACATATTAATAGCCTAATAGTCTATTAGTTCAATTGCATGCTACTAATTTTTCATGCTATTACTTCTTTTTATTTTCTTTATACAAAGGCTATTAGCGTGTTCTATTTTTATGGTAAAAAAAACTAAGGAACCCGATTAACCCGAATAACCCGACTCGACAACAACCCGAACCCGATAACCCGATTACTTATCGGGTCGGGTTGCGGGTCACTTTTTCATAGCCCAAAACCCGATTCAACCCGACCCGATAACCCGACAACTCGACCCGATAACACCCCTAGTTACACCTAACGTTACAACCTTTATAAAGCCTTTTTGATAATTTATCCTAGGTGCTTACACCAAAGCGGTGGAGATTTCGATCCTTTATCATGCCTATGATAAACTATGTGCTATGATAGAGTGTTTGTTTTTCCATTTCCATAATGTTATATCACTTATACACCCGAGAGATGAGAGAATCCAAACACTTTATGTGAGGTGCTAGTATATAATTTTTGTGCTTGTTATGGCTAATGTAGAACGAGTTATGTTGTAAATTATCATTAACCTAAATGCTAAAAGAACCCCGAACTTGTAAATTGATTAGGATAAAAGCATATTTGCTTGGGGACAAACAAATCCCAAGTGTAGGGATATTGGATGAGATGTAATTTTATACATTTTTAAGGGGTCATTTAGCCTCTAAATTCATACATATTTGATCAGTTGAGGCCCTAAATCATTTCTATTTGAGTTTTAGGTACTTGAGAAGCAAATGCCAGGAAAAAGATGCATTTTGGGCTCGATTGAACGGGAAAAAGAAGAAAACGGCCAAATGTGTGACGCTATCACCTATGTAAGGATGACTGTTCAGGCTTCTGAGACGGCCTCGAGATGACGGTGTCAAGACCAAGAATATGAAAGCTGACGGCGTCACAATTTCTAAGTGACGCGGTCACAACTAAGTTGGTGGAATAATGAAACCCTAGATTACGGTGTCACAAATAACAAGTTACGCCGTCACATTTGTAAATCTATATATATTTTAGACTAAAATACACCGTTGGTCCCTAAACTTGGCAAAACGCTTCGTGATGGGACAAAACTCGGCTCTATCATCGCCAGAGGTCCAAACCTTGGCCTTTAAATGCCAAAATCGTCCCTTGACCAGGATTGGCATAGTCAAACCTAATTTTCTGGATTTCCTTCGAGGGTATAATAGACCATTTACATTTTTTACCCAACCTAGTTAAAATGTAACCCAACCTTCAACCATATATGTATCGGCAACGACTAACATTGAACCCTAAAATACAATCAACAACATTCTACCCAAAGCAAAAAAAAAAAACAATAATGGCACAAAACGATAAGGGGAAGACTTTGTTGAGTTCGTTGAGGAAAGCAGACTGCCCAAATGAAAAGGGTTTGGGTGTTAAGAAGGAGAAGGAAAAGGCTGACATCTTGTTATCAAAGTTTAACAATTTGGGAGAAAGGATTAAAAATCTGGAAATTTAGTTTAAATATCTTAAGGAAAGGAAGGAAAAGAAGGAAAACGATGATAGGGAGAGTTGTGGGTCTAGCTAAGTGTATGTTTACATAATAGTAAACATTTGTAGTTCTTGAGAACATGAAATCGATGAATAAAATTTTATATTCTTATTTAAGTAATTATGTTTGAAATCGTTTTGCATTTCTTAATAGGTTTGACTTACCCAAGTCATACCACAATAGTAAGTTACAATTTGTTGCCTTTCATAAGTTTGTTTGACTTGGGTATGTCAAAATTCAAGATGTTACAATACACCATTGTTAATACATTGTTGTTTACTGCTAAAGCGTTTGAATTTTCAACCCGTATTTTTAAACCACTGCCTCTAATTTTGCTGATACGGGGGTGTGTTGGTTTTGCTGTAACAACTTTTGCTGATAAAAGGGGTTGTTTGGTTTAACTGATACAAGGGGATGTTTGGTGATATATTATGATTTAGTGCTAAACTATTTGCATTTTCACCACATCTTTTTAAACCATTGCCTTTTCTTTTGCTGATACAAGGGGGTGTTTGGTTTTGCTGATACAAGGGGCTGTTTGGTTTTGCTGATATAAGGGGATGTTTGGTTTTGTTGATACTAATTACACTAAAATACACCCAATATCACAATACAAGAATAGATTAAACAACACATAACCCAAATGATATTTTATCATTAATAAAGTCTGTTAAACATCATAAACAACTACATCAAATCTAATTTACATACCCTTTTTAACAACCTATATTCCCAAAACTATCACCCAAAAGACCGCCTTTATCTACCCCATGGAAAACCCAAAATTCAGGCATTATGTTCAGCCATTTTCTTAACAAACTCTTGGTTGAACCGAATACCTTCATCTGTTTGACCAACAATCTGTATGAGTTGGGAAAGTTGCTTTGTGTGCCTCGACTGGATTTTGGTCAGCGCATCCACACAGTCAAGCGCAATTCCACGAGGTCCCAGAGCTTGATTCTCTTCCATCAGCTCCCTATGCTTGATGATTCCTATCTTCAGATGATGAATGCACTGAAGAACTAGCTTCTTCAGAATCCCTTCTTGGGCAGCCTCTTGTTCAAACCAGATAGCCATACGATCATTCAAATTTGGTGAATCAGCAACCTCCATGAGTTCGTTTAAAATGGGGAAATCTGCCATTGGAAAATTGTTTGTGTGTGGAAAAAGTGGTAGATGAGTTTATCATTTGGTGTGCACTAGTTATTATCGTCTCTGGTAAGGGACGGTCAAGGGTCTAATAGTTACTTATTTTTCACACTCGGTCCCTGAATTTGTCTTGGTTGCCGTTGTCATACTTAAAACTCCTGCCCAATAATCACTTTAGAATAGACAATTGGTCCCTCAAGTTGCCAACTTACGTATACTACAACTTAGTTGAAGATTAAACAACACAAAACCATTAGAAGTTTGACTTTGTTCAGTCAAACTTCTAAAACATATCAAATTATCAATAAACTCCAAAAGAAATATTGAGTAATGGTTTTGCAATTTTGACTTTACATAGTCAAATATTGAGTAATGGTTTTGCAATTTTGACTTTACAATTTTGACTTTACATAGTCAAATATTGAGTAATGGTTTTGCAATTTTGACTTTACATAGTCAAATTCTAAATACTACCTACAATCAAATTGCCACAATCAAATTGAAATGCTAAATGAAAGTTTTACTTTCTATTGTCAAAATTGCATCACCTACAATACGCACAAACAACGACATATGAACAAGCTAATTTTAACCAAATCACATAAACAAATAGTGTACCAAAATACCAAAAACATTTTGCAACATTAATTGTCATAGGGTATTCATATATAAACTACAACCACTCAAATAATTCTACCACGGCTGTGGGGGAAGCTCGGTGGAGTTTCAACAGCTTCCTAGCCAACTCCCAGTTGTTGTTGATATTTTCTATTAGGTCACTAGTTTTACAACACAAGTAGTATAGAAAGAGGTTAAGGCGATTGAACAAGATCTAACACACACACACGCAATAATAGTAATACGGTTTACGCGTAGGAATATGTGAAAAGAAAACTTGAACAACCAACCTTCAAATGAAGGTTTACAAGAGTATTTATAGGAGGAAAGCTAGGGCAACACTCCTAGTTTCCATCCTTTCTTCAATGGGCTTGGGCCTAAGCTCATGGGCCTTCTACATAAGCTTAAGGCTAATAACAAACATAAAGGCCATAATAAAGCTAACTATTACATATTAATTACAAACACTTGATTATGGTTTAGGAGTGATTCCAACAATCTCCCCCTCAAGTGTTGGTGATGAACGGTGAAGGCGTTGATGTAATAGTAGCTCTGACGTCTTCTGACATTCTTCTTTCTTGTGAGAAGAATTGCCTTGATTCGAACAATCTCTCCAGTGTAGAGAAATTGTCTTCTTTTAATGGTTATGCTTTGACGTCATCATTAACTTTGTTCTTGATCATTGTTCTTTGTGGTGAAAGTGATAGTATGTTGTAGTCTGCATCAGGTCAGCTTCGCTGCTCCAGTGTCTCCACGTCATTCTTCAACATGCTCACACGCTCTTTGACGTTTGGAATTCAGTACTAATGAAGTTCTTTAAGTATTTAGCTTTGTAGATTCTTTGGTTTGACGAAGAATCATTCTGACTGTTATGTTGCATCTGAATAGAACTTTCATTAGTGATGATGTTGGCGTGAGCATGAGAAGAATCTGCACGATCATCCCGCTCCGGAGCTTCCATAAGAAGAAAACATTTCAAACGGTTAGTAATAAGCGGATTCCGGCACTTACAGGTTTGAATTTCGAGAGAGTTAACAGCATAGTGTGAAAACCCAACTCTAATTCTTACAAAGGCCGTTCCTGAACTGGAGTCCCACAAGTGAGATAACGCGATGTACCGAAGTACATCTACAGTTCAGATGAGTCGCTGAGGTACACCGAAGCATCACCTCACGACTGTAGACCGTTTGAGACACACCTCCGCGTAATCCACGGGGAGTTACCGAAGTGACCTGCTGTCAGGGCTGTTTGATGTTGACCCTGGCAGGAGTTTCCATTCAATCACCTGAGGATCACAGATGTGAACCTCTCATAAATGTTCTCGACAGATTGCTAAGATCTGTGAAGGACTCGATAATGTACCACTGAAATTCTTATTGTTGAATGTCAAGTGATAAAATGTCAAGTGTACCTAAGAGATCTTTTGATGAATCTCGTGGCTCTAGACTCAATAGTGCGTTTTTGGTTTTCCTGAGCGGAGACTAGGGAGAGGGTCTCCTTCTTCAATACCAGTGATCTCTAAGAGAGAGCCAATAGTTTACATAGGGTTCCCTGTGAGAATGAAACAAGCTTCTGTTGAGAGAAACTTGAGTGGTTAAGAAGGTTTAGTGCATGCGTCACTGGGTCCATGACGACTTTTAATCTTCAATACCGGTGTCACTAAGTGACAACCAGTAGCATATGAATTGAACCCGGTGTCTGTCCTAAGTTGAATAATTTGGAGGGCTATTTCTTTTCACCCTTTTCTTTGCATTTCTTTTTAATTCTTCAACTCCTTCTTTCTCCAATTCTCATTTTCTCCTTTTTATAATCATACCTAAGGACTTCTAAGTACTAACTATTTGTGATGTCCTTGGGTAGATCCCTCCGGCTCTGGCGGATCATAGGACGGTTATTCCTAACCTTAGTCACCTTATAACTCCATGACTAACCTATGTTGCCATAAAAACCACTGTTTGTGAAACATCTCTCAAAGGGTTTGTAAATGAAAAACATGTTTGAACCACTGTGAGAGATAGGATTTTGCATAAATACTCCCCCTCCATATGTGCTTAAGAGTTTTAATGGTTTAAATGCACAATGAGGAAAGAGCGCGCACATTTTGAATTGATCCACTGGAGATAGACAATCCCCCGCGAGACACGGTTACGTTGCATAGTTAAAGAGTTACATTGTCAGCTTTTAGGTGACAACTAACTCTAATAACTACCTTGAAGGTGTAGACAAACCTCGAAAGGTTGTCATACCCGTCAGAGTTCATGTCTACCAAGAGTGTCTCGAATGGTACTTTCTACTTGGACAAGTCCTTTGCGAGACACGTCTACATTACTAGCGAACTAGCTTGAAATTATTACCCATCCAGGACAAGTCTTTTCGAGTAACTAACAGTTTAGTACCGTCAATTCGTTGGTTAAGTCTGAAGTACACAGATTCATTTGCATTTTGCACAACATATTTCTTATCAAACAATTTTCTCCCCCTTAAAAATGGCATATCAAATGTTATTTTTGAAAAGTTGACAATAAATATGACCATTTCGAGTGTTGCGGGAAGATGACCACTATGAACAATTTGTGAACAAAGTTTACATCAAATACTCCCCCTCAACTAGTGATATAAACGGTTGAGGTTTTGAAAATCATATGGGGAAGTACTTGTCTTTTTGAGCAAAACCTTGAAAAATGAAAGGTTTGATAGGTTTTACTCAAAAATAAGAAGCTTTCGCTCATTTTATAAGGATTGTGGCACTGAAGCGTACCACAGGGTCCTTTCTTTACAAGAACGGGTTGTACACTGTTATGTGTGCACAAGCCATAGACAAATTTAATCACACATCCAAATTTATATGAAAGAAACAATTCAAGGAGTACCAGTGAAGTGCAGTGATGTTCCCAGGAGTGTGCACAGGGCGTTGAAAGCCGGTTATGTTAATCCTGGGTCGACCACCAACATAGCTCTCCAAGCGTCTGAACTGATCCCTTCTGAACAACCGTTCATCAATCATGGTGATGATCCGTCTCACATTCCTCCGATCTTGAGAATTCCATCGCTTAGGGTTCCCAATGTTTTCACGTATATCCTTCAATCGATAAGCTAATCCGTCCCTAACCATCTTCAGAGTATGATCTCCAAGTTTGTGAAGCTCATTACACGCCATCAAGCAATTGCGATGAAGTTCACTGCGATAAACGACACCAAACGATTTGCTGATGAGCATTAATTGTGATAGCTGGTTGATATCTGGAAGATCAAGCTGTGGTGGAGTGAAGTTGACACGTGTCTGATATGATTCAACGGCAAGCTGGAGATCTTCAACACGTTCTTTTATGACTATGCGTCTGATGAAGATGAGCAGTGACTTGATGAATTCACGTTGTATTTCGGTTGAGAATTGTCTCATGCGACCCTGTACTTTGGCAAGGTACATGTCTTCAATATCGTTGAGAGACAAATTCTCAAAGTCAGCTTCACTAGAATGCATAATCCCTTTCATCCTGTCTTTTGACGACAATCTTCTTGAGAAAGGTGTAGTCCCATTTGGATGAAAGACCAACATGTTGGATGGCAACAATGTCTTTAGTACTAAACACTGCATGTTGTGACTTCTGAACCTGACAGCTTCTGTAGTAGATTCGTCGGCGTTCAGGCCAGTGATGAATCCCATACAATGCATCTCGGTCGTATGCTTCCACTGTGTTGGAGAACAAGTGATTGGCACGTTCCTCAATGGCAATGCAGTTTGAGTAGATAGCTGCAGGGAATGGAAGTGTCAAGGATGTAGCATATTTCCTTGAACCATCGCCACCATGGAGAAGAAATTCCAGATCTTTGTTGAAGAAATATCTGAAGGGAATCCGTGGTTCATCTGGTTGGCCAATGTTCGGTAGAGGTTTGGTCCAATCGGTGTAGTATGGAGGGTTGTCCCTCTTTGTGAAGTCAATGTTTGCTTCCGGGTTGAGCCAATCCATGTTGTTAGACATAGCTCGAGCAATGTTGTCAAGGTGATATTCGACCTCGAGTGCACTTTCAGAGCTGTCTTTTAGAAGTTGGAATGCTTCATTCTTGATTTGCTTCAACTCAGATTTCGTCATCTTCTTCACTTGGAACTTTTCTTGCAACAAGTTTTGTATGCTCCAATGTATTACCGTCTACCAAATTCTGACCTTCTTCAGGGTAGGGAGTTTGATTGACAAGTGTGGAGAACCATTCAAATTCTTCGGTTTTATCGTCATCTAGCCATGATACGACTTCAGGCTGAGTCGTCTTCTTCTTCTTTTTAGAAGGCTTTGATGATGATTCTGGTTTCTGCACTTGTTTGGGAGAGGTGGGTTGTTGTAGGGGCTCAAGGACCTCTTCATCGTCACCACCCGTATACTCAAAGTGATCACCAGTTTTTTGAGTCAGGGGTGGTAACTCGGAATCAACCTGAGGTTTATCTGTAGAAGAACGAGGAGGAGACCTTTGTTGAGTCGGAGTCCGTTGGAGAGGAGGTAACATAGAAGATGATTCACCAGACTTCTTCTGACGTTTAGCTTTATCATGCTTATCCTGATCCTTGTCTTCATCGTCTCTAGGACGTTTAGACTTTTCAGCTTCGAATCTACATGCTTCTTTGAGTTGGTAGTCCAGCAATGCTTGAAACAACTTTCCTTCCTCAGAGGTAAATGTCCCAGATCGTGTAGACATTTGTGTGATAAGTTTAGGCCACCAATTCATTATCCGAGAAAACTACAGGATCAGTTGGGTTGATTGTGATGGTTAAAGGTGTTGATCTTATAGTTTGCTTGGCTATCTGCATAAGATTCGGATATAGTTGTCTGGTAAACAGCTCATTTGTGACTTTAGGAACGAAATCCTGAAGGTACTTTTTAGTGTAACCTTCGATCATTTTGTTCAGTTCCTCTTGACGATGACTTTTCATGAACTCCTGAATAAACTTCCTTTCTTCTTGCATCTTGTCATTCTCGTCATGTAGATATTGTATTTGTTGATTGAGAAAGTTCAGCTTCCTGTATAACATGTCTTTTATTCTGACTTGTTTGACAGCTTTCACAATTCTTTCATGTGTCTGAGAAATCCAAGATCGAGGTGGTTTCTTCACAGATTTGGATGTTGATTTCTTTGATGGTGGTGGTGAGGAATGAGATGATGAATCTGATGAGGAGGAGACATGAGGAGGCTCGGGGTCCTTAGGAGGTGCAGAAGTATCCTCCTTGGAACGAGTTGGACTGTTGAGAAGATAATCATCATAATTCTCTTCGTCATCTTGTCCAGTTTTAGCCTTTTCTTCCGTCTGATCCTTAGCTTCTTCATCAGTCTTTTCTTTTTCTGGTTCCTCAATGTTATAATTAGTAGACTCCTTCACAAGCGTTTGTTGTTGCACAAGAGTGGTGGCACCAGATCCCTTATCGGGTCGATTAACCGCATCAGGATCTGGTGAGGAGTGGGCAGCACCACTTGATCCTCCGGGGCCACCCATTTGGTCTTTTGCAAATTCTTCAGCTTTTTGAATTTGTCTAACTAAGTTAAACTTCTTCCTGTAGGATTGATCCAGTAGCTCTTCTTCTTCTTCAGAGCTCTCATCATAGGGCACAAGTGCAGGAGTCTTTCCTTTTCCTTTATTAGCTTGAGGACTTGGAGGTTTTGGTACTGAAGGATTGTCATCCTTTGCAGTTTCAGAGTAGGTAATCTCTTCATCTGTGTCAGTACCTTCAGAGCTTTCGTCCAAAAGTTTTCTTTGCGGTTCGGGCTTGGTGATTGGGATGGGAGTAGCTTCCTTAGATGGAACAATCCTCTTTGAAGGAGGGTTCCTCTTGGGGAAATTCCTTTGACTCTCTATGCTTAATACACTTCCAGCACTGCCTCTTCTGGTTCTCCGAGTAGGTGTCCCAGAAGCCTTTTCATCAAGATGGCCAACTTTTCCTTCTTTTACGGCTACCCGATACCTTTTGTACGTTTCCAGCTTTTTGATTTCCTTTGTAAGAAGGTGATCGGGCAACTCAGCACCCTGTTTCTTCGTAGACGATTCTTTGATTCTGACAGATAGTACGGGCTCAGTCAAGATGTCATGATTATCTGGGTCATTGAGTCTCATGGGGATATCAGGATGAAGTCCAAGAGCTCTCTGGATCAACAGTTTGGTGTATCTGACATAGGGAATTTTGGAGCCAAGCTTCTTATGAGACAGCATCATATCTTCCCATAGTAGTGCTTCAATTATGATGTCCTTCTTGTTGATCAATGACCAAAAAATTTGCAGTTCCATGAGCTTGGGATGCTCATAGCCACTGTCTCGACCAGAGACTGATTTGGTGATGATCATATAGAGTGTCCTCCATGGTTGAGGAATATTCTTCAGCTCCACATGAGAGTGCTTAGAAATGATTCCTTTAGCTTCATCATAACCAATATCTATCAAGAATTGCAGGACAGTCTCTTCAGTAGGGGTAGCAAAGAAGTCGGTTGGAGCGATGTCTGGAATGATGAGAACAGCTCGTAAGTCATCAGGAGTGATAGTGACTTGTTTGTGATTAAGAGTCATATTCACAGCATTTTGACCAGTGATCCTCTGCATAGAATCCCAGAATTGTTGAATGTAGACCTCTGGAACTGTGGCAGAGTGTGAGAGCATGTTCTGGTAGGGATGATTCCTGAGAATATCCACTGCAATGAGACAAGAAGATTCTGAGCATGTGAGTGTGTCAAAGTCAACCCTAAGGTTGTTCTTTCCAAGCTTTCTCGGATAGCCATTTGGGAAGATATCAGCAATAGTGAGAACCTCAGGTGCATCCACATTCATTTGAGCAGCCATGTCGAGATCTGAAATAACATTAGCCAAAAGAACCAACATATCAAAATACATAATGTTAGTCAACAGAAGGTCTTATTGTCTAGTTATTAAATGTACAGTGATAATGATTGTTACGAGTCCTAAGTCACTTGTTTGTCCAATAGTCTAATGACGTCGTGAAATGTTTCGTGAGTTAGTTAACTTTAAGTTTTAAAGTTTATGTTATCACTTATTGTTCACAACATATCAAACGATTAAGTTATTAGTGACATTATTGGATTCGTGACGTTATGATTAGTTTATTTACATGTTTGTACACGTAACAATTCATTATGAAGGTCAATCCAGGGTTAAGCGTAGTTTTGGGCAAAGTTAAGCGTAAACAGTAATGACATATGCGTAGACGAAAGCTTACGCGTAGGATCCTAACTTACGCGTAAGAAATGTTACGCGTAGGAAAAGGGGACCTTATGCGTAGGGCATACGCGTAGGCGTATAAGGACCTTACGCGTAAGGCTTACTCGTAAGAGTAGACCTTATGCGTAGAGGTCACTGTTTACGCATATCCTTCACAGGATAGGCGTAGTCCCATTGTAGAACCTTAAGCGTAATGGTTATGCGTAGAATTATTCTTACGCATAACTTGACTACGCGTAGGGTAATCCTTATGCGTAGAGTTGCAAATGACCTTGATTCTGAATATTAAGCGTAGCAAAGCCTGAAATAAGTTCATCAAATCATCAAAGTTAACACAAAACATCATTTTATCAACAAGTTATGGCATGAACATTCATTACACAGTTACGCGTAGAAAGTCATACGCGTAGGTCAAAACCCTAAGGATTAAGAATTTACGCGTATGAAATTTAACCATGGGATTTGCACCATATTAATTCTGGTAGGTTGATTCCTCCCTAACTACCTTCTTTTATTTCTCCGTCACACTTATCAACCGCTTGTGAACGGTCAACCGTAACAGATGATAAAAGGGCGACAGCCCGGGAGAGAATGATAATTTACCAAGGATTAAAATATCCTTGGATCGTTTATGTCCTGGCGAGGCGTGACATTCTGGTACAATGACTTGTGAATTGTTGAAAATAATATTAGTATAGGAAAACAGGAATCTGATTGACTAACATTAGGAATGTGAATAGTAATAGCTCTGTCACAGCTACGTCAATAAAAACGTACAATCAGAAACCTAAAAATATTAAAGTATTTACAAACATACGTTTAAGTTTAAATAAACGTAAACGTAACGAATAAAACAAAACAATTATAACTATAGTAGGGATTTGCATGTCTAAGCGACTTAAATGTAAATTAAATAAAATTAAAATATTTAACTATAATTTACAAATTATATAAAAGTTAAGAAAACTAAAAATCTGAAATGAAATACATGTATGTAATAATTACACAAATAAAACAGGAAAAGGATAATAATTGATTATACTTAAGAAATTAAAACATATCAAAATTTTGAAGTCATTTTAATTCTATATTTACAATTGTTTAACGATTAAAATCTAAAAACTTACGTTTACTAAATTTTATGTAAACGTACAAAATAAAAACGTGAATTCAGTCCAATACAACTCCCACAAATGTGAAAATTATATTTTTAGAATTCTAAAAAGATAATAAAATTATTAGAAAATTAAAATAAATTTTTACACTATTAAATTAATTAATATAAATTAAAAATGAATTAAATGTATTTAATAATGAATTAAATAATAAGAAAATCTAATATTAATTTAAATAAATTAAATAAAGAATCTAAAAAATCTAAAATATATTAAAATGAATTTTAAAATTAAAAATGTATTTTATACATAATTATTCTATTTATTATTAATTATTTACTATTATTAATTACTAAAAACTATTATTATTTATTAAAAATAATAAATGAAGGAAGAAAAATCTGAAACTTTTTACAAAATTCTAAAATAAATAAAAGAAGCTAGGAAAAATATAAAAATTATATGTACTTAACAAAAATAAGCTAATAAGCAATTAAGCTTCTAAAGAAAAGCTATCACTTAGCTTAAAAAGGATTCTATTTGGTTTTTCATTTCTGAAACTAAACATATACTGATATTATACATATTAAATGAAAACAAAACAGTTCAAACATAAACATAAGCAATACGTGGGCTTATTACCCACACAGTTGAGCTTTTGGGCTCAAGTGGAGTAATAAGCTTGGTATAAGCTTGAAAAAGCTATACAGTGTAAACTAAGAATAAAAATATGTATGTACATGTATAACGAACTAGAATATACAAGCTTGTACACTGGAATTGGCAAATAAGCTTGAAATAAGCAAATAAGCACTTCCAGTGCACTACATATCCAAACACCCCTTGCAGTCTTTTGTTTGGGCAAAATAAGCTCAGTGAATAAGCTTAAATAACCAAAATAAGAGTGGAGGTTGCAAGATGTGCTGGTAGGCTTTCCAAAAAGCCCAAGCTCACCTAGTGGGGTGCACTAGTGAGCTTGTAGGAAGCTTATGAAAAGTCTCCCATTTCCTGAGTGTGATGGTGTAAGCTAAGTGTACAGGACATGGGACAAACAAAAAGCATGTTGCAGCCCTAGTAAATGAGCTACAAGCTAAAAATTAAGCACTGGACTTTGTTTACTGGTGGATAAGCTCCAAAAGGAACCAATTCACACAAGCTAAGTCCAACTGATAAGCTTTTTGTGAGCTTATGAAGTTTGGTGATTATGGGTTAAGCATACTGAGGACTCAGAATGCTTTTCAAGGTGGTGATAAGTTAAAGCTACTTGCAGCCTGTGTAAATAAGCTACAAGGGGTAAATTAAGCACTGGGTCTAAGAGATGGGTAGATAAGCTTCACATGAAACTAAGCTACATAAGCTCTAGACCACTGATGAGCTTGGTAGAACGCTCAAATTGTGCATGTTTTTAGTAACGTTATCTGTGCTTTTATGTGTGTTATTTGGCTATAATTATATGCTTTTAATGCTTAATCGTACAAAAGTGCGTTTGCTAGTTCATTTGTAGCCAAGTACAGGAAAGTGGAGAAAAAGACGGAAAAATAAGTAAAATACGAAGATTTCTCCATTTACGAAGAGTTCCTGACAAAAGCAAGACTTGTGGAGTATATTCGAGAAGATAAAGTCATCAAGTTAGTGGTCCAAAGACTTAAGAATAAAGTTCAAGAAGGAAAACGAGAAAGAAATGAAGGAAAGAAGCTTAAACAAAGAAATATTGGAAGCCTCGTTGTTC
This sequence comes from Chrysanthemum seticuspe, assembly GCA_019973895.1. NCBI lineage: Eukaryota > Viridiplantae > Streptophyta > Magnoliopsida > Asterales > Asteraceae > Chrysanthemum > Chrysanthemum seticuspe. Next base: position 340,266,659 of record BPTQ01000006.1, on the reverse strand, counting down.
CCGACACACCTTCACCATTTTGGCCATAACTTTTGCATACGGACTCCGTTTGACCTCCCGTTCGCGGCCACGGAAAGCTAAGAGAAAGATCTAAAAATTTGGCTTTCGACCTTTTTTGTCAGAAAGTCGCAACCGGATCGGTTGGGGGCCCAACCGAATCGGTTACGCCAAGCTGACCTCTCCAAGTTATTTTTAATGCATCCTTAAGTGCCATTAAGACTCAAGTCCGATCATATGGCTCTAATAACTCCTAAACCTGCTACTTTATGACACTTTGTGCCCAAGAAAATTACTTGGTGGCTAAGGGTGGCTTCTACCTATAAATAAGACCATTTTTGGTTAGTTTTGTGTGTGTAATTCTTGCCTCCACCCTTAAGGACGAATTTCCACCAATTTATCTCTCCCAAAAGACCACAAACCTCTGCCATTTCCAGAAGTATGCTTGGTTAGAAGTTGTAGTTGATTGGAGGCTTGAAGGAGTGCTATAATCCTTCACCATTGCCTAATGTAATCTTACTTTGGGTAAATCCTTGTTACTTTTATGATGTTGAATGCTATGATTCATGTTTGGTTCTTTGGTTGTGTTGATTATGTGATACTTGTTTATTTCATATGAGAACTTGTGATAAAAGGATGTTTGGATAATTGTAGTGTTTGTTTGGAATATGTTGATAACATCATATTTGGTTGAATTGGAACTTGTTCTTGTTTATTGTTTTGGTTGATCATTGTTGAGTCTAATGTCGAAATATTCTTAACAATGGTTAGTTCCAATTCATTAATCGACAAATGACTTTGGTCTTGTACTTTGTGACGATTGTGCAAGAGAATTAATAAACATAACAAGTAAAGGTTTAATTTGGATTTTGGCCGAAAGGAATCTTTTGAATATGTGTTCTCATTATCTTTCAAGTAAATGGAACTTTACAAATTAATAACATCAAAGTCTATGGCCGAAAGAGATTCTTTGTTGTTGTTGGTATAAGACTCATGACATGACCACTTGATTGAGGCTTATGCACATTTGATTTATAAAACACTAAACTATTATTATGGGTTCTATCTTTGATAATATGTTTTCCAAACTAAACATCCTAATATCCTTGTGATCATTTGTCTAAACATGTATGTTCTTTGTGTGCTTTTTCTTAGTGGTTTGATCCGTGACAATCATAACCACGACCTTGATACGTGCTTGTTCTTATATTGCTTTTCTTGTTGGTTTGATATGTGACAATCATAACCATCAACTTGTTACTTGCTTAAACAAACAAACGACACTTGTAGTGCAACCAAGTCTCTTGGGACGACCTTGATTTACCATATACTATACTACAACTTGACTAGGGTATACTTGCCCGAATGTGTTCCTAGTTAACCGGTAATTCTTGTTTACAAATTTAAAACCTCGTGGAAGCACATCAAGTTTTTGGCGCCGCTGCCGGGGATTTGGTTTTTGTTCTTAAGTGTTTGATTGTTTGTTTGATTGAATTGTTTGCTTGAATTGATTGCTTGTTCGAATGATATCTTAATGGCCAAT
>BPTQ01000006.1:340237327-340261548 GCA_019973895.1 Chrysanthemum seticuspe | reverse complement strand
CATTGGCTAAGCCAACCCGGGGGTTGGCTAGGCCAACGCAGAAAGACTGTCTTTTCCAGTCTTCGGTTTAAAAATCTAGAAAGAGAATCGAAAGGCACCGGCGCTTGCCCTCCAGTTTGCCTCAGGCATACGTTTTCAATACCGGTTTTACCACTTCCACACAGCCCTTGTTGCTCCGATGTGTGTTATTTGGCTATAATTATATGCTTTTAATGCTTAATCGTACAAAAGTGCGTTTGCTAGTTCATTTGTAGCCAAGTACAGGAAAGTGGAGAAAAAGACGGAAAAATAAGTAAAATACGAAGATTTCTCCATTTACGAAGAGTTCCTGACAAAAGCAAGACTTGTGGAGTATATTCGAGAAGATAAAGTCATCAAGTTAGAGGTCCAAAGACTTAAGAATAAAGTTCAAGAAGGAAAACGAGAAAGAAATGAAGGAAAGAAGCTTAAACAAAGAAATATTGGAAGCCTCGTTGTTCCCGACACACCTTCACCATTTTGGCCATAACTTTTGCATACGGACTCCGTTTGACCTCCCGTTCGCGGCCACGGAAAGCTAAGAGAAAGATCTAAAAATTTGGCTTCTGACCTTTTCTGTCAGAAAGACGCAACCGGATCGGTTGGGGGCCCAACCGAATCGGTTACTCCAAGCTGACCTCTCCAAGTTATATTTAATGCATCCTTAAGTGCCATTAAGACTCAAGTCCGATCATATGGCTCTAATAACTCCTAAACCTGCTACTTTATGACACTTTGTGCCCAAGAAACTTACTTGGTGGCTAAGGGTGGCTTCTACCTATAAATAAGATCATTTTTGGTTAGTTTTGTGTGTGTAATGTGAGCTTGTGGAAACAGTGTAATACCCCTGATGACTCAGGGGTATGTTGTGAGTGGGAAAACTATCAAGGCTCATACAACTTATCTAATAAGCTCAGAAAAGCACAACAAGCATTTAAACATTGAGTTTGGTGGATTAGCTTAACAAGGAAGTTAATCCACACAAGCTTAAGCTCAAATGAGGGCTTTTGATGGGCTTAGGAAAACAACTCCACCCATACAGTTTGCTTACTGTATGGGGAGTTAAGATGGAACAAAGATTGGGTAAATAAGCTATTAATTAAGCTACCAAATAGAAATAAAGCACAGAACTATAAATAAGCCATAAGGGCATCACAAAAATGCCAAGCTCACAAGCTTGTGTCAAGTCCACAAGCTTCTGCAAGCTTATGGTTTTGACAACACCCTTGTGAGACAGGGCAAAAAGAGGCATAAAGAAGCACTCATAAAAGCACTTAAATAAGCAAAGCAAAAATTAACAAAATTACTAACATCAATATTAGCAACAAAACTAGAAAATCCTAAAAGGGCCTAAGCAGAAACTTAAAAATAAAAACACAAGAAAATATTTTATTTATTCAAAAACCAGAAAATCTGAACTTTGACTTTTTAAAGGTTTATGATCAAGTTGACTTAGCTCAACTTTGATCTGAATTTAATGACTAAAAAAAACTATAATAAGCTAAAAGAACATGAAATAAACAAGTATTAACAACTTTTAAACACATATGGTGGATTTGGGTTGTAAACTGCCACAGTGATCAAGTTAAGGATCAAAGATATGATTTTTGACTTTTTTATGAATACATAATAGGCTTAATGGTTTGTCTGACCTTAAGGAACTCCATGTATCAAATAGCAACCAAAAACAACACCCTTGAATCAGTATTGCCAAACACACCTTAATCTTAATGATTATTGGATTTTCAATGCATAACAAAGATTCAAACCATGAAACTGAATCCAAACATCATATAAACACATAACAAACATAAATGAACGTAAAAAACAATATATATAACAACAATACACAAGAATCACTAATATACCATTTCCACAGTGAAAATGAAATATTAAGTAACTTCACAAACTGATACATAAACATGCAAATTTAAAACTTACAAACACTTAACAACAACATTTAAACAACAAAACATGTAAATCAAAGCAAATAAAGACATAAATAGTAAATATGCAGAAAATTAAGAACAATGCTTACAAGATGCATCAAACTGAGAATCATGGAACCAAGGACAAGGTTACACCTATTAGCTTCCCAATAAGCTCCTAATACCCTTAGCACTCCAAATTCACCCTTGCTTCATCATCTTCTTTATTAACCCACTATTTTTGATTTTTCAATGATTTTCTCTATTTTTTTAAGCATTTTCTAATTTAAAAGATCAAAGTCTATTTAATGGTTCAATTGGCTTGCATAACTTACTGAGAGTTATGTAGTGTCTATTAGAAACCAGGAAACAAGCATGGATCAGACAGGAAATTAAAGACAAGGTATTTAAATGACATTTAAAGTAAAAACTTGAAATTAAAGGTTATGAAACTACAACTGTAAATAGCTTGTATTTAAACTTTGTCAAGGTTCAATTACAGAACTGAAAGCATTTAAATGACATTGTAAGTAAAGTAAAGCAGTAAATGACATGAAAATAAACTAAGTGACTATGGCTTAAGGCCAAAAGTCCTTTCTCCTCTGTCTTCTCTTCTCTTTATAGTTTCTTTGTTCCTTGGTGACCACTCAGATGTCCCATCTTCAATCTTGATCCTTGAATTGTAGAATTTGATCTCAGCCGTTTAAAACACTTTTGGCGCCAAAAGTGTACACGTGGATTTGAGGCGGTTTGAGAACAATTAAGGAATTGTGGAGTTATGTGGAGGTGGCAAGGGGACAATTGAGATAGTTTGGAGAAGCTTTTGGGTTAAGTAGAGGAAAACAGGGGAGATGGGTGAAAAAGTGGTGGGGATGCATTTATTATGGAGTGGGTTGATGTTTAGATGGTGTAAGAGGGTAGGGTGTGAACTGTGGAGGACAGGTGGAGGGGGAATGGTTTGTCTGAGTTGCAGAGAGCCAAGTGGGGGAGAAGGAGAAAAACGCGCCAAGGGTGTCTGTTTGACCAAATGGGTTGACCGGTGTTTAATAATCAAGGGGTTCAAAAGTGGTAAGGGTCCAAAGGTTGGCAGGGGGTCACAATGTTTTGACAAGGGACCAAAGGTGCTTAAAGGTTTAATAAATCACAAGGACTTATGATGTAAATTCTGAAAACACAAGGACCTAAGCTGCCATTTAAGCAAAGAGGTTTCAAGGGACCAAAAGTGACAATCTCACAAAGTATAAGGACCAAACTTGCCATTCTCCAATTTCCAAGGACCATTTTTGCCACTTTTCAAAGTTGAAGGACCTTTTCCGCCATTTGACTAAAGATTCATTCAAGGACCGTTTTTGACAATTTAAAATATTTCAGGGACCTTGAATGATATTTTTCTTTATTTTGATATACCAGGGACTGTTTTTGATAACTTTTGAAACTTGGGGGACTAAAACTGCCAATTTTGCAAATTTGATACGTTTTTCATCTGATTTTGATATTTTTGCATTTAAAACACATAAAACACTGATTTGTGATATTTTCATCATTTTGATTCATTTTTGAGTGTTTTCAGATGATTTTGCAGTTTATATTGTACAAAAATGATGAGTATTTAGACACTCATCATAGGTCTAGAGTGTTGTTAGAGTCTTTAGGCCAAGTATTAACATCTAATTCGTTGAGAATCAAAGTTACTCAAAGTTATGAACATTAAACCCTAATTCCAAATTGTTAAACAATTAGTGTTTCTGGGTGGTTAACAACCATGGAAATCATCAATTCAACAACATATGACCATAACCCAACAATCTTTTAGACCAAAACACTTCACATTTGGAAAAACCCAAATCGACTCATAAACCCTAATTTTCAAAAATCATTAATACGTGTTTCTGGGTAGGTTTTGATGGTTAAAATGATATCCTTGATGTATTTGAAACGTTTTGACACTATCCATTTAACCAAAAACACACACATAATGATTATGTGTTCATACGCTTATGCGTAGAACACATAATCACGCGTAACACACTTTTTAGCCGTAGGATTTGCATGAGATTAAAAACCTTAGCTTAAAAACATGTTAAGATCATTAAAACACTTACAAAATGATGATCAAAACAACGGATTTCTTGGTTCAATCTTAGGCGTAGGATGAATATGGTTGTGTGTATTAAATGTGAAGTAAAAAGTAGGTGGGAGGTATTTTTATTAAAAGTAACTTTAACATTTTGACAGTTTTAGTCCCTCCACCTTTTCCTTTTTCAAACAAAGCCATTTCACTTCCATTTTGGTTACCAAACAAAGTTTTTAGGAAAGAAACTTGACGACACTCCCCCTCGACTCTAGAAAATAATGAAAGGTTATTAATTTTAGTCCGAGGAGTGTCATTGTACCAGAAAATTTACCACCATTTGTTAAAAGAAACAACCGGGATAATATGACATGCAAGTACACAGATGTTTAGAATCAGTTAAGTGTTAATGTTCTCCGCCTCAACACTTGATCGTAAAAAAATACTGAATTTTGAAAGATTATAGTGTTGAAGGAAGAAATGTACTTGCCATGTTGAAAGATTATAGATTAGAAGAATATTTTTGTTGTTTTTATAAGGTTTTATATTTTTGTATTTTGTTTTTGAAAAATTTATTTACAAAAGAGAGATTTGGTGTTTGACAGGTTTTTAAGACTGTTTTAAGAGGTCATCCAATTCCTCTTGAGTCAAACACCTCATACCAATTCGGTGGATCAGCTCATTAAACCTAGCGGGAGGCAAGGCTTTGGTGAGAAGATCTGCCAATTGGTATTCTTTACCCACAAAGTATAATTCAACGGTACCCTGTTCCACATGGTCCTTGATGAAATGATAGCGAAGATCGATGTGCTTTGATTTCGAATGCTGAACTGAGTTGCACGAGATCGCAATGGCACTCCGATTGTCGCAGTACATCGGGATTCTGTCAAATGTGTAACCATAGTCTTTGAGTTGTGTTCTCATCCAAATGACTTGAGCACAACACGCCGACATGGCTACATATTCTGCTTCAGTGGATGACAGCGATGTACAATCCTGTTTCTTTGATTGCCAAGACACCAGTTTGTCACCAAGAAATTGTAGAGCTCCTGAAGTGCTTTTCCTTGAGTCTAAGCATCCTGCGTGGTCAGCGTCTGAAAAAGCGATTAGTTCAAAACCAGAATCCTTCGGATACCAGATCCCCAAGTTAATGGTTCCCTTGATGTATCGGAGGATTCTTTTAGCCTCAGAGAGGTGGGTTTCAGTTGGTCGCGACTGATAACGGGAGCATAGATAAACGACAAAGACAATATCAGGTCTGCTAGCTGTTAGATACATGAGAGACCCAATGATACTTCGGTATTTGGTAGGGTCAACTAATTTCCCATGTAAATCAGCATCTAGCTTCTTGGTATGAGCCATTGGTGTGGCATAAGTGTCACAGGTTGTCATTCCAAATTTGTTTAACAGTTCAAGGGCATATTTGGACTGACTCAAGAAAATACCACGGGGTGATTGATGAACTTGCAGTCCTAGAAAGAACGTGAGTTCACCCATCATGGACATTTCAAAATTTTTCTTCATTAGTTTTGCAAAAGCGGTTGAAAACTTTTTATGTGTAGACCCAAAAATGATGTCATCCACGTAAATTTGAACAATTAAGATATGTGCCCCGTGATATTGTATAAAAAGAGTTGGGTCAACCGAGCCTTTGGTGAAATTATTAGCAATGAGGAAAGATGATAGCTTATCGTACCATGCCCGAGGGGCTTGTTTGAGACCATAAAGAGCTTTGTTCAGTTTGTAGACATGGTTCGGGCACTCTGGATCAACGAATCCTTCGGGTTGGCTGACATAAACCGTTTCTTTTAGTTTTCCGTTGAGAAACGCAGTTTTGACATCCATTTGAAAGACCGTCATATTCATATGAGCCGCGAACGCGAGAAATATCCAAAAAGCCTCAAGACGAGCAACCAGAGCAAAAGATTCTTCAAAGTCTATTCCCTCTTCCTGACGATAACCCTTAGCAACGAGACGTGACTTGTTTCGGATGACGTTCCCTTCAGCATCCAATTTGTTTTTCCAAATCCATTTTAGACCAATGACGTAGACCCATGTTGGTCTTTCAACCAGTTCCCATACTTCAAGATGTTTGAATTGGTTGAGTTCTTCTTGCATGGATTCAATCCAGTTGTCTTTTGTCATTGCGTCTTTAATGTTTTTAGGCTCAGATTGGCAGACAGTGAGTGCATAAATGCAATGTTCACCATCTGTGTGAAGACGTTGTCGCGTAACGACTGGTTGATTTGGGTTGCCAATAATATTAGCCAGAGGATGGTCTTTTGTCCATCTATGTGTAGAAGGTTGATGTTGGTATACATTGTGCAGATTCTGAGGATTCAAATGGTTTGTTGAAGATTCCGCGACATCTGGTGCAGCAGTCTCATTAGCAAACGGGTTAAAGAACGCATTTGGATAAAAATCTGCAGGTGGGGGTACTTCATTCAGAATATCATCAGCCGGTTCATCATTGTTGGAAGCGGTATGTTCAACTGTTGTGTTTGAGTCAACTGGTGTAGGTGCATCTTCAACAGTAGTTGTTGTAGCAGGTGTATCAGGTATAGGTATATTATCAGGTTGTGCAGCGGAAACAGCAGATACACCTGGAGCACGTTCATCAATATCGTCACTAAACAGAGGAGCAAATAACCTTTCCATTTGTTGACGAGTGAGCTGGGGGCTTTGTTCAGCTGATGATGGGGGTTGGGGGAAGTTTAAACGGTTGTGACCGGGTTCTAAGCTGTTGTACTCAGAAGCCATCGTGAAGAAGTTTCAGAATCAGCTTCCCCCCAAACTGACAACTGTCTTTAGCAGATTTAAAACTTTGATGAAGTTTACATTTCCTCTAACTTTTGAAGGTTTCAGTATGCAGCGGAATTTGTAGATGAGCAGTAAACAATACAAAGAAAATCTGACTAATTGCGGAAGATCCGTTCGAGGGTAACATGCCAGAAATCAACAAGATCTTCTCACGTATTTGGGTAACTTCACACAAGATCACCCGTGAAATTGAGACGATAACACCAAAGTGAGACGTTTGAGCCACAGATCGTCTTATTTCTTCCCTCTAAATGAAGAAATTCAAGAAGGCATTGTGTTTTCGCAAAGAAGCATGTAGAAGAACAAGGAGGCAATGACCACCTACACACTCTCTCCCCCTCGATGTTTTCAATAATTCAGAATCATATACCACGTATGTGGATGATGAATTGAAGACAGCGAAACCATGTATAAGAAGACAGCGAAACCATGTATGTCCAATTGATCGAACAAGTGTGAAGTACCAAAAATATTTCGAGAGAGTCAACTGCTGATAAAACATCTCTGTTCATTATGTTGATCATCAGCTGTGTCATTGTTGTTGGAAGCAGTTTGATCTTCTGTTATAGAAGATTCGGTTGTTGTTGTAGATTCAGGTGTATTAGAAATTAGAGTATTATCGGTTGTGCAGCGAAATATTCGATACATCTGAAGCACGAATTTTGGCAGAATCTTTAACCAGAGGAGCAAGCAATGTTTCCAATTCATGACGATTAAGTACAATGGTGGAACAGCTGATGGATCATGATATTTTTGACGGTGAGAAACGGGTCCTATGATGTATTGCAATAAGAGCCATAGCTGTTGTACCTGCATAGAAAAATAGAAGGGGGGCAAGAAAGAGAAAAACATGGATCCCCAAGTGTAACTGGGTTCCAGATGTTAGAAGTATAAAGATGTAGTGTCAATTATCTTCTTGACACCTGAACATGCTATTTTGATGATTTCCTTTCCTGCCTCAGGAATGGATGGTGTTGGTATCCCACTTGTATTGGTGCAACTACTTAGTATCTTGCCTGTAGGAATCCACCTAAGACTAACAGTTTTGAAAATCCTACCCGTTGGTATCCATCTAAGGTTAGATCTAGGGGATGTTGAAACTTCTTTTGGGAAGAGTCTGCGTCCTATATGGATCCACCTATTAGATTTCTGACAGTTTACATTTAGATCAACGGGTTTATTTCTAACTGTTTGTTGAGTTAACTTAGGTTTTGGTTTGCTACTACAGGTAGTGTTCAGTAATACACTCGAAGGTGATACACTAGGTCGTGAACCTAAGATTCCATCCTTTTGAAGAAGTGACCTTTTCCTAGCCTTTTCTAGATCACAGTTCTTGTACGTGTCATGTGAATCATATGAATCTTTACTTTTAATGCTCAATTTAGATACAGTGTTCGAACTAATCCTAGATTTGCTAGGAGCAGCCACAAGTTGAGGTTTAACAGAAACAGGTATAACAGAAACAGGTTTAACATAAACATGTTTAACAGAAACAGAAGGATTATTCTTAGGCCAGGAATGTGGAGTGACTGGTTTTATCAAATGAGTATTCTCAACAACTTGGGAGGGAAACCGTGGTTTTGACGATTTTGAACGTTCAGATTTAAAAGCAGTTGGATGTCTGACAACTGATTGGTTTCTGATTGGTTTTAGAGACGATTTCCCCAAGGTTGTTGGTTTTGCTAAATGAGTATCTACACTCTTGTCAGTTAATCTTCTCAGTTGGTTTTGTAAAGAAGCATGTGCAAGCCCCTTTGCTTGAATTTGAGCCTTTAAATGCTCATTTTCTTTTACTAATGTATCCACACGATTACTTTGTTCATTTGAAGACTGACCATTGAGTTCTGAAGAAAAAGATTTGTTTTGAAGTTTAAGTTCAAGAGAGATGCAATGTGCCTCTAGTTTTGAAAAATCTTTATGAAACTGAGCAATGGTCTTTTTGAGAAGAATGTTTTCAGATTCAAGAGTTTGATTTGACGTTTCAGTTGAATTGTTAACAAGTAAGGGCTCAGATATGAGAAAGTTGTTTGGACATTGTGCAACACACTGGTCAACCTCTCCTTCATTACTGAATTCAGGTTGCTCAGTTTGTTGTATCGCATTTGCAGGCAGAATATGATCAACAATAGATTGTACCTCGACCATCTGTTCTGTGTCAGTGTCATAGGTGGGTAAGATATCTTCCTCAACCATTTGTTCTTCGTCACAGTTGGGCTCGGTGTCGTAGTTAAGTATGATATCTTCTCCAGATCTGCTGCTGTCATCCTGCTTTTCCAATGCTATAACCTCATTGTCCGCATTACCGACGGATGCAGTAATCACAACATTCTCAACGTTCATTTGAGCATTCCTTTCATGTACATCAACTCTTTCACCTAGCACGACTGTGGGATATCGGGAATTTGATGATGTCTGACGCTTCAATGCCAGTTGAATAGCCATGAATTCCTTCTTTTAATGCCACAAATGGATCTTTATGATCAGAATCCATTTCACTCCCCTGCATAAGAGTCAAAGAGAAGAAAATGTGCGAAGTCGATATAGCACACAGAAGGTCGATATAGTGAATTGCAATTTCCCTCCAAAAATCATTTTGAAAAATTTTGACTCTCAAAATTTGAAATTCACTATAAAATTCAATTCTAAGGTTGAAAGAAAAATTTGAGTTATGACAATTTTGACGCCAAATTTTACCCGAAAAATTTGAATTTGGGCCCAAAAATTTGAATTTTTGACCAAAGTTTTTACGGTTAAACCAAAATTTGAATCTCGCGTAAAAATTGAACGTTTAGTCTCCTCAAAAAATTAAATTTTCCCGCCAATTTTATTTATTTATTTATTTTTTATAACTTGTGTTGATGGATCTTTGTAGTCGAATGAACCTTTGTTGATGAAGTATCCTTAGGCGTAGAAATCACAATAAACCAAGTAGCACTTATGCGTAAAAAACACCAAAGTTACGCGTAACAATCAAGAGTTACGCGTAGGTTTAGCTACGCGTAAGCAGGAAAAAAGACTAAAGTTATGCGTAAACAGTAAGTTAGGCGTAGAAAGTTAGGCGTAGGATTCCCTTATGCGTAAGACTAGGTTTACGCGTAAGATGAATCTTAGGCGTAGGATTTTCTACGCGTAAGCTTAAGCTTATGTGTAAGTTTAGGGTTTTATCCCAAGTGATCTCTTACACTATCACAGTGCAAAGGATATCCAAAGTCGACTGTATTTTCAGGCTTATCCAAACAAGAAAACACGGAGTAAACCACGAAAACGAAGATCAAACCAAGGAATAACTTACGCGTAGGATTAGGGTTTTGCTACGCGTAGGATTACTCGTAATTTTGATTTTGCCCAAAGATGTTTCTAAACCAGTTTTTGTGTGATAAAATAGCTTCAATAACACCAAAAGACACAAAAGTGTGAAACTTGATGATCCAAAGACTCTAAAACGGTTACGAGTAGGATGAAACCCTCGTTCAAAAACTAGATGAAAAACAACGATCCACACATAAAGTTTGAAACTTTTTGCCAAAAACAAGTATTTTAACACCCTAAAACGTTGAAAGTACAAGAATCTTGGATTAAAAAGTGTAAAAAACGAGTTTTTAAGCGAACCAAAGTATCAAACGTGTGTTTTAAGCGTAGGACCGAAACCCACTTAAAAAACAAACACGATTCACCCAACTAGTAGGCGATTGATACCACTGTTAGGTCACTAGTTTTACAACACAAGTAATATAGAAAGAGGTTAAGGCGATTGAACAAGATCTAACACACACACACGCAATAATAGTAATACGGTTTACGCGTAGGAATATGTGAAAAGAAAACTTGAACAACCAACTTTCAAATGAAGGTTTACAAGAGTATTTATAGGAGGAAAGCTAGGGCAACACTCCTAGTTTCCATCCTTTCTTCAATGGGCTTGGGCCTAAGCTCATGGGCCTTCTACATAAGCTTAAGGCTAATAACAAACATAAAGACCATAATAAAGCTAACTATTACATATTAATTACAAACACTTGATTATGGTTTAGGAGTGATTCCAACATTTTCATTCCCATCATGACTCCTATCGATGAGCCTGATATTCATTGACTTTAGGGACTGGGAACACGAAAGTATAAACTTTATTAAAGTTAATTCATGCTCTATTCTGGGAAAATCTCGAAACACCATAGTCTGTAGCTTGCCATGGCTGAATGTGTTTCTGCCTACAACATTGGGAAAATTTTCCAAAGGTAGAACACTAAGCGTGTTTGCAGCCTGAAAAATCAAATAGTGTTGAGAGATACTCAAACATGCCAATTTAGGAATGTTTATTTGCTGCATATGCATTACTCCAAAACACTTACTCTGGTATCCAGCATTTCCAAATTTGGACATCCACGAATTATTTCAATGATGAACGATAACATAACAATATTCCCAAAATCGACATAAGACAGCTTAAGTTTAATCAGTGATAGAAAGGGCACATTCATCCTAGAATTAGCTTCCCGTATCAACTACAACAAATTATACAGATTAAATGTCATTACTGTTACACATTTCTTTAACATTGTAAAATCATAAGTGTAAAACTCAAATTGTTCTTACCGTGCAATCATCAAAATCCAATGCAAGGGTCTCAAAATTTTGAAGTCTTGTCAGCTGGAAGATATCGGATGTTGCGATTTTCGTCACAACATTATAACGACCAAATCTCAAATCTAACTTCCTCAAATTCCTAACATTTGCAATATCCCTTAGTCTCATCTCGTTTGTACTAGGACGATTCATTTTAAGAGACTCAAGTGAGGGACAACCAGCAATAAAGTCTCAAACTGTACCGCTTTGAAAATTGACATGAATCAATTCTAAGCTCAGTATATTTGGAAAGCCATGAAAATATTCCAGAGTAGCCAAAGAACAAACATGAAGTACCAGATGTTTCAACTCACTACGAGAGTAAAGTTGGGTTGGGAACATAACTGGGTCACCATACCAGTTTGTAATAATCAACTCCTCAATTCCATGGTCAGCCAAAAACAAGAGCCACTCATGAATCTCTTCATAATGAAAGTTGTCTATTCCAATCATTGATCTTGGCTCTACAACGAAGACAAACTTTCTTATTGGAACCATAAGCCGATTTAAGAATCTAGTAACAAGCCTCCCATCAAAATCATGTGTTAATAATAAAAGAAATCCTCATCAACTATGACATCGGTGAAAAAAGTCCACTTAGACCTCCAGTTTCGCGCTAAACTAGAGGTTCTCACCACTTCTAACAAAGGCAACCGATTCAAAATGTTAGTGATCACTTCATCTGGCATGTTGCTAATACGATCGGATCGACATGGTTTTGTTGGAAGTTGGGTTGGTCTTTTGAGTTCTGGAAATGAGGATTTATATTCTTGATTTCGATTTTCAGTTTAACGTTTCTGGATAATGGTGTATTATGATTGGTAAAGTTGTTTGTTGGGTGGGTGTATTGGTTCTCGCGAAATTAAATTCAAGCGTATCAGGGAAGAAACGGCTAGGAGGCATAATCACAATTTGTCCCTGGGTTGAAGGTTGGGTCAAAAATGTGAATGGTCTATTATACCCTTAAAGGAAATCCAGAAAATTAGGTTTGACTATGCCAATCCTGGTCAAGGGACGATTTTGGCATCTAAAGGCCAAGGTTTGGACCTCTGGCGATGATAAGGCCGAGTTTTGTCTCATCACGAAGCGTTTTGCCAAGTTTAGGGACCAACGGTGTATTTTAGTCTATATTTTAGCATAGTTTTTTATTAAAAAGTGTACAAATTTTGTATAACTTTGAAGGTCCGAACCCTAGCTGTTCTAAGATCTTTTTCCAGGCTCTTTGGCCACAAATACTTAAATGTATTGAGAAGATAAGTTATTTAATCAATTATTCAATTATATTTGCTTGTGATTGTTTGATTTCTTTAGTTTTTTCCTTTTCATTACTATGCCAGGCTAAACTTAATAGTATTTGCTTAGTGTTACATGAAACCTAGTTATTGATTATTGTGTGTAATCTATTGTTTGATTAGTGATTTGCGTTAGGAGTTGGAAAAATGGCAAGGTCAAATTATACTAGCCTGAACGTCCACTAAAACGTTAGTTAATAAATAGTTAACTTGATATTTGTTATATTTAATGCGTGAATTCTTAGTTGCAACACGCAAGATGAGATTAAGGCATTCTTAGGCCCCATCATTTAGACGGAATTCATAGGAGTTAGGGAATAAGCAACCCTCGGTAGGTATTAAGGAATACAACGCGCTAATTAGACAAGGACGTGACAATTCGACTAATCAATAAAAGATAACTAGGGAGTAATGGAATCTAAGTAAATACACTTTCATCATAAGTGAAGTTCACCAATTTACTTTTCCTTGCATTTAGATTAGATTTAGTTTAATTTAGTTTTAATAAATAGTTTAAAAACCAAACTCTCTAAACCCGAGATTTTACTTGCTTTCTTATAAATATAAAAGACCAAAAATAATCTTCCTTCAACCCTTAGACTTAATTCGACATACACTTTGTGGCTACCCCAACATTCCTCTAAAAATGATCAATCCCCTGTGTCTTACCTATATTACACAACAACGGTTAGGTACTCTGCCTAGGAGGATTGTAAAAATTTTTGTGTTAGCAATTATTCGCATCACACACATTATGAAAGAAAAAGACTAAGTATTTTTTTTAATAGAGAGATTTTGGTAGGGTTTATTAAGAAACCATACCAAAAAATAAAATAGCATCGACTTTGACAAGGTATTTTGGTACAGTTCTCGAACCGTACCAAGAAAATTTTATTTTTTGAGACATCATTATCTAGTACGGTTTAAAAACCGTACAAAAATCCTTTAAAACTGTTTCTAGTGCCTCTTTTCTGTAATACATATCAATACACCAGATTTTGGTTATAACAACTACATTTGTGGTCACTATAAGCCCAGAAAGTGGTCACTAAATGCTTTAGCAACCACGCGTAGTCAGTCCATCGTTGGTCGTTTTTACTCCGACGCTAAAGGTTTTAGTGACCACATTTGTTTCTTATAGCGGCCACTTGTTTGATTTAACTTTTTGAATTGTTGACCAAAAACTAAAATTTAGTGATGCCTCATTTTAGCGACCATAAGTGGTTGATAAAAGTAAGTTGACTATTTGAACAAAGTAAGTGATGCTTGCCTTTAGCAACAACCGGTGGTCGCTACATGTATTCCTATATCGACTACATGTTGACCTATAGCGACCACATGTAGTCGTTAGAGGTGGTTGTAACCAAGGGCGTCGTCACCTTTAGCGACTACATGTAGTCGCTAAAGGTGACTGCACCTGTTTCTGCAACAACCTCGTTTTGCACGTTGTCGAATGCCCTTTCCAACCCATATTCGTAACATGTTTTCCAGATTTCCAGTTTATTTCTAGATTCAATGCAAACCAATTCAACGCGGACAATAACTTAAAGATACAAATCCCATTCGCTACAAAAGTTCAACATACAAATCTAGGTTCGCTACAAGTGTTCCACGACTTAAACAATAACTTAGACATGTTCAACGACATAGAACATAGATCGTTCAAAAGCATAGATTGTTTAACAAACGAGACTTCACAAGTACATCCCCACCTAGCTACTCATCTTCGAATGCATCAATAAAATCATAAATTGTTGTAGTGATGATTGGGCTTAAGGTCATCACCTGATCTATCTAACATGACATTCTATACTATTGATTGTAATTAATAGAAATGCACTTGTCCATCTGATTGAATATAGGTTAATTTGATAAGGACTATAGCGGGTGGCAATAATTGATGATTTTATATCTATATTTTTTTATATCTACCATATCAAAAAAAAAAAAACATATGCTTAAAAACTTTTAAAGTCCTAGGAAAAAAAACTTTTAAAGTGAGAAATGTTAAATTACTGCTCTACCTTTATTCCTTAATTTCTAATATTATACTTTACATCCATATATTATCCTTTAAGGATTATTTATTAGTTGAAAGTTTGACCTAATAAACAATATTCCTCCATTTCATATACGAAATACTTAGCCACTTTCGCAACTATAATTATTTGGAGTTTTAAATTTCCACCGCTATGCTCGTGTAATCGCTTATATATCTATATCTATACCTATACTATATATAAAGGAAAAACAAAAAAATGAAAAGTGAAAAAAACTTAAAGTATTTTAGGAAGTCCTTACACTATTTTCGGAAAACATATGCAAAGATGGAAACTATTAACACACTATTAATTCACATCGAAAACCGGGTGACCTGATTTAATTTGACCCGTTTTTTCGACCGGAACGGTTCAACCAATCAAACCGTCCAGGTCGAACCGGATTTAAAAGCATTATGTTTAATCCCCAAATCCTCAAACTTTTATTATTTTTCGTTTATAACCCATTAACCCTTTTTTATCACTAAAACTATATGCCGTAATAAAATCTCGTTGCTTTGAACGAATGCTCGTCTAATTTAATAAAGAGTGGATAAACAGACACACGAGATATATCATCCATATTTTTATATCCATTTTAATAGTAAAATATTGCTCTTTTGGAAAGAGTTTTTGTTGCTTATTATAGTGGATAATGCATTCCTATTAGTTGGTAGTCTGAACTTAAAATATACATTAAAAAAAAAACTGATATGATTGACAATATCTAGAAATAACCATGTTATCTTATATATATGATCTTATACTTATGGGTGTTACAAGTACACCACACCATTCATAACAGTATTTGTCAGGCTAAACTTAATAGTATTTGCTTAGTGTTACATGAAACCTAGTTATTTTTTATTGTGTGTCATCTCCTTTTTGATTAGTGATTTGTGTTAATGGCAAAGTCAAATTATACTAGCTTGAACGTCCACTAAAACGTTAGTTAATAAATAGTTAACTTGATATTTGTTGTATTTAATGCGCGCATTCTTAGTTGCAACCCGGAAAGATGAGATTAAGGCATTCTTAGACCCCACCCATTTAGACGGAGTTCATAGGAGTTAGGGAATAACCAACCCTCGGTAGGTATTAAGGAATACAATGCGCTAATTAGACAAGGACGTGACAATTCGACTAATCAATAAAAGATAACTAGGGAGTAATGGAATCTAAGTAAATACACTTTCATCATACTTGAAGTTCACCAATTTACTTTTCTTTGCATTTAGATTAGATTTAGTTTAATTTAGTTTTAATTAATAGTTTAAAAACCAAACTCTCTAAACCCAAGATTTTACTTGCATTCTTATAAATATAAAAGACCAAAAATAATCTTCCTTCAACCCTTAGACTTAATTCGACATACACTTCGTGGCTACCTCACCATTCCCCGAAAACCATCAATCCCCTGTGTCTTACCTATATTACACAGCAACGGTTAGGTACTCTCCCTAGGAGGATTGTAAAACTTTTTGTGTTTACAATTATCCGCATCACACACATTATGAAAGAAAAAGACTTTAAGTATTTTTTTTAATAGAGAGATTTTGGTAGGGTTTATTAAGAAACCATACCAAAAAACAAAATAGCATCGAACTTTGAGAAGGTATTTTGGTACAGTTCTCGAACCGTGCCAAGAAAATTTTATTTTTTGAGACATCATTATCTAGTACGGTTTAAAACTGTACCAAAATCCTTTAAAACCGGTTCTAGTGCCTCTTTTCTGTAATATATCACTACACCAGATTTTGGTTTACATTTGTGGTCGCTGTAAGCCCAGAAAGTGGTCACTAAAATCTTTAGCGACCACACGTAGTCAGTCCATCGTTGGTCCTTTTTGCTCCGACGCTAAAGGTTTTAGCGACCACATTTGTTTCTTATAGCGGCTACTTGTTTGATTTAACCTTTTGAATTTTTAACCAACAACTAAAATTTAGTGATGCCTCCTTTTAGCGATCATAAGTGGTTGATAAAAGTAAGTTGACTATTTGAACAAAGTAGGTGATGCTTGCCTTTAGCAATAACCGGTGGTCGCTACATGTATACCTATATCGATTACATGGTGACCTATAGCGACCACATGTAGTCGTTATAGGTGGTTGTAACCAATGGCGTCGTCACCTTTAGCGACTACATGTAGTCGCTAAAGGTGACTGCACCTGTTTCTGCAACAACCTGGTTTTGCACATTGTCGAACGCCTTTCCAACCCATTTTCGTAACATGTTTTCCAGATTCAGTTTTTTTCTAGATTCAATGCAAACCAATTCAACGCAGACAATAACTTAAAGATACAAATCCCATTCGCTACAAATGTTCAACATACAAATCTAGGTTCGCTACAAGTGTTCCATGACTTGAACAATTACTTAGACATGTTCAACGACATAGAACATAGATCGTTCAAAAGCATGGATTGTTTAACAAACCAGACTTCACAAGTACATCCCCACCTAGCTACTCATCTTCGAATGCATCAATAAAATCATAGATTGTTGTAGTGGTAGTGATGATTGGGCTTAAGGTCATCAGCTGATCTATGTAACATCACATTCTATACTATTGATTCTAATTTATAGAAATGCACTTGTATCTGTCTGATTGAATATAGGTTAATTTGATAAGGACTATAGCGGGTGGCAATAATTTATGATTTTATGTCTATATTTTTTTTATCTCTATCATATCATAGAAAAAAACATATGCTTAAAAACTTTTAAAGTCCGAGGAAAAAAAACTTTTAAAGTGAGAAATGTTAAATTACTAATCTACCTTATTCCTTAATTTCTAATATTATACTTTACATCCATATATTTTCCTTTAAGGATTATTTATTAGTTGAAAGTTTGACCTAAAAAATAATATTCCTCCATTTCATACACGAAACACTTAGCCACTTTCGCAACTATAATTATTTGAAGTTTTAAATTTCCACCGCTATGCTCGTGTAATCGCCTATACATCTATATCAATACTACTATATGTAAAGGAAAAACAAAAAAGTGAAAAGTGAAAAAAAAAATAAAGTATTTTAAAAGTCCTTACACTATTTTTGGAAAACATATGCAAAGCTGGAAACTATTAACACACTATTAATACACATCGAAAAATGGGATATCTGGTTTAATTTGACCCGTTTCGACCGGAACAGGTTCAACCAGTCGAACCGTCCAGGTCGAACCGGATTTCAAAACATTATGTTTAATCCCCAAATCCTCAAACTTTTATTATTTTTCGTTTATAACCCATAAACCCTTTTTTTATCACTAATACTATTTGCCGCTGTAAAATCTCGTTGCTATGAACGAATGATCGCCTAATTTAGTTAAGAGTGGATAAACAGACACATGAGATATATCATCCATATTTTTATATCCATTTTAATAGTCAAATATTGCTCTTTTGGAAAGAGTTTCTGTCACTTATTATAGTCAGATAATGCATTCCTATTAGTTGGTAGTTTGAACTTAAAATATACATTAAAAAAACCACATGATATGATTGACAATATCTAGAAATAACCATCAGATCTTTTATATATGACCTTATACTTATGGGTGTTACAAGTACACGACACCATTCATAATAGTATTTGTCAGGCTAAACTTAATAGTGTTTGCTTAGTGTTACATGAAACCTAGTTATTGATTATTGTGTGTCATCTCTTGTTTGATTAGTGATTTACGTTAGGAGTTGGAAAAATAGCAAGGTAAAATTATACTAGCTTGAACGTCCACTAAAACGTTAGTTAATAAATAGTTAACATGATATTTGTTATATTTAATGCGTGAATTCTTAGTTGCAACGCTAAAGATGAGATTAAGGCATTCTTAGGCCCCACCCATTTAGACGGAATTCATAGGAGTTAGGGAATAACCAACCCTCGGTAGGTATTAAGGAATACAATGCGCTAATTAGACTAGGACGTGAGAATTTGACTAATCAATAAAAGATAACTAGGGAGTAATGGAATTTAAGTAAATACACTTTCATCATACCTGAAGTTCACCAATTTACTTTTCCTTGCATTTAGATTATTTTTAGTTTTAATTATTAGTTTAAAAACCAAACTCTTTAAACAAAATATTTTACTTGCTTTCTTATAAATATAAAAGACCAAAAATAATCTTCCTTCAACCCTTAGACTTAATTCGACATACACTTCGTGGCTACCTCACAGTTCCCCTAAAGAACGATCAATCCCCTGTGTCTTACCTATATTACATAACAACGTTTAGGTTCTCTCCCTAGGAGGATTGTAAAACTTTTTGTGTTTACAATTATCCGCATCACACACATTATGAAAGAAAAAGACTTTAAGTATTTTTTTTAATAGAGAGATTTTGGTAGGGTTTATTAAGAAACCATACCAAAAAACAAAATAGCATCGACTTTGACAAGGTATTTTGGTAGAGTTCTCGAACCTTGCCAAGAAAATTTTATTTTTTGAGACATCATTATCTAGTACGGTTTAAAACGGTACCAAAATCCTTTAAAACCGTTTCTAGTACCTCTTTTCTGAGATTTTGGTTATAGCGACCACATTTGTGGTCGCTGTAAGCCCATAAAGTGGTCACTAAAATCTTTAGCGACCACGCGTAGTCAGTCATTCGTTGGTCGTTTTTGCTTCGACGCTAAAGGTTTTAGCGACCACATTTGTTTCTTATAGCGGCTACTTGTTTGATTTAACTTTTTGAATTTTTGACCAACAACTAAAATTTAGTGATGCCTCCTTTTAGCGACCATAAATGGTTGATTAAAGTAAGTTGACTATTTGAACAAAGTAAGTGATGCTTGCTTTTAGCAACAACCGGTGGTCGCTACATGTATACCTATATCGACTACATGGTGACATATAGCGACCACATGTAGTCATTATATGTGGTGGTAACCAAGGGCGTCGTCACCTTTAGCGACTACATGTAGTCGCTAAAGGTGACTGCACCTATTTTTGCAACAACCTGGTTTTTCACATTGTCGAATGTCTTTCCAACCCATTTTCGTAACTGATAAGGTTTTAAAAGGTACCATTTTGAGGGGTCGTTTTAGCCCTTATTTGATCACTTTTGTATCCGTTATTGCTTAATATCGTTCCTTTTCACTTTTTAGGTCTCTTGAAGGCAAAATGCTGGAATGGCACTTATTTGGACGAAAAGGCGCGAATATATGAAGAAAATGGCCAAAGTCAAAATCGAGACACTCAAAGCTGCTGAAAATAGAAGGCGACGGCGTCAGGTGTTAATTGCGACGCCGTCCGAGGATTTTTGTGACGGGACAGAACCCAAAACTCTTATTTTCAAGATGACGACGTCCAGTTGTAAAAGAGTAGGCCGTCGCTACTCAGACGGCCTAGATGCAATCCAGACGACGTCAGAAGCTGAAGAGGACGGCGTCACGGACATAAGGTGACGCCGTCGCAAGGTTAACGTGGCCAAGACGAAACCCTAATGACGGTGACACGACGGCGTCACGAAACATAAGGTGACGCCGTCGCATATGTAATCTTATATATAGAATCCGAATTTTTCAGTTTTAGAGAGAGTCTTTTGGAGTAAAAACCTAAAACCGAACCTAAGGTGTCTTGTACAGTATTTTAGGGTTTTAAACCCTATCTTACATCAAGATAAGTATTTACTTCATTAATTCAATTATGTCTTTGATTATTTGTGTGTATGCTTGCATGTTCTCCATGTCCGGCTAATTTATTTGTGTGTTTGCTTAGGAAGTATGAAACTTAATTATTGAATATTGATTGGTTGTTTCTTATCTTAGTTGATCAATGATCTAGTAATGCGATAGGTCATTCGTTGTGTACTTAATGCTTGATTCATCTTTGTGAACCTTAGAATATGATTACCTGAGTAGTTGTAGGCTAAATTATCCAAAGAGTGCCTTAGAGTAAGAGTTTATCATCCCTAGTGGGTTTTGTAGACGAGACCCTTTGGTAAGTTCAAAGAGTTAGGGAGAAACGCATACCCTACAACTTTAGACACACAACACAACTAAGAATAAGACGTGACAACTCAACCATCAATAGGAGATAATTAAGGAGTAGTACAACCTAAGTAAACACATCTTTAAACTATCATACGAGCACACATTAATTAGACATAGACTCCCACAACCTTAGTTTAGATAATTAGATAATAGTAGAGTAATCGGTAGAAATACCAACCCCCCCAAATCCAATACCCGAGATTCGTACCTTTCCATTTCATAAAATATAAAAATACAAAAATAATCTTCCTCAACCTTAACCTTAGCGTAGTAACTTCTTACTAGAATTCCTATTCCCCTAGAGAACGATATCAATACCCGTGGCTTACCCTAATTACTACACTACAACGATTAGGTTCACTGCCTAGGGTGTTATAAAACTTGCTCGAAGAAAAGGAAGTTTCCTTGACCCCGAACGACGCGTGTAGCGTTATCAAGTTTTTGGCGCCGCTGCCGGGGAATAGAATAGCTAGTTAGTAGTCCACCTCGTTTAGGTTCTTTGCTTGATTCCTATCAAGTAAATTTTTCTCATTTTTTTTAGATTTCTCTTAGTCTATCCCCCTTCTTCGTGACCTTTGTTCGTAATCCCATCACTTTTCATCATGGAAGGTGATAACCAACAACCACGTCCCCATACCAACCCCTTTAAGCAACTTAGAACCCGCAGTTCCACCAAAACTCTTCTTGAACCATTTGCAGAACCCGAAAGAGAGCTCAATAGGCGAAGAAAAGCTCTCCACGATTCAGAACTTCAAGGCACTTCCATCAATTTTGATGAAGTTACATCTGATGAAGAATCCCCTCATTCCCCACAATCTCCTGAAACCATCATCATTGACGATCTGAGTCAAAATGGCGAGGAAGTTCTTGCCACTCCAGCCAATGGAATCATAAATCCTCCTAAAGCAAAAACCCTCGGGGAATGCTCCTACCCTTCTGCATCTGGATTCACCAGTGCCATTGTCTATCCTTCGGAATAGATCAATGAGGTATTGCATGCGTCTGACATTTGGCTAATCCAAAAGGCATGTCAATTCCATGGATCCCACAGCGAAAACCCAATTCACCTCATCAAACAGTTTCTAAAAATTGTTGATGCTATCTATACCGACGGAGCATCTAAGGAGACATCTAGACTCCGGTTTTTCCCATTTTCTATTCAAGGGAAAGCCAAGGAGTGGCTCGATAAGCTCCCTCCAAGGTCCATTTTCACATGGGAACAACTTACAACCAAGTTCACCAAAAAGTTCTTTCCCCCTGGAAGAACTGCAACAGTTAGGAGCAAAATTCTGCACTTTCACCAACCCGATGGAGAATCTATCACCAACTCCTGGAGTCGTTACAAAGATCTTATTCAACAAGCCCCACACCACGGTATCAACCTTTGGTTGCTTGTTCAAATCTTTTACGACAATGTCTCCCGAAAGGATCAAAAAGGGATTGATTTCTCGACTGGCCGAAGAATCGCGAACCTCACCGCAGAAGAAGGGTGGAACCGAATAGAGGAATACATCCAATATCAAGACAGCCATTGGAATGAGCAAGAAAACACGTCAATCATCTCTACTTTCTCAAGTGAAGAGTTATCCTTCGATTATCGGATTGAGAAAGCACAAAAGAAACTAGCTTACCTCATAAAATCACCAGAACTAAAAAGGCTGACTAACCCTTATCTCATATGCGACATATGTGGAGGACCACACGAGAGCGATGAGTGCGATGACACACACCAAGAAAGCGTCTTCCTCTCTAGTCATGATATTTATGATGACCCTTCACTCCTCGCATTTTATCAAACCGATGAATGTGATCCTTGGGGAAATCTGAAATGGAGAACGGAAGGAAAGGATGGACCTGAGTACACCATCCGTGATTCTTTTGAATAAAAACTCGGGCAGTTCACCATGGAAGGGGCCGCACTCTTAAAAGGTCTTGAGGGGTTTATCCGAGAGCAGCAAGCTGAATTAGAAAGTCAGTTCACCAATCTCCACAAAAGAATGAGTGGACCTGGCCCAGCCCTTCATGATCCAACTTGCGCAATCACTACTCGATCAGGAACTACTACCAAGGATCCCCCACATCCCAACCAGAACCCCATCACAAGGGAACCCGAGTTAGGAAATGAGACGATTCCCGCACCCCCTCTAACTCCTCACGATCCTCCCCCACAAACACCAGCACCAGCCCAACGACCAACTCTCGTACGAATTCCCTATCCCTCTTGTCTAAAGAATCAAAAGGCTAAAGAAGACAATGAAAGAATATTGTCTTATTTGAAACAAACATCCGTCAACATACCACTCCTTGATGTATTCTATCACATCCCTAAACATAGTAGATACTTCAAGAGGTTGATATCTAATCGGAAGAAGCTTGAAGGATTGATATCATTAGGAGAAGAATGTTCAGCTATCATCCAAAAAAGCATGCCCAAGAAGAAGGAAGATCCGGGCAGTTTTACCATTCCTTGCTCCCTGTTTCTTAAACTCGGATATTCAGGGCTGAAACCAACTAGGATGAGTATCCAATTAGCTGATCGATCAATCAAATATCCCATTGGAGTTTGTGAGAACGTTCTTGTAAGGGTGGGGGAATTCAATTTTCCAGTCGATTTCGTAATTTTAGAGATGGAGGAAGATAATTCCGTCCCAATAATCCTTGGAAGACCCTTCTTGGCTACAGCTCGTGCCATCATTGATGTTCATGATGGTAAACTCACTTTACGAGTAGGATCCGAGAGCTTGACCTTCGACATTAAGGATTCTATGAGACATTCTTCTTCCTGCGGTCGCCCTGTATATTTAGTTGAAGAAGTTGATGAATTTGTTGATGACATAGATGGCTGCATTGACGAGTATCTCTGGGTACCCGATAGACTATACCCCATCTACTCTGGACGTAGGTCTTCGAATTACTGGAGAAAAAAGTGATGGAGAAACTACAATCCCAATTGGGCAGAAACGCCAACTTGCCAACCAAACATTAGAAGGAGGTACTCCTAAAACACTCATGTCTTACATCTTAGCTAAGGGAATTACGGTCGTTGTGAGGTGCGTTAGTGGGGAAACATGAGAAAATTTTGAAGATTCTCGAAGAGAAAGACTTATCACCAATCGCTTCTCGAATACTACTGTCCCTCAACCAGGAGGGGAACTTCCTTCCGCATAAGGTCCACTGAGCCCTCTAGAAAGTCAAGATTCCATCCTCCGAGAAACTAGCTACCAAAATCGAACAAAGGGCCGGAGACTTCGAGTTATCCAAGTTAAAGTAGGACTGCTCCTATTTTCCTGTGTCGAGGTTGGTAGAGTTAAAGAACCAGCAGCATATAATGCAACAATAGTAATAAGTACTTAAACAAATTATCTATGAGCAGTTACGTCGGTAGATACAGTAGTTGTTTAAGTAGTTGAAGAAGTTGATTTATAT
>BPTQ01000006.1:340201715-340234137 GCA_019973895.1 Chrysanthemum seticuspe | reverse complement strand
GAATTCTAGTACCTTTACTAATGCCCACCTTTAGCTTTTCGGGGTCCGTTGTTACAATTCTTCTTCTACTTACTGACCCTTTTTCCCGAATCTCTGAAATACCAAGTTCCTAACATACGCTGTAACACCTTTGGGCTATTTTTCAATCCTTCGTTAGGTTGGAGTTATGGATTCCATGTTTTCCTGGGATTCCTTAAAGATTTCCCTCTTTTTCACGAGAACATATCTTGAGTCTATTCCCGTAATGCTCCTTCTTTGTTTGGTTCTACCAAACCCGGAAAGTGTCAATTCCTCTGGTTAAATTTTCTATTTTGGCAGCGGTATTAACTGTCGCAACCGTTCCTTAGGTGCCACTCGTATGTCGCAGATGTGGGAAAGCTACTTCCCTTTTGTTTCCCACTTCTCCCGCCATTACTCTTTTGCATCCTCGTGCTGATACTCAGATCGATGTTCTGTAGTCGTGCTCCTACGTTTTCTCATTACCGCCCTCTTCACCCTGTGTTTTCCCTTCATCGAAAGGGTGTAGACGCTGTATGCTCACCGTGGATTCCTTGCCAACGCTGTCAATTATGGCGACGGTTTTATCTTTTAAATTGGTCTCCTTAACTGTGAAAGGCCCAAACCATCTTGGTTTGTTTCTTCCTCGTAATGCCCTTATCCGAGATCTATACAAGAGCACTTTTTCTCCCTTTAGAAATTCCTTAGGGTCCTTTTGTACCTTAGGTATTGAGGTTGGATTGCTTCCTAACTTTTTATCGGGTTTCCACAATGTCGCATACAATCCTTGAACCATAAAGTCTCTAAGCCCTTTTTCCCAGTCATTCATCTTCTTCTTAACATTGTTGCATGGGGCTTTTCGATTTCCACCCGTAATCATTTCCATGATCTTAAGAGGGTATCTTGGGATGATGGGTATCCTAGCGTACCCCTTCCCGCTTTTAAGTATCATGATGCCTTCTCCGCATTTGATGGTTGCCTTGGCGGTGGCCAGGAACGGTGTCCCAAGAATGAGGGGTACGTTTTTATCTTCCTCAACATCAATGATCACGAAATCCACCGGATAAACGATGTTAGCCACCTCAATTAGAACATCAACAGCGATTCCTACGGGGTGGACATAAGTATGATTAGCTAAGGAAAGTCTAAGGTCGGTCTTGGCTGGTTTCTCTTTAGTTAACTTATTATAGATTGACAATGGCATTATGTTCACATCGGTCCCTTGATCAGCCAAGGCATTTATATTGTCCATGTCACCGACACTGACTGGTATCACGAAATTCCCTGTGGTGTCTCGTTTTCTTGTTAACGGTTTTTTTATAACCAACTCATACAGAGGTTCCATAGGTAAGGCGTCGTATTCTTCTTCCGTCATTTTTCCTTCAAGAGCATCCCTAAGAACTTCATTGTACCTAAAGTTGTTTACTTGGTTTGCAATGGTTTCTTGTTAATTTCGTGCTTAAGGTAGTACTCAATGGTCTCAGGTTCATCATTAGGCACAGACTCATCCTTCGTGCTTTCCTCAGTTTTCCACATCTCAGCCCTTGCATTCTCAGGCATAATGGAAATGGCGTTTACAAATGAAGTGGGAGGTCAATCGTTGCTTCTTACGAGCACTTTTTCGGGAACCTTTGTTTTGGTAAATTCAATTACCAAATCCATCATTTCTTTCATTTTTGCTTGCATTTCCTCTCTCTGCCTATAAACCTCCTCTTCAAATCTGGCTAATCTCTCTGTATGAGCTGCCATGTACTCCCTCATTTGATCCTTGAAGCTTGGTGAAAGTGGTATTGGGGAAGTAGAACGGAAGCGCCTTTCGGAACTTGGGTTTTGCTCGCGACTTGGGGATTCCGAAAGAGGTGTGGAGCGGTTGGTGGAGTGGGTGGATTTGACGACCTCTCGAGGAATTTGTACGGGTGCTCTTTTATGCCTTTCCATAAGATAATCAATTCCTCTCTCGATGGCACTCAATTGCTCTTCGAGTGTATCGGAGGATTCAGAAGGAGTGGATATGGCATTAACCACGTTAATCGGAGTTCCGGGAAATTCACTCCAATCTTCGTAGCTTTGATCGGCAAGCTCCTCTATAATATCCCATGATTTCTCTGCATTAAAGTCGCTAAGTCTTCCACCGGCGGCTCGATCAATGGATCGTCGAGTGATGAAATCGGTATGATCGTAGAAGATTTGGATTTGAAGCCAAAGATCAATGCCATGGTGTGGAAGTCTACGGAGTAGTTCCTTAAATCGAGTCCATGCTTTGTAAGAGACTCACCTTGGAGCTGCTGGAATGTCAAGATGTCTCGCCTAAGCTTAGTGGTTCTCCCCGGTGGGAAAAATTGAGCAAGGAAGCGAGAGGTAAGATCATCCCAACTTGAGATGGAGCCGGCGGGAAGTCGCTCAAGCCAATTACTAGCTTGGTCCCGTAGAGAAAATTGGAAGAGACGCAGGCGCGTGGTCTCCCGAGTAGTAGCATCAAGGTCGATGGAATCGACAATTTTGAGGAGATCCCTCAGATGCTGATTTGGATCTTCGAAACGAACTCCATGGAATGGACATCCGTTTTGCACCAACCGGATGGTGTCGGATCGCAGGGCCGTAGTTTGGGCTTGGTCGGGAAGCTCAATGGTGTTCCTATAGCCTAGGTGGCTTGGTCTCGAGTATTCACCAAGAGTACGGGCTCTTGGCGGGTCATTTGGTGGTGGGTTGATGAGTGGTGGTTGGTTATCACCTTCCATGATGAAAAGTGATGGGGTTACGAACAAAGGTCACGAAGAAGAGGGATAGACTAAGAGAAAGCTAAAAATTGAGAAACAATTACTTGATAAGAATCAAGCAAAGAACCTAAACGAGGTGGACTACTAACTAGCTATTCTATTCTCCGGCAGCGGCGCCAAAAACTTGATAACGCTACACGCGTCGTTCGGGGTCAAGGAAACTTCCTTTTCTTCGAGCAAGTTTTATAACACCCTAGGCAGTGAACCTAATCGTTGTAGTGTAGTAATTAGGGTAAGCCACGGGTATTGATATCGTTCTCTAGGGGAATAGGAATGCTAGTAAGGAGTTACTACGCTAAGGTTAAGGTTGAGGAAGATTATTTTTTGTATTTTTATATTTTATGAAATGGAAAGGTACGAATCTCGGGTATTGGATTTGGGGGGTTGGTATTTCTACCGATTACTCTACTATTATCTAATTATCTAAACTAAAGTTGTGGGAGTCTATGTCTAATTAATGTGTGCTCGTATGATAGTTTAAAGATATGTTTACTTAGGTTGTATTACTCCTTAATTATCTCCTATTGATGGTTGAATTGTCACGTCCTTATTCTTAGTAGCGTTGTGTGTCTAAAGTTGTAGGGTATGCGTTTCTCCCTAACTCTTTGAACTTACCAAAGGGTCTCGTCTACAAACCCACTAGGGATGATAAACTCTTACTCTAAGGCACTCTTTGGATGGTTTAGCTTACAACTACTCAGGTAATTATATTCTAAGGTTCACAAAGATGAATCAAGCATTAAGTACACAACGAATGACCTATCGCATTACTAGATCATTAATCAACTAAGATAAGAAACAACCAATCAATATTCAATAATTAAGTTTCATACTTCCTAAGCAAACACACAAATAAATTAGCCGGACATGGAGAACATGCAAGCATAC
This sequence comes from Chrysanthemum seticuspe, assembly GCA_019973895.1. Taxonomy (NCBI): domain Eukaryota; kingdom Viridiplantae; phylum Streptophyta; class Magnoliopsida; order Asterales; family Asteraceae; genus Chrysanthemum; species Chrysanthemum seticuspe. The sequence goes on along the minus strand of BPTQ01000006.1, from coordinate 340,230,475 downwards.
ACACAAATAATCAAAGACATAATTGAATTAATGAAGTAAATACTTATCTTGATGTAAGATAGGGTTTAAAACCCTAAAATACTGTACAAGACACCTTAGGTTCGGTTTTAGGTTTTCACTCCAAAAGACTCTCTCTAAAACTGAAAAATTCGGATTCTATATATAAGATTATATATGCGACGGCGTCACCTTATGTTTCGTGACGTCGTCGTGTCGCCGTCATTAGGGTTTCGTCTTGGCCACGTTAACCTTGCGACGGCGTCACCTTATGTCCGTGACGCCGTCCTCTTCAGCTTCTGACGTCGTCTGGATTGCATCTAGGCCGTCTGAGTAGCGATGGCCTACTCTTTTACAACTGGACGTCGTCACTTGAAAATACGAGTTTTTGGTTCTGAACCTGTCACAAAAATCCTCGGACGGCGTCGCTATTAGCACCTGACGCCGTCGCCTTCTAATTTCAGCAGCTGTGAGTGTCTCGATTTTGACTTTGGCCATTTTCTTCATATATTCGCGCCTTTTAGTCCAAATAAGTGCCATTCCAGCATTTTGCCTTCAAGAGACCTAAAAAGTGAAAAGGAACGATATTAAGCAATAACGGATACAAAAGTGATCAAATAAGGACTAAAATGACCCCTCAAAATGGTACCTTTTAAAACTTTATCAATGACGGTTGTAAAAAATGAGAAGGGTGAGTTGGTGCCGCAAAGAACGGTTACTGGGTGGCGTGTATGTATTGACTACAGAAAGTTGAATGATGCCACCCGGAAAGATCATTTTCCTCTGCCGTTTATTGACCAAATGCTTGAAAGGTTAGCCGGGCATGAATACTAACTGTTTCCTTGATGGCTTTTCAGGATACTTCCAAATTCCAATTGCCCCTGAAGATCAGGAGAAAACTACATTTACATGTCCTTACGGAACGTTCGCCTACAAGCGAATGCCATTCGGGTTATGTAACGCACCCGCAACCTTTCAGCGATGTATGATGGCCATATTCCACGAGTTAATTGAGGACAGCATGGAAGTCTTCATGAATGATTTCTCGGTGTTTGGAAATTATTTCGACCTTTGTCTTTCCAACCTTAGGAAGATGTTGAAGCGATGCGAGGAAACTAATTTGGTTTTAAATTGGGAAAAATGTCATTTCATGATAAAAGAAGGAATTGTCTTAGGGCATAAAGTCTCGGGGAATGGAATTGAGGTCGATAGAGCAAAAATCGAAGCAATTTCCAAACTCCCCTATCTTACTACCGTTAAAGCCATTCGCAGCTTTCTTGGTCATGCAGGTTTTTATAGAAGATTTATTAAAGATTTTTCGAAAATTGCCCGGCCAATGACACAGCTTCTTGTTAAGGATGCCCCTTTTGATTTTTCTGGAGAATGCAAGGAAGCATTTAACCGACTAAAGAAAGATCTCACTCAAGCACCTATAATGGTCACCCCTGATTGGTCTCAGCCATTCGAAATCATGTGTGACGCAAGTGATTATGCTGTCGGCGCAGTGCTCGGCCAAAGGAAGGAAAAGCATTTTCAACCAATCTACTATGCTAGCAAAACCATGAATGTAGCACAAGAGAACTATACAACCACTGAGAAAGAACTTTTAGCCGTTGTTTTTACCTTCGACAAATTCAGGCAATATCTTGTTCTCTCTAAAACTGTCGTCTTCACCGATCACTCCGCCTTACGCTATTTATTTTCAAAACAAGATGCTAAACCCTGCCTGATTAGGTGGATCCTATTACTTCAAGAATTCGACATTGAAATTCAAGATACAAAGGGGGCTGAAAATCTCGCTGCTGATCATCTATCACGCTTGGAGAACCCTGATCTTGAGAAGTTAGATCACACCGGGATTCGTGACTCTTTTCCCGAGGAACGGCTAATGGCGATTAAGGAAATTGAGCCATGGTATGCGGATTATGCTAACTACCTGTCCAGTAGGGTTTTGCCAAATTACATGACCAAACAAGATAAAAAGAAGTTCTTCACTACGCTAAAACATTACTTCTGGGATGAACCCTTCCTTTTCCGTATATGTCCCGATCAAATCATTCGACGTTGCGTGGCCGGTAAAGAGATTGATCGAGTTCTGAAAGAATGTCATGCGGGACCATCTGGAGGACATCACGGTGTGAATATCACGGCACGAAAGGTTTTCGACGCCGGATTCTATTGGCCTACTGTTTTTCGAGACGTTAAGAGATTAGTTCAAATGTGTGATGCATGCCAACGATCAGGAAACATTTCACGACGGGATGAGTCACCTCAGAACTATATCCAAGTCTGCGAAATATTTGACGTTTGGGGAATAGACTTCATGGGACCCTTTCCATCTTCCGGAGGAAATGAATACATTCTCGTAGCTATCGACTATGTATCCAAATGGGTAGAGGCTCAAGCCCTTAGAACTAATGATGCAAGGGTAGTTATTCACTTTCTTAAAAAGCTCTTCACACGATTTGGGATTCCCAAAGCATTAATCAGTGATAGAGGGACTCACTTTTGCAATGCTCAAATGGAAAAAGTGATGAAGAAGTATGGCGTCCCACATAGATTTTCTACTGCATATCATCCTCAGACAAATGGACAAGTAGAAAACACAAACAGGGCATTAAAGCGGATACTTGAAAAAACGGTCCACCAAAATAGGAAAGATTGGGCATTCAAACTGGATGAGGCACTCTGGGCATTTAGAACTGCTTACAAAACACCTATCGGGACAACCCCTTTTCGCCTGGTATACGGAAAGGCTTGCCACCTCCCTATCGAACTTGAGCAGAAAGCATATTGGGCACTTAAGGCCTGTAATATGGATTATTCTGAAGCAGGGTCAAATCGGTTCTTACAACTTCAAGAATTGGATGAACTAAGGCTGGAAGCATACGAATCATCAATCACTTACAAAGAAAGGGCAAAAAGATGGCATGATCAACGAATAAAGAATCCTAAAGAGTTTTTGGAAGGGGATAAGGTGCTCTTGTATAATTCAAGACTAAGATTATTCCCGGGAAAACTTAAATCCAGGTGGTATGGACCCTTTTCAGTAAAAAAGCAGATGAGCAATGGGGCGGTGGTGCTACTAGACCATGATGGAAGAGAATTCACCGTTAATGGGCAACGGGTGAAGCATTATCAATTGGATAATATTGAAATGGTGAACGATGAGGATATTGTTTTAGAAGAAGAGGGCGGTGGTGAGGAAACGTAGGAGCACGACTATGAGTCTAGCTACAAGACTCTTAAATAAAGAAAAGCGCTTCGCGGGAGGCAACCCATGTTTAATTGTTTGCTTGTTAGTGTCATATATCTTTTATTAATTGTTTATCCTCATGTTTAAATTTGTAAAAATGCTTTATTTTGTTTTTAACCTCGTCTTAATTGCATATAAAGGTATTTTACATAAGGGATAAGTGTAGGGAGGATTACACACGTTTTCAAAAGAAACGTAAACATGAGAATAACAATTAACTAAAAGATATTTATGTTTGTTTGTTCGAGTCAAATGCTTGTATCGAGTCATAATGGATGTTTTGCAGAAATTTTTCCAGATTCTAAAAATGTAAATTTTCCAGAATTTTTTCCAGAAAATCGCAGACCAGTTTTTGTCAGGATAACCTGACGGCGTCAGGAAGGAGTAAAAACATCAGATTACTTTTTTCTCGTTTTCTGAGCTACTTATAAATTTTTGGAATTTTCCAGGTCTTAATTTTCTTAGAAATTCTGTAAACATCCATTCCACAAGCATTATATCTTAGTTTAAATCGAGTATTAAATATATTATTACCGCCGATTTTACGCGAAGGTTTCGTTTGTTTTCTTCAAGTGTGCAGGTTTAGTTTGTCAAGAAGAAGTTACATAAGATTGGAAGGAGCTTTTCACGCAATAATTCTTCTTGAAAAGGATTTAACCACCACTTTACACGGATCCTACCAAGCTAATCAGGGGAGTATTAGTTTCTTTCGTTTTTAATTACCTTCCATTATCAACTTTGATACTTTCGGGGAACATTGGGGACAATGTTCAGTTTAAGTGTAGGGAGGGAAAATAAAACGGGAACTTTGAAACTATGCTTATCCTTGACTATTTGCTTTGTCCAATTGTGATTGTGTAATAAACCATGAGAAAATGTCGGTTAGGGTAATTTTGGCACCAAATTTAAATTTTTTTTATGACATATAGGAGTGGGCCATTAGTCTTAACAAAAGCGTCTCATGGATAGGAAGTTGCATGACTAGCACAAAAACCCTTTACCACCCAAATTCCACCAAAATGTGAGGATCGCCCTTAGATTAGTAGGAATTAAAGCATTCATCTTCAATGCTTAGAGTGTGAACCGGTAGTATATTAGATTCTAGAACTTGTTTTGTGATGCATTCCGAGATCGCTAGTGAGACTACACTTGTGTAGTTAGGAATAACTAAATGATAAGAGGCATTAGGATAACCCTTGTTTGATACCCGTAATATAATTACTTCTTCCATATCGGTTGAGTAATTCCCCCACACCTTTTGCGTTGTACTCATCTTTAGTACACGATACCCCTAGTTAACCCCTCAGAGCCTATCCTTTTCGCGGTTCTCGTGATGTTTCGGTTTTTCCGGAATATCAATGAAGAGCATTGTTTACACCCCACCCCTAAATATACACCCAAATCGCCTTAGCCTATCCCTTATGCACTCACTTTTAGTGCAAATGTTTGTTATCACCTTAAACCCTTAGTTCAATTATCTAGTTGCTTGCATAAGTTGCTAAGTCGAGTCATATCCTTTGTATACAGTTTTGGGACGATTGGGATTCATGGGAAAAGTTAAAGTTTATGAAATGACGGGAAGGGAACGTTAAATTCAAATTCCCTTTGTTTGCGTAATAATGTACCCCAAGTGTTTTGATCTTTTCAATTCGGGTCAAATTAGTGTTAGAGTAATAAAAACTCAAGTGTAGGGATATGCCTATAAATCCCTATTATTTTGATGTTATCGTAGAGGATGGTAGAGTAAAAGCGTATGAAAAAAAAAAAAAAAAAAACGGGCTACCATCCTACATCTATCCTTTAAATTTATGTTTGTTTATTTCCGTTACCTAGAGTTTTAGAGTGTCGAGTCTTGGCTTAGCAACGCCATTCTTCGTATGCATTTAACATAGAGATTTTTGACTTGCCACCACTAAATAGCCTATCCCACCAAACCCTTGTTTCCCTACCGTAAGCCTAACATTACAACCCTTTAAAAGACCTCTTTGATAGTCTTTCCTAGGTGCTTACGCCAAAGCGATGGAGGTTTGATCTATTCTCAAGCCTATGGTAATCTATGTACTAGGACCGGTTAATGAGTGTTTATCTTCCATTTCCTATCTGTTATATTTCATATATACACCCGAGAGAGATGTGAGTATCCAAACACCCCATGTGAGTTGCTAGTATGTAATTTCCGTGCTTGTTATGAACTTTTGCGGGGCTTATATGTGTTGTGGACCGTTTTGAATTGATGCTTCATGACCCCTAACTTATAAATTAATTGGCTAAAAGCACATTCGCTTGAGGACAAGTAAATAACAAGTGTAGGGATATTTGATAAGGTTTTAAAAGGTACCATTTTGAGGGGTCGTTTTAGCCCTTATTTGATCACTTTTGTATCCGTTATTGCTTAATATCGTTCATTTTCACTTTTTAGGTCTCTTGAAGGCAAAATGTTGGAATGACACTAATTTGGACGAAAAGGCGCGAATATATGAAGAAAATGGCCAAAGTCAAAATCGAGACACTCAAAGCTGCTGAAAATAGAAGGCGACGGCGTCAGGTGTTAATTGCGACGCCGTCCGAGGATTTTTGTGACGGGACAGAACCCAAAACTCTTATTTTCAAGTGACGACGTCCAGTTGTAAAAGAGTAGGCCGTCGCTACTCAGACGGCCTAGATGCAATCCAGACGACGTCAGAAGCTGAAGAGGACGGCGTTACGGACATAAGGTGACGCCGTCGCAAGGTTAACGTGGCCAAGACGAAACCCTAATGACGGCGACACGACGGCGTCACGAAACATAAGGTGACGCCGTCGCATATGTAATCTTATATATAGAACCCGAATTTTTCAGTTTTAGAGAGAGTCTTTTGGAGTAAAAACCTAAAACCGAACCTAAGGTGTCTTGTACAGTATTTTAGGGTTTTAAACCCTATCTTACATCAAGATAAGTATTTACTTCATTAATTCAATTATGTCTTTGATTATTTGTGTGTATGCTTGCATGTTCTCCATGTCCGGCTAATTTATTTGTGTGTTTGCTTAGGAAGTATGAAACTTAATTATTGAATATTAATTGGTTGTTTCTTATCTTAGTTGATCAATGATCTAGTAATGCGATAGGTCATTCGTTGTGTACTTAATGCTTGATTCATCTTTGTGAACCTTAGAATATGATTACCTGAGTAGTTGTAGGCTAAATTATCCAAAGAGTGCCTTAGAGTAAGAGTTTATCATCCCTAGTGGGTTTTGTAGACGAGACCCTTTGGTAAGTTCAAAGAGTTAGGGAGAAACGCATACCCTACAACTTTAGACACACAACGCAACTAAGAATAAGACGTGACAACTCAACCATCAATAGGAGATAATTAAGGAGTAGTACAACCTAAGTAAACACATCTTTAAACTATCATACGAGCACACATTAATTAGACATAGACTCCCACAACCTTAGTTTAGATAATTAGATAATAGTAGAGTAATCGGTAGAAATACCAACCCCCCCCCCCCAAATCCAATACCTGAGATTCGTACCTTTCCATTTCATAAAATATAAAAATACAAAAATAATCTTCCTCAACCTTAACCTTAGCGTAGTAACTTCTTACTAGCATTCCTATTCCCCTAGAGAACGATATCAATACCCGTGGCTTACCCTAATTACTACACTACAACGATTAGGTTCACTGCCTAGGGTGTTATAAAACTTGCTCGAAGAAAAGGAAGTTTCCTTGACCCCGAACGACGCGTGTAGCGTTATCAGTAACATGTTTTTCGGATTTCCAGTTTTTTTCTAGACTAAATGCAAACCAATTCAACGCAGACAATAACTTAAAGATACAAATCCCATTCGCTACAAATGTTCAACATACAAATATAGGCTCGCTACAAGTGTTCCACGACCTAAACAATAACTTAGACATGTTCAACGACATAGAACATAGATCGTTCAAAAGCATAGATTGTTTAACAAACCAGACTTCACAAGTACATCCCCACCTAGCTACTCATCTTCGAATGCATCAATAAAATCATAGATTGTTGTAGTGGTAGTGATGATTGGGCTTAAGGTCATCAACTGATCTATCTAACATCACATTCTATACTATTGATTTTAGTTAATCGAAATTCACTTGTCCATCTGATTGAATATAGGTTAATTTGATAAGGACTATAGCGGGTGGCAATAATTGATGATTTTATGTCTATATTTTTTTTTATCTCTACCATATCAAAGAAAAAACGTATGCTTAAAAACTTTTAAAGTCCGAGGAAAAAAAAAAACTTTTAAAGTGAAAAATGTTAAATTACTAATCTACCTTTATTACTTAATTTCTAATATTATACGGAGTACTTTACATCCATTTATTTTTCTTTAAGGATTACTTATTAGTTGAAAGTTTGACCTAATAAACAATATTCCTCCATTTCATACACGAAACACTTAGCCACTTTCGCAACTATAATTATTTGGAGTTTTAAATTTCCACTGCTATGCTCGTGTAATCGCTTATATATCTATATCTATACTATATATAAAGGAAAAACAAAAAAGTGAAAAGTGAAAAAACTTCAAGTATTTTAGGAAGTCATTTCACTATTTTCGGAAAACATATGCAAAGCTAGAAACTATTTAAACACTATTAATACATATCGAAAACCGGGTGACCTGGTTTAATTTGACCCGTTTTTTCGACCGGAACGGTTCAACCAGTCGAACCGTCCAGGTCGAACCGGATTTCAAAACATTATGTTTAATCCTCAAATCTTCAAACTTTTATTAATTTTCGTTTATAATAAACCCTTTTTTTTATCACTGCCGCTATAAAATCTCGTTGCTATAAACGAATGATCATCTAATTTAATAAAGAGTGGATAACCAGACACACGAGATATATCATCCATATTTTTATATCCATTTTAATAGTCAAATATTGCTCTTTTTGAAAGAGTTTTTGTTGCTTATTATAGTCAGATAATGCATTCCTATTAGCTGGTAGTTTCAACTTAAATATGCATTAAAAAAATTATTAAAAAAGAAAATAAAAAATGATTGAAAAAAAAGAAGAAGACTTGATTGACAACATCTAGAAATAACCATGAGATCTTATATATATGACCTTATACTTATGGGTGTTACAAGTACACCACACCATTCATAATCTTGTGCATGGTATCATCACTAGAGCCATGGCTTTAATGTATTTCATATCTTGTTCAATTCCCTATTACAAACAATTTGTTGCGAGAAGTAGACGTTTAGACATTTGCAAGCCTATATGTTCATCAAAGTCCACCTCAATGGCCCTCGCTACGGTTGAACCACTCGTTAGACGATCCGCAAATTATGAACCATCATTGTGGTCATTTCATCATGTTCAATCACTCTCTAGTAAATACACAGTATGTTTGCCGCTTATATATGTTTTACTGAAATCTTTGGGTTATTTGAATGTATCATATAGATTTAATTTACACACGTACTAAAACTCTAAAAGTAATAATTTTTGCACTAACCCAAATATTTTGTCACTTATTCACAATATAGGAAATGATGTTACATGTGACATGTTTGTTTGGTTAGAAATGAAGTCTAACTCCAATACAAAGATACAAGTATACGTATTTGACAATCATATCTCTTTAATTGGATTAAACAACAGTGATAATACGTGAGATTTAGTCACATCTGGACGACCATGCACATCTCCTTCACCGTACATGAATTGAGCCATTCTAACCAAATTTGTTGCAAAATCGATAAACTCGCGTGTCATATCAGAGGTTGCATGTGCCCGTTCTTTGTTTAGTTTCTTCCATGTCTCGCCGATTAAAGATTTCATATACATTCTAGCCTCATCTTCACTTGCACCAGTCTCATGCATGTAACACTGGAGCGATTTTGGATTATCCCCTCTTTCCATTTCGCCCTTAAAAAACAAGAAAATGTTTATATATGAATTTATTAATCATATATGTTTGATAAATGTATGGATATTACTTAAAGGTCATACCGATGAAGTCCCTAAGTCGTCAGTGAGTCGGAAGATTAGGGATGAATAGCGAACTATATCCTTACTTATTTCCATGCATTGCATTATTTCCGCAATCAGAGGAAACATAGTATTCGTAGTGTTAAAATTAAATATGGATTACTTACTGCTTTCTTTAGGTACGGGAGAATAACGAACCCTTTCTTTGTCAATGTGTTATATGTAACTTCATTAATGGTGTTGTAGAATCCAAGAAAACATATCTTCATATAATCTGGGAGTTCTTCGATCGAATTGATATCCCATCTATGAGTTATATAATGGAACTTAGTATTCAAAAAGTTAGCAATAGTTGATAAACATTTAACTTGTATTAAGAGAAGTAACAGCACAATCTTAATATTCACCTATTGGTAGCATCAGTAAATTGTTCAATTTCATCCAAAGTACCAAATACATCATAGACATCGTCGATAGTAGTGATCAAGGCGTTAACCTTTGTTAATGTTCTCCTTCCATGACTAAACTGTGGTAAGTAATTGAAACCAATAGTCCACAAAAAGTTCTCCACCAACCGGTCTCTAGCAAAGCTTAGCTTCTTATCCCAATTTGTATTTCTCCACCACCTATTCATAATTTTATCAGCTGTAAATCATGATTTGTGTACAAAAAAAGCTTTCCGACCACTGTTCACTTCTAGAAAACTAATATCTATTGACGGGTCTTTTCAGTGATGCATCTGGCCACTAAAATAATCATTTAGTCACTACAAAAAAGTTGCCGCTGATTTTTTGCACCAATAGTGACAAAAGCTATAGAGTCGTCACCAAGCCGTTCGATACAATAGAATAAAAATATTTTGTTTTCTTGATATAATAACAAATACGTACACAAAGTTGTATGCAATGAGTTTTCTAGCTTAGTAACGTTATTTAGTATTATATATGCGTTCAATCAATTTCTGAAATGTCAAATTAAACAGTATTACTTAAAGGACAGAAAACTCGATGATCTTGTGTATGAATATAAATTTTTACATCTATGCTACTTTATCATATAGCCTATGCAACAAGTTCTAGTGATATTACAGTTTAGACGAATACATTAAATCTCATACGCAACGCGTGCAATCCCATAGGTCTCGAGTTCGATCCTAACACACATCTATTAATATTTTGTCCATTAAACCAACAGTATTTACTAGAGAGTGACTGAATATGACCATATGACCATAATGTTGGCTCATAATTAGCTGTTCGTCTAACGACGTTTTCATCCGCAGTAAAGGCCATCGATGTAGATTGTGATGAATATATCCGGCTGCAAATGTGACCTCGACAACTTTTGGCATTATAATTTTTGTTCTGAAAAACCGGACAGGAAAAGAAGCACACAGAAACCATCGAGAAAGACATGTAAAATATTAAAGTAATAAGTTCGTCTATACAAAGACTGTTACTTGTTGGTACATGCAGTGCATCTGTATGTGTGTATATATATATGTCTGGCGATGTGTTAATATCTGATATGCTCTGTTGCATTCAGAGATCAAATTACGTGTTGCAACCCCCACCATGGGTAAGTTATTCAACATATGTGTACACCTTTATGATGTTGCCTCATATACATAATGGTTTGGTAAAATATCGTTTTTTTCTTTATCATTTTGATTGTTGTACGTATCTTGATGGTCTTAGATTACTAAGTAGTTTCTCGTAGTATACATGATTATTGTTTTCTGTTTGCATGTTATATGGGTTGTGTTGGTTAGTATTTTGCTGTAAGCCTTCCTGACAATTTCATTTTGTAAAGTGTTATACGTTTTTGTTACCAAAGGGTTTGTGTCTTAACGTACCTTTTGTTTTGTGAGACGCTCTCTAACCAAATGATTGTTGGTTTAAGTTCTGCTTAAGCATGTGAGATAGTTTGTGGTTGTATATTGTGAGATAGTTAGTTGCCGTTCTAAAAACAAATATACGTTTTTTTAATAATACATATTTCACCGTAACACCGTTTAAAAAAATAGCAAGGTACCCGCGCGTTGCGGCAATGGTTATCCAGTGATTAAATTCCAAATACCAACAAAATAGCAATGACGAGCTGATTAACCTGAGAAACACAAGAAGAAATGATCCCGGTCCAGCCCGATTAATCCGTTTTTACTGGTTTTGACGGTCCTCTCAGGTTCGTTTTTGAACAGCTTTTATTGGGTAACCGAACCGGTGGTGACTCCGATTCCCGGTTGAACCCGGGTTCAGTGATTAAATTCCAAATACCAACAAAATAACAATGATGAGCTGATTAACCTAAGAAAAACAAGAAGAAATGATCCCGGCCCAACCCGATTAATCCGTTTTTACCGGTTTGACGGTCCTCCCAGGTTCGTTTTCGGACAGCTTTTATTGGGTAGCCGAACCGGTGGTGAATCCGATTCCCGGTTGAACCCGGTCCGGTGTTTAAAACAAGGGCTAATAACCTATTAAAGCATCATACTTGTCACAAATGTCAGTTCGACGTAGCGAACAAAAAAAATAGCTTTTCTAGACATTAAACTTGACATCTTTGTCTTCAGTTGAGTACAAAAAAATTGTGATGACCATTTTACCCTTGAATTTTTAAAAATTGCATCCATTGTCCCAAGTGTCAATTACATAAATGGTCCTCTATGTTATTATACCAATTTCCGTTTCAATCAGAATGCATATTAAGTTCATAAATTCATAAGCCATTCACCTATAAATATTGATCAAATTTTCGTGAATACTTCATAATCATAATCATATTATTAATCCTAATCATGAAAACTCTTGCTCTTATCTTTGTTTTAATCAACATCTCGAGTTCTCTTGCTAAATCTAAGCACATCAATGGTGGTTTTTCCCTGGATCTTATAGATCGAGACTCTCCACAATCCCTGCTGCCATAATATATATAGATAATCATAGGGGAAGCTGCAAGCCACCATTGCCGACGTTGCACCGCCACCATCTCCGACGTTACACCGCCACCATTGCCGACGTTGCCACCATTCTCCGGCGAAGGCGCGTGGTTTCACCGATGATAGATCCGGCGAAGGCTCGCCTTACAGCTCCTCCGGTTCCGGTGATTTCTTCTCCACTGATTGAATCTCCACCACAATATTGGTTCGATTTTATTCATATTTGTTTTTTAGGTATTCATGAACAATTAATAAAAGTCATAATATGATTTATTTGTTGTGATTCATTTGCATTTACTTTCTTTGGAGAACCTCATTGAAAAGTTTTAATGTTGGATTATATGTTTGGTTTGCTATGAGTGTGATGTCACTTGTTCATTTCAAATGTAAGTCACTTTGCTGTTAAGACTTTGACTAGAAATTTGGTCTAATTGTTTGAATTGTAGCGAACTACTGAACTACTGTCTAAGATATGTTTTTTTGGTTCACTGTCTATTTGGAAATCTGGGTTAATGCACCTAGTTTTGGGTTTAATTTAGTTTGATACTGGAGTTGTTTCAAAGTATTTGGATGTTTGACTTTTGTTGCTTGTAAATCCGTTGCTAACTTTACATTATATCTGTGGGTTTTTTCTCTTGAGTTGATCAACTGGAACTTACTGCAAACGTATTTCAACAGTAGTTCAGATCGAAATGGAAATGCAGCAAATGATCACTTATGTTTTTTATTTGTTTTTTTTGTTTGTTATGGAATCCGTTATGTAAGGGATGATGGACGCAATATTTTCCAAACGACAGGGACCATTTATGTAATTTAGCCTAGAGACGATTGATGCAATTTTCGCAATCCCACAGGGACCATTTATGTAATTTGGAAGGGTAAAATGGTCATAATACTTAACTGAAGACAAAGATGTCAAGTTTAATGTCTAGAAGAGCTATTTTTTTTATTCACTACGTCGAACTGACATTTGTGACAAGTATGATGCTTTAATAGGTTATTAGCCCTTAAAACAATATGTATCATCAACTTGTTTTCATATAATTTGTATGAAGCTGTGTGTGTTTTATTACTTTGTATAATAAATGAACAAAAACTAAAAGTACAATAACTTCTTTGTCTATTAAGTATTAACCCCATTCATATAAAATTAGAAATAAAAAAAAAAAGTACCAGCTGATGGTGATTCAAAACTAGGTTTAGTAGTGGAGTCATTAGACGGTGGCGGTGAAGATTCCGTTGAGAATTGACGGAGTGATCTGAGCCGTTGATTTTGATTAGCATTCAGGATCAAACGAATTGATGATGATGACCTGATTGCTTTTTGTAGGGAGCTCATTTTTGTAAATAAAGATTGATTTGATTTTCAAGGTTTTAGGCGAAATGAGAAGGTTTTGTTGTTTGTAAATGATGATGATGGTGAATGGTGATATCATTAAGCGGTGTAGTTTGGCTCGAAATATGGACTTTTTTGGGCTGGTTTGGGCTCGTTTTATTAAGGGCAAAATGATTGAAAAAAGTATCATATTTGTCATTATTTTTTTTGTGGGTATCGAACAAATTTTTTTTACTTTTGTGGGTATTTTTCTTTCAAATTTATCATTTTTAGTGTATTTTACGAAATTTTTGTACATTTTTGCCCCTCTTATCTAATAGAAATTTTTTTTCCCGAAAGGCACCTACAAATGATGAATTTGAAAGAAAGGTACCCACAAAAGCAAAAAAAGTTGTTCGTTACTCACAAAAAGAAATGGTGGCATGATAATTTTTTCAATCATTTGCCCTTTTATTAATATAAGGCACTATAAAAGATAGGTAGAAAAAAAATGACTTAGGGGCTGTTTGATAAAACGGTATGATTAAGCGTTGAGTGAATTAAAGTTGTTGAGTGATTTATAGATCCTGAATGAACTTGGTTCTGAATAATAATGAACGTTTGAGAATTGTTTCTGAATCAACGCTTTAAATGATTTAAATTACCATTTTACCCATTATACGCACCTATTTTAAAATAAATTTTACTCATTAATAATTATACCACATTAATAAAAGAGGGATGCTAGAACAACATAAGAAATCCACACAAAATATTCACACGCTGACATGTCAGGCAGTGATTGGCTTAATAAGAGAGAAGAAAGAGAAACTATAGTAAAATCCACCAATCACTTGCTGACACGTCAACGAGTGGATTTTTTGTATGGATTTCTTATGTGGGTCTAGCATCCGTCTTAATAAAATCAAAATCTTACGTGAAAGAAAGTTTTTTTCGCTCATAACTTTCCATCAATTTCAAAATAAGTAAAAGTTTTATACTAGTGTTTAAAGGCTCCTAATATTAAACCTTTTATTTAATATATATCGACATCATGCAAACTTGCAAAGTACAAGTTCTTCTAGATTAAAGTTAAAATGAAAACAAAAGTCATTGACTAAATAACATAAAAGGATAAAATAGGAAGCAAGTGGGGCGCTGTCTCATTTTGCATCCTTTTGGTTATGAACGATTCAGATTCTTCTAAATTCGTTAAGTGTCATATATTATTTTATCAAACAACATTTGCTCTGACTGATTTATATGGTCACCTCTTAATTGCCCAATTCAAATGTTATCAAACAGGACCTTAGAGCATAATGTCACGACCCGCATGATTGATAGGGTCGTTTACGAGCTTAATTTGGAGTCCCGATCGTTCAATACTTGCCTAGAAAACTTTATGAAAAACTATAAAAGATTATAGAATATGGGCCTTTTTTGGAGTTGTAAATAGTTGCCCTATAATTGTAGTTAAATTAGAGGATGCCTCATTTGGCCAAAACAACTCTCAATTCACTTGTAATCTCTTGTAAAGTTCTCTCAAGCAATCAACATTTTTTATTTTCCTTTCATTTCATCATAAACTCGAAAACATGAAACATAAAAGAAACTTTTTTTACTTTCATTTTCTTTTCTTTTCACTTTCTTACCCATCATTTACATCCTCACGTAAAAAACTCGAGAACACATCGTTAGGGATAAAAGTTTGTATTTCAAACAATGTAAAAATTAATAATTCGTAAGCTTTATATTACGTGTAATGATTATTGTACTTTGAACAAGTAACAATAATAATAGAAGAAGATGGTAGAAGAAGACGCATATCTTATCTTTATGCCCTTACGAATTTAAATATATTGAGTAATGATTTAACTATATAATTGTTGGGGCCTTATGGGCAATGATTTAAGTATTTAACTATAATTGTTGGGCCATGAGATTAAAAAAATATTTCAATGCTAATCGGATACGTATGCGAGTCCCGCATATCTCTTGGAAATATGATCTTGTTAGATTATATAGAGTAAATTGCAAAAATTGTCCTCGAGGTTTGGCCAAATTACATGTTTTGTTCTTATGGTTTCGAAAGTCTGAAAGTGCAGAAGGTCTTTTTGTGAGGAAATTTTAAGTCTGATTTCGTCCTTTACCAAAGTGAATGACTAAATTGTCCTGTGAGGAACGCCCTTCTTATATGGTTAGAAAAAAAAAACTGCACCAAAAGCTAAACAAATATTATTTGATATGGTTTTAAAAAAAATCGTAAAAAAACATATTTAACATTTCTCCACCTACGACGTTAATTATAACTTCGTAGGTTTGTTACCACGACTATTCCAACGGAAGTTAACAAAATATACGAAGCAATATTTGACATGAAACAATGGCATTGTTGGTAAATCTGCTAGTAATTTCATACTTTTTAGTGGGGAAATTCCAGCTTTATTTACCAATGTGATTTTATCAGATACGCGTTGAAAAATAAATTATCAACGACTCATTATCGTTGGTAAACAGAATGCCAACGAGATTTACCAATGACTATTTGTACTTTATTAAGACAAAGCACACGATAAAAATCCGTTGTAAGATTTAAAACTTGATGTGGTAAGTTTTACAAATTCAAATGTAACAGTACCTAATCGTTGTGATGTAGTATAAGCAAATACAGAAATTGATAGAATACGCAGGAAATGATGAGGTAGTTTCACACTGTATGACAAAATGGTTTATGGTGATAATAGTTCTTTTGGTAGTTTTGTATATTATTATAAAGCAATTAAAATTCGGGACTTGTAGGCTTTGAATCTAAACTAAAAATGAAATTTTCACTATTTGCAAGTAATTAAAAGGTTGTGAAAAAATATTTATTTATAGTGTACTAATCTTAGGTACTGTTTGAATTCAATTTAATTGACTTAATATGAAAAAACTTAATTTATTAAGTCATGTAAAAAAGTTGTTTGTTTTCACTTAATCAAAATAAATGACTTACAATAAAAATAATGATAAAAGTGACGATCTCCAGATTAAGTCATCTGTTAATTAACATGACTTAATGAAAAAAAATAAACAAACAAGCCCTTAGGTGGTGTTTGAATTTGACTTAAAAATTGACTTAATATGAAGAAAAAAAAACTTAAAATTGACTTAATATGAAAAAAAGAAGAAGCAAACAAGCCCTTAGATAGCTGTCTGCATTAAGTCATCTTTTAATTAAACATGACTTAATAAAAAAAACATTAACAAACAAGCCCTTAAGAGCTAAATAACTATTGATTGAGTCACAACCTTGATTGACGGTTTTGGTGAACGTCCAAATGTTGGCTTAAATTTATATTAAGGCTTATCCACTCCTACTAATCATAGTCAGTTGCTTTGGTCTTGCTACTAGGAAAACAACTAAGTGCGCATTAATACTTCTACTTGCCTTATAATTCCACAAGCTAACAGTGCTTTGGGTTTGGTGTAAATGCTATTGTTTGAATTGTTGTGAAGTGTATTGTATGAATTTCTATTGTTTGAACTGTATTGCTTGGAGTGTGTTTGGTTACACAATGATGAGGTGTAATTTTATATGTTTTTAATAGGTCATTTAACCTTTAAATTCATACAAATTTGATCATTTATTGCCCTAAAGCGTTTCAATTTGAGTTTTAGGTACTTGAGAAGCAAATGCTGAAAAAGGATGCATTTTAGGCTCGATTGGACGGGAAAACTATGAAAACGACAACACCGGGAAAAATGTCACAAAAGGCTACGTAACGGCGTCACGGCCAAATGTGTGACGTCGTCACCTATGTAAGGATGTTTGTTCAGGCTCCTAAGATGGCCTCGAGATGACGGTGTCAAGACCAAGGATATGAAGGTTTACGGCATCACAATTCCTTAGTGACGTTGTCACAACTAAGTCGATGCAGTAATGAAACCCTAGATGACGGCGAGCCGACGGCGTGACAAGTGACGTCGTCACCTATGTAAGGATGTATGTTCAGGCTCCTAAGATGGCCTCGAGATGACGGTGTCAAGACCAAGGATATGAAGGCTTACGGCGTCACAATTCCTAAGTGACGTTGTCACAACTAAGTCGATGCAGTAATGAAACCCTAGATGACGGCGAGCTGACGGCGTGACAAGTGACGCCATCACATTTGTAAATCTATATGTATTTCCGCACTGTTTTCATTGAAAAGTGTGTAACTTTGGTATAACTTTGGAAGTCCGAACCCTAGTTGTTCTAAGGTGTTTTAACAGGCCTTTTGGTCACAAATACTTCAATGTATTGAGAAGATAAGTTATTTAATCAGTCATTCAATTATGTTTACTTCTAATTGTTTGATTTCTTTAGTTGCTTTTCTTTTCATTACTATGCTAGGCTAAACTTAATAGTATTTGCTTAGGGTTAAATGAAACCTAGTTATTGATTATTGTGTGTCGTCTCTTGTTTGATTAGTGATTTGCGTTAGGAGTTGGAAAACTGGCTAGGTCAAATTATACTAGCTTGAACGTCCATGTTAATACAAATAAGCCGTAAAAACGTTTATTTATATTTTACGATCTTCTAATGTTTTGTCGATAACAAACGTAAAATCATTTTAACGAAACAAATAAAATACGTAAACTGTTTGAGCCAATAGTTTTCTAACACACTTACGTTTTCACATAAAACACTAAAACAAGTATAAGTGATTTTATGATTTAGAGATACATATGTACAACAACTAGTGTTTACATATTGGGCTAACACATACTTAACTAAGTATATACTAAAATGGGTAAAAACAAGTATATACTAAAATGGGTAAAAACTAACAAATGGTATTGACCCATAACCCATGGTTTTGTCCAAACCACTTAACTAGGTTCATTGTATTCTAGAGATACATTGTATCTAGAAAGAAACCCATGGATCAACCCATAACCCATGACCCATGACCCATAACCAAAAATACCCATGGGCAAAGAGGAGCGTCCCACGGATCCCTAGCTTTACGCTAGCCGGATCCCTTGTGGGAGGGATCCGTGGGATCCGGGGAACAATGAACTTTTTCCTCTATAAATAGTGAGTCATTTCTTCCTTTTGGCTCACCACTTTCACACATACTTTCTCCAAGTATTGTACCTCTCTAACCACTGATCCAAGGGATATTTCTATGTAGTTTGTCTTTTGTTTTTGTGTGATTCTCTAGGTTCCTCTTAAAGGCGAGATCACCACTTCTTGAAGTCGAGCAAGCTCAAGTCCATGAGTTGCCATGCTTCGTCATCATCAAGTCAACTGAGGTTCTCTTGTTGATAGTTCTTTCTTCCTCCGTAGATGTTGTGTTGAAGGCATTAGTGAAGGATGCCGAAAGAGTCAAGACGAAAGCATTAGTGAAAGGTGCTAAACGTCCGTGTGAAAAGCATTAGTGAAGAATGCTAAAGGTGTCAAGACGAAGGCATTAGTGAAAAGTGCCAAGCGTTGTGTCAAAGGCATTAGTGAAGGATGCCTAAGAATCAAATCAAGTGGCATTAGGGAAGAATGCCTAGGTCGTATAATCGATGAGGTGCATCGTTATACATATAAGTATTTGTTTACTTCCAAAGATGGTGATATCCTTGATGGTGTTGTAACAAGGAGTAGATCTCCTTGAGATTAGGTGTTGTGTTATGATGGGTAGTAGTTCCTCCATAGTAATGGAACTAGGTGCTTAGCCAAATACCTAATAAAGGGTAGGCGACGTTGTGATAGGATTAGTTCTCCTTGGAGTGAAAGAACTCGGTGGTTAGCCTAGCACCGTATAAAGGGTAGGCGACGTTGTGTTAGGTGTGGTTCACCTTGGTGTGAAAGAACTCGGTATTTAGCTTTGTACCGAAAAAGATGTAAGCGACGTTGTGAAGGCTTCTCCGCCATAAGGAGATTGGTGTAGTGTTTACGAACTCTCGAGTAGGTGACTCGGGGAGTGGAGTAGGGCAAGGAAGGTGTCCTTGTAGCCGAACCACTATAAATACTTGTGTCGTGGTGATGTGCTTCTTACTCTTTATCTTTCATTACACATTTATATATCTATCTATCAACGTCCAACATAAACAACCAAATAGATTGACATAAGTCGATCTAAATATTTAAAAGGAAGTTTTAAATTGTTAAAACTATTCAACCCCCCCTTCTAGTTTTCCACAGTCCACTAAAACATTAGTTAATAAATAGTTAACTTGATATTCGTTGTATTTATTGCGTGAATTCTTAGTTGCAACGCGAAATATGGGATTAAGGCATTCTTAGGCGCCGCCCATTTAGACGGAATTCATAGGATTTGGGGAATAACCAACCATCGGTAGGTATTAAGGAATACAACGCGCTAATTAGACAAAGACGTGACAATTCGACTAATCAATAAAAGATAACTAAGGAGTAATGAAATTCTAAGTAAATAAACTTCCATCATACTTGAAGTTCACCAATTTACTTTTCCTTGCATTTAGATTAGATTTAGTTTAATTTAGTTTAATTATTAGCTTAAAAAACAAACTCTTTAAACCCGAGATTTTACTTGTTTTCTTATAAATATAAAAGACCAAAAATAATCTTCTCTCAACCCTTAGAGTTAATTCGACATACACTTCGAGCCCACCTCACTATTCCCACAGAGAATGATCAATCCCTCGTGTCTTACCTATACTGCACTACAACGCTTAGGTACTCTGCCTAAGAGAATTGTAAAACATATTGTGTTAAAAATTATCCGCTTTAATCTTTTGGCGCCGCTGCCGGGGAATAGTTTAGGTTTCGATTTCTATCTCGTTTAGGTCTACTCACTAGATTCCTATCAAGTGAGATTTTTCTTTTTATTTTGTAGCTTTCTTTTAGACTATCTTTTCTTTGTGTTTTTGTTCGTAAAATTTTTCATTGACTATTCCGTTTGCCATTACGGGGGATGCGAATCTGCAGTACTTACACATCCATTACCCCAAACCATTTTACCAAATGCAGCAACCTCGTTGCGTGACCAAATTGTTCAAGAAATTAATGCATTCCGAGAGTTATTGGTTATCCGACAATGAACTTGAAAAGGCCTTAAAAACCTTGAATGAAAACCTCACCTTTAGTAATAACTCGGATGAAGAATTAGGGGATAGAAAAATTATTGATGGAAAGGAAGATAATCCTAGAGATGATTTTAGAAATCTTTTTCCTACAAAGGAGGAGTTAAGCTATCGTAGACACCTGCTCAAAAACCCTGTCTTTATAGAATTAGGAAAAGACATTATTAAGGATGGTCATAGGAATATTAAGATCCCTTGCATGATTGGTTATCTTTATATAGAGTAAACCTACATTGACTTACAAGCTCCCGCTAATGTTTAGAATTTACTACAATTGGATCATGAATGAACAGTTAGAGCCTAGAAAAGACCCTTATAACCCCAAGTGATTTAGCAATTTTTTTGGGAGAGTTAGCAATCTGCATGTTTATGTAGGAAACTTTACCTATGTTTGTGACTTTATGATTTTAGAGGATGTTAGAGGCATTGTCGACACTTACTTATGTGAGATTGTGCTCGGAAAACCCTTTGTGGAAAAGTCTAAAATGATTTATGATAGAGAGGAATGGACGGTTTAATTTACGGATGGAATAAAAAAAGTCACATATAGGATGCCTTATAAGATGGAAAAATTGAAGGATATAGAGGATTCAGATATAGATAATATTCCAGCATTTGAGGTTAGAGAGGATCAGGATAAGGACGATTACGAGTATGATAAACGGAAAACTTACCACTCAGGTTGTTTAAATTTAGGATCGGAATATAAGCGTGATGATAGGATACTTAAAATGTTTAGTTATGCTTTTAAGTCACGAAAGACGTAATAGGGCATGACTTTGAGTCTAGCTACAAGACTCGTAAATAAAGAAAAGCGCTTTGTGGGAGGCATCCCGTATTTATTTGTTTGATGTTTTTCATTTTAGTATTGTTTGTGTCATATATGCTTTCTTATAATTGTTTAATTTTTAATGTTTCAAATAAATTGTGAAAATTCTTTTATTTATTTTTAACCTCGTTTAATTGCATATAAATGTATTTTACAAAAAGATAGGTGTAGGGAAATTTTTATTTAGTTTTAAAGAACGAAATTCGAAATGAGAAATTTACAATTTATATAATTAGCATATATTTTATCTTATTTGTGTGTTTGTTTGAGTCAAATGCTTGTATCAAGTAGAGATAAATCTTTTACAGGGAATTTATATGTTTTAAAAGTTAGACTTTTCCAGAAAACAAAATGAAAAAATTTGTCAGGTTACCCTGACGACGTCACCATCTCTGTTTGACGGCATCAGGTACTATAGCACTTATTTTTTCAGATTTTTGTTTTATGTTGAAATTTAATTTTTGGAAATTTCCAGAATTTTTGAATTTCCAGATTCCTGAAAATATTTATTTTTCAAGCATTATATCTTATTTGCTTTCTAGTTTACTTTATTTCATATGTATAGTATTTACCGCCGATTTTATGCGAGGTTTCGTGTTCGTTTTCTTAATATTTACAGATTATATTAGACAAGAAGCATATCATAGGACTATCTTATCTTCTTGAAGGAGGATTTGACCGTATTTCCATTTTTCATTCGTACCGAGCTAATCAAGGGAGTACTAGTTTCTTTCATCTCTTTTATTTTTCCTTTACTAATTTTGGTACATTTAAAACATTGGGGACAATGTTCAATTTAAGTGTAGGGAGGGTAAAAAGAGACACCTTAGAAACTAGCCATGCATTTGTTATTTGTCTTGTTCTTAAATAATTGTGTAATAAACCGAAATAAATACTTGTAAAGGTAATTTTAGCACAAATTTAATTTTTTTATGACATTTACAAGTGAAACATTAGTCTTAATAAAGCGTCTCATGGATAGGATTTATACAGCTAGCACAAAAATCCTACCACTCAAAAATTCCACCAAAAAAATATGAGGTTTGCCTTTTGATATATAGGATAAAACATTCACCTTTAATGCCTATGAGTATATCGGTAGTATATAGATTCTAGAACTTGCTTTAGTGATGCATTCCAAGATCGCTAGTGAGATCACATTCGTGTGATTAGGATTTACTAAATGATAAGAGGCATTAGGATAACCATTGTATTTAGCATGCTTTGTTATAATTACATCGACTTCATTGGTCAAGTATTTACCCAACACCCTTGCTATGTACTCGTTTTTAGTATAAGATACCCCTAGTACACCCCTCTAAGCCTATCTTTTCACGGTTCTCATGATATTTTGGTGGATTCCGAAATATCAATGAAGAGCATTGCCGCTAAATATTACACCCAAATCACTTTAGTCTTCCTTGTATACACTTATTTTTAGTGCATTATTGTTACAACATATATGTTAAACCCTTAGTTAATTATCTAGTTGTTTACACGGTTGCTAATTTGAGTCATATCTTGTAAATACAGTTTTGGGAAGATTGAGACTTATGGTAGTATTATTTATAGAGTAATGGGGAAGAACGTCAAATTATTACCCCCATATGTACGTTAATGGTTAAGGTACTCCACATGTTTTGATCCTCGCAATTCGGGTCATTAGTTAGTTTGGGGTTATGGAACAGAAAAGTTACTAAAGTTTACCAAAATTTTGTCCTAAGTTACTATAGTTTTATTTTGTTCACTTAAGTTACTAAACTTTCGGGAAGCATACACTTTGAAAATTCAGTGTTAGTCCGAGTAACCTGAACGTATATTTTTTGATTAGCTCAGTAATCTGAGTGAACAAAGTTTCAATGTTCAATAACCTGAACATATACATTTATAAGTTTAGTTACCTGAGTGTACAAAGTTTCAAAGTTAAGTAATTTGGATGAACAAAATGAAACTATAGTAACTTAGGACAAACTTTTGGGAAACTTTAGTAACTTTTCTGTACCATAACCCTTTATATTTATGCAAAAATACAAGTGCAGGGATACAATTATAAATCCCGAATTATCTACGTTATTTATTTTCAGCAGATCAAAAGATGGCAGGAAAAAGTGTATGATAAAATATAAAAAAAAAAGAGAAAAGAAAGAATAACATATGGACTGCCATCCTGCTTATGTCTAAGTCAAGAAATAGTCAAGAAAAGCAACAAAAGAGTTGGAGTTAGTATATCGAGTCTTGGCTTAGCAACGACACTTTGTACATGTACTAACTTAGATGATTAACTTGCCACCAATAAATTTCCTCATATCCCCAAAACTGTGTTTTCCTTACCCTTACACCCCTAGGCTTATCGGGTCGGGTTGAATCGGGCTTAAAAATCTTATCGGGTTGTGTGACCCGAACCCGATAACCCGACATAGTTATCGGGTCGGGTTAGGGTTGAATTATTTTTGTTATCGGGTCAACCCGATAAGACCCTGATGAGTGTCTAAATACTCATCATTTTTGTACTGTTTAAAATGCCAAAAACATCTGAAAACACTCAGAAATGCATCAAAATGATGAAAATATCACAAATAAGTGTTTTATGTGTTTTAAATGCAAAAATACCAAAATCAGATGAAAAACGTATTAAGTTTGCATAATTGGCAGTTTTAGTCCCCCAAGTTTCAAAAGTTGTCAAAAACAGTCCCTGGTAAATCAAAATAAAGAAAAATGTCATTTAAGGTCCATGAGATTCAAAAGTTGTCAAAAGAAACCCTTGAACTGTAAAATTGCAAAATTACAACTTTAGTCCCTCAAGTTTTGAAAATGCAAAAATAGTCCTTGGATTTATAAAAAATGGAAAATAATCAACCTTGGTCCTTGTACTATTCTTATTTGGCAGGAATGGTCCTTATGTTAACTATGGAATATTGGCAAGATCAGCCCTTCAAGATTGGTGGAATTACAACTTTGGTCCTTGTGGTTAACTAGCTACTAAACCAAACGGACCTCTTTATTATTAAATACCCAAATCCAATCCAGTCCACCCTTGGCCCAATCCCAACCAAGCCCAATCCAACCCCGTTAATAATACCGGGTCAAAATAAGTCAAAACCAGAGACACTGTTTGTCTCTCTCACACGAGCGCGCCAAAAACCAGTTACTCACCAATACCACCATGGTTTTAAATTCCAAACTTTCCACCTCATTTCACCAGCTGGATAACCACCCCTTACACCTCCACTATTGTCCAAGAATCCTTAATTAGAAAAACCTGCTTTAGGACTTTTGGCGCCAAAATACTATTTTATGGCCAAGATGAATTTGACCCATCCAAAGGCTGAGATTATTGATGGGAAAGATCAAGTGGGACCCACAAAGTTCAAAAGATCTATAAAGAAGAGGAAAGAAGCAGTGTGGGATATATGTAGAGTAGTTTAGATTTTTTTTTCATGTCGTAGGTAATATAATTTAAATTCCAGTGTATTTCTCAGCTTTCAAGTACTTTCTTAAGTATTCTCAGTGTATTTTAAATCCTTTTCAATAATAAATTTCAGTGTTCAAGTTTCAATTTCAGTTTATGCATTTTTATCTTTGAAATCTCAATTTACTCTTGTAATGTTAAAAGGTGTAGGTTACTGTTTTGATAAGCTTTTATAAGCTCTCCTATAGCTTATTGATTGCTTGTATAAGCCTCTACTTAGTTTTTACTCTTAAAACTCTCTCAGTCAACAAAAGTCAACTGAAGAGCTCAAAATGGATTTGGTCATGATATTTGGTGATGCAGAGCTAATTTTGGATTGCTTATTGGTTTAGAGGCTTAGTGGTAAGCCCATAGGAGTAGTTCTCAGTTCTCAGTTCTCAGTTTTATGCTTGGACACCATTTGTAAGCCATTTCTTAAAAGATTGCATTTCTTAGTATAAGTGGTTAAGTCTTGTTAATTTTAGTTTAAATCTGTCTCAATATAGTTAATATAAGTTATTCAAATGATTTTATGGCTTAAATCAGTGTTAAGCTTCTAAAAGCTTCAAATCAGTTTTAATAAGGATTGTTTGGATTTGTTGTGGCAACTGTATTAAAGGGTGTTTGTGGAGTTGTTCTTGTTTGATATATGTCACAATACAACCTGTTAACTCAGTCAAACAATAAAATGCAGTCCTTGTTTCAGTTAAAGTCAAAATTATTTTGTAACAGATCTCATGTCTATTTATGTTTGAATCAGGATTCCATATCTTGCATATAGGTTTAGAAATAGTAGAGATAGCTTGCATTAAGTTCATTTCATCATTAAACATCACTGTTAGTAAGTATCATAAGCTCAAATCTCATATTAGTCAACTTTTCATTTCTGTCTTTAAAAGTCAAAAGTTGCAAAAGTGGATTTTCACAAAGCTAGGTTGAATTTTCATGGATTTATTTCTGAACCAAAATTAATGAAAATGGGATATGTCCAAGTTCAGTTGGTCTAGTTTATTATTCTCATTTTTGTTGAATTTTATCAAGTTTCTATAAGCTCTTAAATCAGCTTCCCATAAGCCACCATTTGCCCTGTGCACACACTCAGCATTCACTGAGTGTGCACAAGCAACTTGCAGCCTTTACAAAAGCTTCATTCAAGCTTGTGAGGAGTTGAGATTTGGCCCATGTGTAGTCTGCTAGGTGAACTTTAGGTCCCAGTATCTGTTTTTCCCCTTAGCTTATTAGGATTGCTTATGCATGTGCTTAAAGTTAGCACCCCAAAACTGAATTCTCTTGATTGATCTTGTACTCATAAGCTTGCAGTTGGTTATCAAGAGGTTCTGAGTAGCTGGAATAGGTTGGAATTAGGTTGTTATAGCATAATTTAGCTTCTGTGACAGTTTGGTAACTTTTTGTGCTTATTTGCTTAAATCAAGTGCTTATTTATAAGCACTCTTCACTACAGTTTTATAATCCTGAACATAAGCATATGTTTTTATATTTTTTATAGATTTAGAATAATATTTTAGACTTTTCCTGAATTTTTCATATTTTTCCAGCACTGTTTGATATTTTTCTTATTTTAAACTAGTTTTTAATCCTTTTTAATTAGCTTTTAATACAAATAAATCAGAAAAAGTTTAAAAAAATATGTTTTCAATTTTCCTAGGTTAAGATATATATAAAAAGCCAAAAAAATATTTTTCCATAATTTTCTTGGTTTAAATAGTATTTTCTAGCATTTTAATTAGTTTTAAATAGTATTAAATTAATAATAAATACATAAAAAGTCTAAAAAATATATTTTCAGTTTTAAAATAAGTTTTATCATATTTTAGATTTTTCTAAGTTATAATTTCATTTTTCTAGGTTAATTTTGTATTTTCTTATATTTTAGTGCATTTTAAATACTTAATAAATAGTTTTTAATTAATAATAATTAAATAAATAGTTTTAAAAATAATTTTCTTTTTCCAATAATTTTCTTTTATTTTTAGGATTCCAAAAATATCATTTTCATATTTGTAGGCCTTTTATTTCTTAAAACTCACGTTTTATTTTGTACGTTTACGTAATTTTATTTAAACGTACGTTTTAGGTTTTAAACGTTCATCGATTTTAAAAATAGTGACAGCGTTTATTTAATATATTTTAGCTTTTTAATTTTCTTTAATTTGCATTTAAGCCCCTGTAATTTATAAACTTTTTCTTTAGGTATAAATATTCTAAAATCCTTACTGATCACTATCCTTAGTGATTATTCGACATCTGAATTTGTTCAAACACCATTCATCCTCCGTGGGACTTAACGACCCAGGAATCCACTATATTCCTCTGATCTTAATTGCTTTGGTTTCAGACTGTCTGGATTTTATTACGGTTGGCCATTCACAAGTGGTTAGCTTGTGTGATAAAACCTGACGGTTTGCCATCAATCAAATTTTGGCGCCGCTGCCGGGGAGGCTTTAGCGTGTTTTAAACATTTTCAGACCCGTACTTGCACATATACCACTTTTTGTAAACAGTTTTTTGTAAAGTTATCAAAAAAATCAAAAAGTTCATTAACACTTTTCCTAAAGTGTTAACAACACCAAAAATATTTTCATTCTTTGTTTTTATAGCATGTTTTTCAAAAATGCCAAAAATATTCCTCTTTACCCTCTTACCCTTTTTGATTCTTTATCCCTTTACCCTCTATCCATTTGATTCTGACTTCTTCTATTCTCATGGAATCTCTCGACTACGACGAATTCTGGAACGAATTTGAAAAACTTCATACTTTGTCAAAAATATCAAGAATTCGTATTGTTCGTAATGATCCATTAATTCTGCGTAGGGAAATGGAACGAGAAACCGGGGTGACAAAGGACCAGGTACTTCCCTCTGATAATGGAGGTGCTAAATACGTCCAACCTACGGTTATCCAAAGATCTAACCCCTCAATTGCTCCTAAGCCGTCTAAAATTGATCCTAAACTTTCACAATTTACGGTTAAAAGCAAACATGCAGAATTTAGACCGGTGACTAGAAAGAATGACTTGCCTAATCTTCACGTTTCTCAAGAACCAGAACCGGAGACCATAACGGAAGTGGTGGAAATTGCTAGCTCTCAGAGCACACCACTTGTCCCACCTCCGGATTTTTCAAAATGTTCTTCGAATCTTAATAGTCATTCGGATCACCATGTTGGTTTTGTTGATTCTTTGAATGAACCGATTCCTTCTCATAACTCTCAAATAGAATCGTTTATTCCTTGTGTCGGTTGTGGTGAGCCTCTTTTAGGTTCACCATGTCGCTGGTGTACGTGTGTACAGTGTGGTAATGATATTCGTAACGGGAGTTGTTTGTTTTGTGGTTCGAGGAATTCATTTGATTATGATCCTAATCCGAACTCATTTAACGACCCCTCAAACTTTTCCAATTACCCACCACAGCCCGACTTATCTTCATATAATCAACATAACTGCTGTGAATTTTGTGGAGGTTAAGGAGCTTGGTGTTTTGTTTGTTGAGGGCAATGCTTATAGTAATGGTGTGACATGTGTGCATGTGGTCGCTGTACCACTTGGATTTTCTCCGAGTGGTGTTGGCTGTGTTCCTTATTTGCTAAGATAAACTCTCAATACTCTTCCTTAGCCAAGTAAGTTTCTTAGTTGTTTTGGTTGTACCACTAGGCTTACTGATAATTCTAAGCTTCTTGTAAAACTTTTTAGGCCTCCACCCTGTTCACCACACGAGACTCTCGATCGTTAAAGGTGGTGAAGGCAATACCAGAGGCCAAGACCAAGAACTCTTTGCACTTCTAATCCGTTCAGTAAGAAAGATCAGTGGCCAGATTTAAGACGTACAAACGAAAATTGGCATTTAACACTTTCAAATCCTAGTTAAAATCTGCCGAATCCTCGTTAACTCCCCAATC
>BPTQ01000006.1:339873226-340197792 GCA_019973895.1 Chrysanthemum seticuspe | reverse complement strand
AGATTTAGATCCACTTTTACAATTCATTGAACTAACTTTGGTGTTATATATGGGGCTTTTTCAAAATGGATTGTACTCATGTCAACTCAAATTCTTTTTCTATTATGCATATGCCACCTATTTGCATTGTAGATGGCCTTAGTTTTTTTAGATATATAATGACAAATACGTACACAAAGTTGTATGCAATGAGTTTTCTAGCTTAGTAACGTTATTTAGTATCATACATACATACATATATATATATATATATATATATATATATATATATATATATATATATATATATACACACACACACGTTCGATCAATTATTATGAAGTGTCAAATTAAAGAGTATTACTGAAAGGACAGAAAACTCGATGATCTTGAGCCGAGCCGCTCGTGAAACGCTCGGGATCGGATCGGTAAAAAGCTCGAACGAGCCGAGCTTAAACGAGCTCGAGCCTAACTTTGGGCTCATTTTATAATCGAGCTCGAGCCCGAGCTCTGTACAAAAAGCTCGTTTAGGCTCGCGAGCCTAAACGAGCCCTAGAATTATATACGTGTATATATCGTCTATACGTATAAACAAGCTTAAAAGTAGTAAATGAGCTCGAGCCTTATGTAATTAACGAGCCGAGCTCAAAAAATTAAAAAATTAGTCGAGCCCGAGCTCGAGCTTTATGTTGGGTTTTACTAATCATAACAATTATAGAAAACAAGTAAACATCATCAAAGCATGCAGCGGAAGTAATAGGAATAATACTTGTAAATTAATTAACCGAACAATGATTCATCATTTTTACTTATCCTTTTGTTACTAATACTACATTAACTATGAATATGGATCAAGTCATTTCATAAGTTAATATTCTGTTTCTCGTTGTATTTGATTGAACAAGATTACCAAATCATCTGAACGTATTCCAGATAGATCTTGGGTAAGGCCTTACAAACATCTTGCCAATCCTACGAGGGGCCCAAATATAGTATTATGCTTTGAAACAAATTCAAAGGAACAAATTCTCTTGACTACAAACATAACTCATGAACTTTGTAACACTTCCGAAAATAGCCCTTATAACTACCAGTTACGGATAGCGTTAGACTATCTTACACAAATGCACTACATTCATAACAGTTATCTGGTATCTCAAGTCTGAGGATAAACACTTCATGATATACTTAATGACAAAGATCCATAAAGTTTCATCATGTAAAGTTGGGATGAGTCCTATATTCAATTCATTGAATATCATGTGAATCTGGTACGTCCCACGCATCAATATACATTAAAAGTATATTCTACCAAAACTCAGATTTGTCTTAATTCAATGACATTCCCACATCATTAATCGACAACGGACTATTTAGAATAACATAAGTTATTCACGGATTAAACATGCAAATATAGGATATAATATTAAGAAAATGAAAAATAAACATAACCAATATTTTATTTCATTTAAACAATATTTGTTCAAAACATCCCTTATCCAAATACTAAATAGATCAATGCATGATAATACTGGTTAATGAATTATGTCTCAAGTAATGACAATCATACTTGTTGACAAGGCATAATTTCAACTAACTTTGATCTATCGGAATTTTGAGAATACTTATTTCAAGAATTCATCTAGTGAAGTTCTTGGATGTGTGTATTCAAAATATCTTGATATTGCCACATAATATTTCATAAAGTGTGTGACATCCTCAAGCACCAATTTATGACAATCAAACTTTCAAACATTTTAAAGTTTAAAGTATTCTTATTCTTTTATTGTATAATGCAACCATACTTTTAGTTGAGCACAACTAGTTCACATGGCCATCCACAAGGATGAAATCCTCCCATGACTAGTATTGAGTGTCATCTCAATTATACCAGCATCATTGTATATAAACAACAATATGCTCTTCGTAAACTTCAATATCTACAGTGTAATGTTTGATGCCTTCCAAACTTTCAAGTTTGTTGGCTATGACAATTACACAACAATTGCTGTATTGCTCATCCATAGAATTTTTGAGAGCAAATCCAGGCTGAGGAATGTAATTCTAAATTCAAACATATTCCATTAGAATATTCATTACACTAGTTATCTAATAACTTCATTAGATATCAATGTTGTCAAATCATCTTGCATTCAAGCATGATACAACAGTAACATGATGTACATGAAAAATCCTTGTGTCAAACTAAGATTTCATTCATGTTCTACATATCCATTTTCCAAATGATATATCATGTTCTATTAGACTCATTTATTTTACCGCACATGTTTATTAATAATAAACATATATTCCAAGGTTGTATGTCTTATTTTCTAAATCTTTCAAGTGAAGTTTCATTCCAAACTAGAGCTTAACATTTAGTTTTAGATGGAATGTTACTACCCATAACATATAATATTTAAAGAAAATAAACATAATACTCCCACTAGCTTTCAGGAATATATAGAAATTATCTTATTTTAATTTTAAACCAAAACAGGATTTAATAGTTAAACATAAGAATCATCTCCTAGATGCATGCATATATCCATTCATGGATTCTTGCAGTTTGTACATTTCCAAAGATTATGTGAATTCATAAAACTCCTTTGTATTACTTATCGTCCTCGCAAAAGTAATCAAACAAGAAAGAGTTTTAATATTCAATTGTCAATTTTTCATATTAATGAAAATAAGTATGACAATTATAATCATTATATTTTAAATGTGCCAAGGAAAGAGTATTCAATTACAGTTAATTGCTTAAGTGTGATTAATAATCTTGTCACAAGTCATGCATTAAACACATGTACAATTTTGTCCATATGATTTCTACACAAAGATTTAAACCACTAGGGTTTTCTTTCTTTTGAAGAAATTCATCTTTATTAAGATAAACCAAGTTTACAAAGTTGATTATCTCTTTGGACAACATCTTAACATTCATAGTATGAATAATTTACCACAATTCAATATTAGGTAATATATCATTATGATTAACAGGTTTACCATGATCCTGTAAATCATATTTCTCATCATATCAAATATCTGAGATATCCTTGCGGATCTATGAATGAGAATTCCATCATTTTGAGGTATATCATATTTTACCTCATCATGATATTCACTAGTGTACTTTAGAAGATTATGTGTTTTGTAATTGTAATTTAATCTCTTCAAGATCTAAACAAAACTCCCACTTGCTTTTGTAATTTAAAGACTATCTATAAATACTTTAGCAATTAGAACAACACTAAATTGTTTTCTTTTGGGATATTACAAAACGCATTGACAGTTCGTAAATCTTGTTCGTTAATAACCTACTCCATAAGTAGTTTTAACAATTCAAAACTTCAATATAAGACTCAATGTGATTCATCACATTCCATACTAAAATGGTGTCTTATTAATCTTCTAGGTTTGAGTTTATTAAGTATATCCAATCAATACTCAATTTTCTAACCTTGATAAATTTTGGAAGAAAAGAAGATATAGTTATCTTGAATCAAACAATGTAACAAATGTTTGATTCTTCTAATTGAACATTCCATATATATACAGTATTTCATTAGAATTAATATTGTAAGACAATCTAACAATATGTAAGATAAACATATTCCTTTTGACTTACTTATTTACCAATTAAATCAACTTAATGGTATAATACAATATTCAAGCCAATTGCATGTTTTATAACATAAGTATTCTTTGACCAAGTCAAAAGTCATAACAGTTATAATATCTTACTTTATATTATAAGTCTTTAAAAGACCACATGTTTGTGAGTTTATACAAAAACACATAACCATGTATAATTTAAAGTTATTATGAACACCACACCATGGTTTCAATTAATTATTTTCAAGTTAATATATACTACTCTATCTATTTATGTCATTCTAAAAATACATAAATATTTAAGATAGTATTACTTTATTTAATTATGTCATTTCATGAAGTGTCCAACTTAAGAAACTGCAAAAGCATCCACGCCCGATCCCACGACAAGTGGAGATTTACCTTGATATTACAATCTAGCCAAGATCTCACTTAAACTAAAATGTAACTTCAAGTGTTTCTATATTTGAATGACATAAGACATAAAAGTAGTCTATGTTATAATCTTGACACACGTTCTTTAAGCAAGACAATCTTATTAGAACGTTAATCTCTTACCTTACGATCAAGAGAATCCATTAATCATATTTGTATGTGTTGTTCCTTTGCACACAATAAATACTTCTCCCACTTGTGCATAGAACAACATCATATAATAGATAAACACCATGACATTCATTTGTTTATGTGAGCAATATGATAGTGTCATAGATATATAAGCATTACAAGTAGATGTAGGAGTACTTAATTATCAAGGAAACGTTCATGACTATCCTTGAGATTATGAATGTCTACATTTTTGAACGTAATATATTATTTCAAGAAAATCTAGAAATAATCTGAGTTACTTCCAAGATAATAAATCTTGTAACTCCCACTGAATTAGACAACGTTACAATAATGTCTTATTCAGTAATACACCATACTCCCACTGGATTTGACAACATTGTAAGTGTTTCATTAACCAGTGAAAATGGCGTGCTATTACGTTGCTACCCCTTTGTAATACCATTCGTAACAATTACTTAGGTACTAAAAGAGTGTATTCTACTCTGTAGATGATGAATCATCCATCATACTATTAACTTGAAAAATTGAGCATGCAATTTCTTCCTTAATAGGTCTACTATCCCCACAATGGTGTGTAGCGCCTTTAATTGGTCAAAGCAAAACAACTAGATAAACTATACTAGTTTGTCTTTTACCAATTTTGCGGTAATTAGTCTATCTTCTAATTTAATAACTCATAAAATGTCAAACATGTTTTCTAGTTGACCAAAATGTCATATAAGAATTCAATCACCAACAGAGGGTAATGAAATCTCTTAAGGAAAACATGGTGTGCAATTTTCTTAACTATTAAAGTTGCTATGAGTTATATTAGAATTTAGACAATTCTAATGTTCCTAACATACCTTTCTCAATCATGAAAGGAATAGGATTGAGTCTCACTCTTCTTCCATGGAAAAGAGTTTATGTTTGTCTTTTAGTAAATTTTTTTTGATCAAACATTTGTTTGAAAACAGAACTAGATCAATTTACCAAAGCCCAAACCACGTTTACGGTTTAATGTTGCATTAATACAATCAAAGAATTAACAAAATTTAATTTTTAGTATTTTCGATAATTAAATCTTTCAAGAAAATAAAATACCCTTAGGTTAATATTCATATTAACCATAGAATTTTCCTTGAATCTAGGACCCTCATTATCATAGTTTCACCACATCAGTTGATCTGCTAGTGATGAAAGTATAGAATAGGTAATTGTCGAAGAACAATAATTGACAAACAAGTTTTCAATTCCTAGTAAATATGGGATTTACAATTTTGCCAAAACAATTAATGCAAAATGTAAGCATGTTTGATCCCATCTTATGCCTTAAGTCATAGGTCTCACTAACTAACTTAATTAAGTTGTCTAACTTAGAAACTGCAAATCATAAAGCTGAGGTCTCACACAACAAAATAATTCACCTTGTCATTGTAATCTAGATCAAGGTCTCACATAACTAAATTACAACTTCAAGTGTTTCATATCATTAGATGGCATAAACTTAAATTTTAAAGGGTACAATTTTTGATGTGTAATCAAAACTTATGTATAAAGAAGCATGCATACAACTTTATAACACAAAATTTTCGAAAAAAACTTACTTGTATTTTAATTGCTAAGATTAAATTCTACAAAGTTT
Source organism: Chrysanthemum seticuspe (assembly GCA_019973895.1). NCBI lineage: Eukaryota > Viridiplantae > Streptophyta > Magnoliopsida > Asterales > Asteraceae > Chrysanthemum > Chrysanthemum seticuspe. The sequence goes on along the minus strand of BPTQ01000006.1, from coordinate 340,192,001 downwards.
TAATCGATGCGTTGAGAAACTTACAACTTTGCACTAAGATGCTTCGTACATAGAATGGTTATACTAGGTAGCTCCAATCGAACTCACAGGGGGCAGAGGACCAGGTAAGCGCTGAAGCATAACCTTAGACATCCTTTCAGTGTGACTGTGCGCACTTCTTTTAACCCCTTTTTAGTTTGTTCTAGTGGGTGAGCCGTTCTAACCATTTAGTACAATCGCATCAATCGATTAAAAGTTCAAGAATAATTCTTAGATAACAAATCAGTTTCTCCATTATTTAGTCCATTTAATTTTCTATTCATAAAAACCCTTTTTGCTTACTAACATGTCAAACAATTATATAAACAAAAAAACATTTTAATAAAAATTAAACACACTCAAATAATATAAACATATAACTAAACAATTTAACATATGTAAAAACAATTAGCCACATGCATAATTATTTCAATAAACTCTAATAAACAATTTTAGGCGTAAATAAATGCATACATTAACTAGGACATTCATCTCGCTAGAAGATGAGCCACATACATCGACAAGTCGATTGCGTAAGCCAAAGTTAATAGTATACCAATTAGCACATAACGAATTTTTATTAGTTATAATTGAGGTCTTCCCCAATTCAATAATTATCAAATAAATAAACATGTGTATATCACTAAACAATTTATCAAAACAATAATCCATGGCAAAACATGCATGTTCCTCCATGAATTCCACATAACAATTATAATCCCAAGATACGCATATAATCATGGCACATAACAATTATTCATGAAAACCACATAAAATATACATGCAATCATAGGGTTTCTACAAGTTTTACAAAAAATAAAACCTAATTAAACAATTAATGGGTAATCGACCCAATTAATAAAAAATTAGGGTTCCAATTTTCAAAACCCTAGAAACCATAAAAGCATATAATAATCATAAAGATTCAATTTTTATGTGTTTCGGTAATTAATTACAGCATATTAACGGCTCGTGATGCCACTGTTGGGTTTTACTAATCATAACAATTATAGAAAACAAGTAAACATCATCAAAGCATGCAGCGGAAGTAATAGGAATAATACTTGTAAATTAATTAACCGAACAAGAAAGTGCGTACCTTTTAGCAATTCAAGAATCAAACGATGATTAGAACAAGAACAAAACCCAAAACCCTAACTTTAGGGTTTATATAATTCGACCCAAAGAAGATCGACCACCAAGGATTCACAAGCTCAAGTGTGCTTGTTCTTCGTTCTTGTACACACGTACTATTAGCGATTTGATGTGAAAAGTTAGTTCCTTGAATCACAAATAAAACCCAATACTTGTTTCTTGAGTTTGGAAAATCGAAACCCTATGGGGAGGGTTGGAACCGATCGGCCAAAAACAAGAGAGAGGAGAGGAGAAGAAATTAGGTTAATTGGTAATCAAAGGTTAGGAGAATAATGAATACAAGGGATTGTATTTATAGTTTCTCAAAACTTGATGACCAAGAAAAGCCTCCCTTGGGCTTTTGAGAACCCACGACCGGCCAAGCATCCCAAGGGGATTCTAGATCCTTCTTGTCCACTAATTTCATTCTTAGTCCTCGTAGTTTACATTTAACGACCGTTAGTCAAAACCCCGTTAAATATTAACTATCGTTATGTTTTATTTCGTGACTAATAATTAATAATAATAACGTTTTATTTATATTAATTATTTACATCAATTCTCATACGTAATGTGTGCAATCCCGAAGTCTCGAGTTCGAATCCGGACATACTATTATTAAAATCCAATTTTGCAAGCTCAATCAATATGGGATTCATACCGTTTTTTTTCTCATACACTTCAATAAACCACTTTGCCTCTACCCTTGGTACTCTCCAGTGCAGTGGAAACTCCATAGCATGGCTTACTAATGACGATATATGACCATCTATCTTGTCTAGGTTTTCTTTGAAATATTTGGTTGTGAAAGCTCTTGCATTGTCCAGTATGGTTTCATTCTCAAATGCATGATAAGATGCCTCGTACAAGTTCAACATTCCCGCAATTTCCTCAAGTAAGTGTGGCTTAAGATTTTGAGTGTTATCCAAAAAGTTTTGAAATATCTCTGGAGAGTATAATCATATAAAAAGGAACTTTTAATATCTGTCTGAATATGTATAAAAGAATTGAACTAGCAAGATGCTATAACTCTTTACAAATACGAATCATTATTGAATTCCTACTTACGTACCTTGAGGAACTTGATAACCATGTTGTCTAAGTAGTCGAAATCCAAGGGCTGTAAGATTTAAATCCATTTTCCCCCACTTGTCTGGGGTTTTGTAGTATTTGTAGTAAATCATTTCTTATTTCATCTTCAAAATGATAATATATTCCGAGTCTTTGCAAATCATTAACCAATTCCAGAATACTCGGTGAATTCTCAACTTCGCCTAATAACATCTTCACTGAATTCTTTAAAATGTTTGCTCTTGCGGCATATTCTTCTCCCTGCAAAAGTTAATTGTTGAATATGAGTAAAATTGCTCATCAAATATATAGCATCACAAAGAAAATAATAGAACTTTCAAATGAAAACTATACGGTAATCGCACCATGTATTTACTAGAGAGTGACTGAATATGACCATATGACCATAATGTTGGCTCATAATTAGCTGTTCGTCTAACGACGTTTTCATCCGCAGTAAAGGCCATCGATGTAGATTGTGATGAATATATCCGGCTGCAAATGTGACCTCGACAACTTTTGGCATTATAATTTTTGTTCTGAAAAACCGGACAGGAAAAGAAGCACACAGAAGCCATCGAGAAAGACATGTAAAATATTAAAGTAATAAGTTCGTTTATACAAAGACTGTTACTTGTTGGTACATGCAGTGCATCTGTATGTGTGTATATATATATGTCTGGCGATGTGTTAATATCTGATATGCTCTGTTGCATTCAGAGATCAAATTACGTGTTGCAACCCCCACCATGGGTAAGTTATTCAACATATGTGTACACCTTTATGATGTTGCCTCATATACATAATGGTTTGGTAAAATATCATTTTTTTCTTTATCATTTTGATTGTTGTACGTATCTTGATGGTCTTAGATTACTAAGTAGTTTCTCGTAGTATACATGATTATTGTTTTCTGTTTGCATGTTATATGGGTTGTGTTGGTTAGTATTTTGCTGTAAGCCTTCCTGACAATTTCATTTTGTAAAGTGTTATACGTTTTTGTGACCAAAGGGTTTGTGTCTTAACGTACCTTTTGTTGTGTGAGACGCTCTCTAACCAAATGATTGTGGGTTTAAGTTTTGCATGTGAGATAGTTTGTGGTTGTATATTCTGAGATAGTTAGTCGCCGTTCTAAAAACAAATATACGTTTTTTGAATAATACATATTTACCGTAACACCGTTTAAAAAAATAGCAAGGTACCCGCGCGTTGCGGCAATGTTTATCCGGTGATTAAATTCCAAATACCAACAAAATAGCAATAACGAGCTGATTAACCTGAGAAAAACAAGAAGAAATGATCCCGGTCCATCCCGATTAATCCGTTTTTACTGGTTTTGACGATCCTCTCAGGTTCGTTTTTGAACAGCTTTTATTAGTTAACCGAACCAGTGGTGACTCCGATTCCCGGTTGAACTCGGGTCCAGTGATTAAATTCCAAATACCAACAAAATAACAATGATGAGCTGATTAACCTGAGAAAAACAAGAAGAATGATCCCGGCCCAACCCGATTAATCCGTTTTTACCGGTTTGACGGTCCTCCCAGGTTCGTTTTCGGACAGCTTTTATTGGGTAGCTGAACCGGTGGTGAATCCGATTCCCGGTTGAACCCGGTCCGGTGTTTAAAACAATATGTATCATCAACTTGTTTTCATATAATTTGTATGAAGCTGTGTGTGTTTTATTACTTTGTATAATAAATGAACAAATACTAAAAGTACAATAACTTCTTTGTCTATTAAGTACAAGACTCGTAAATAAAGAAAAGCGCTTTGTGGGAGGCATACCGTATTTATTTGTTTGATGTTTTTCATTTTAGTATTGTTTGTGTCATATATGCTTTCTTATAATTGTTTAATTTTTAATGTTTCAAATAAATTGTGAATTCTTTTATTTATGTTTAACCTCGTCTTAATTACATATAAAGGTATTTTACAAAAAGATAGATGTATGGAAATTTTTATTTAGTTTTAAAGAACGAAATTCGAAATGAGAAATTTACAATTTATATAATTAGCATATATTTTATCTTATTTGTTTGTTTGTTTGAGTCAAATGCTTGTATCGAGTAGAGATAAATCTTTTACATGGAATTTATATGTTTTAAAAGTTAGACTTTTCCAGAAAACAAAATGAAAAAATTTGTCAGGTTACCCTGACGGCATCACCATCTCTGAATGACGGCGTCAGGTACTGTAGCACTTATTTTTTCAGATTTTCGTTTTATGTTGAAATTTAATATTTGAAAATTTCCAGAATTTTTGAATTTCCAGATTCCTGAAAAGATTTATTTTTCAAGCATTATATCTTATTTGCTTTCTAGTTTACTTTATTTCATATGTATAGCATTTACCGCCGATTTTATGCGAGGTTTCGTGTTCGTTTTCTTAATATTTACAGGTTATATTAGACAAAAAGCATATCATAGGACTATCTTATCTTCTTGAAGGAGGATTTGACCGTATTTCCATTTTCCATTTGTACCGAGCTAATCAAAGGAGTACTAGTTTCTTTCATCTCTTTTATTTTTCCTTTACCGATTTTCGTACATTTAAAACATTGGGGACAATGTTCAATTTAAGTGTAGGGAGGGTAAAAATAGACACCTTAGAAACTAGCCAATTGTTATTTATCTTGTTCTTAAATAATTGTGTAATAAACCGAAATAAATACTTGTAAAGGTAATTTTAGCACAAATTTAAATTTTTTTATGACATTTACAAGTGAAACATTAGTCTTAATAAAGCGTCTCATGGATAGGATTTATACAGCTAGCACAAAAATCCTACCACTCAAAATTTCACCCCAAAAATATGAGGTTTGCCTTTAGATATATAGGATAAAACATTCACCTTTAATGCCTATGAGCGTATCGGTAGTATATAGATTCTAGAACTTGCTTTAGTGATGCATTCCAAGATCGCTAGTGAGATCACATTCGTGGGATTAGGATTTACTAAATGATAAGAGGCATTAGGATAACCCTTGTTTTTAGCATGCTTTGTTATAATTACATCGACTTCATTGGTCAATTATTTACCCCACACCCTTGCTATGTACTCGTTTTTAGTATAAGATACCCCTAGTACACCCTTCTAAGCCTATCTTTTCACGGTTCTCATGATATTTTGGTGGATTCCGAAATATCAATGAAGAGCATTGCTTACATCCCGCTAAATATTACACCCAAATCACTTTAGTCTTCCTTGTATTCACTCATTTTTATTGCATTATTGTTACAACATATATGTTAAACCCTTAGTTAATTATCTAGTTGTTTTTTTTTTGGACAGCGATTATGGGATCACCCAAGGGGGACTAAACCACCCGCGCGTTCATCTCCCGTTTTCGCCCATTCGAAAGCAGTGATAATTATCTAGTTGTTTACACGGTTGCTAATTTGAGTCATATCTTGTAAATACAGTTTTTGGAAGATTGAGACTTATGGTAGTATTATTTATAGAGTAATGGGGAAGAACGTCAAATTATTACCCCCATATGTACGTTAATGCTTAAGGTACTCCACATGTTTTGATCCTCGCAATTCGGGTCATTAGTTAGTTTGGGGATATGGTACAGAAAAGTTACTAAATGTGTTGGATCTTGGATTCTGTCATTGAAGAACTATCTCCTGGACATATTTTTTATTAGTCTCAAAGAATACACGGGCTGTTAAGTAGCAAAACAATTTCTAACATTATGGTCATGTCTCTACTTTCAAGGATTAAATACAAAGTTTACTTCTTTTTGTCTCAATTTTTTTTATAGATAATTTTTGACTTTTTATAGTTCATTCCATTAATAAGTCTACTGTTTTCTACAATTATACATGCCATATCATATAACAGTGAACATATTAATAGCCTAATAGTCTATTAGTTCAATTGCATGCTACTAATTTTTCATGCTATTACTGTTTCTTTTTATTTTCTTTATACAAAGGCTATTAGCGTGTTCTATTTTTATGGTAAAAAAAACTAAGGAACCCGATTAACCCGAATAACTCGACCCGACAACAACCCGAACCCGATAACCCGATTACTAATCGGGTCGGGTTGCGGGTCACTTTTTCATAGCCCAAAACCCGATTCAACCCGACCCGATAAACCCGATAACCCGACAACTCGACCCGATAACACCCCTACTACACCTAACGTTACAACCTTTATAAAGCCCTTTTTGATAGTTTATCCTAGGTGCTTACACCAAAGCGGTGGAGATTTCGATCCTTTATCATGACTATGGTAATCTATGTGCTATGGCAGGTTAAGAGTGTTTGTTTTTCCATTTCCATAATGTTATATCACTTATACACCCGAGAGATGAGAGAATCCAAACACTTTATGTGAGGTGCTAGTATATAATTTTCGTGCTTGTTATGGCTAATGTAGAACGAGTTATGTTGTAAATTATCATTAACCTAAATGCTAAAAGTACCCCGAACTTGTAAATTGATTATGATAAAAGCATATTTGTTTGGGGACAAGCAAATCCCAAGTGTGGGGATATTGGATGAGGTGTAATTTTATACATTTTTAAGGGGTCATTTAGCCTCTAAATTCATACATATTTGATCATTTGAGGCCCTAAATCATTTCTATTTGAGTTTTAGGTACTTAAGAAGCAAATGCTGGAAAAAGATGCATTTTAGGATTGATTGAACGGGAAGACGAAGAAAACGGCCAAATGTGTGACGCCATCACCTATGTAAGGATGTCTGTTCAGGCTTCTGAGACAGCCTCGAGATGACGGTGTCAAGACCAAGAATATGAAAGCTGACGGTGTCATAAGTAACAAGTTGGTGGAATAATGAAACCCTAGATTACGGTGTCACAAGTAACAAGTTACGCCTTCACATTTGTAAATATATATATATTTTAGCATAGTTTTTTATTAAAAAGTTTGCAACTTTTGTATAACTTTGAAGGTCCGAACCCTAGCTATGTTCTAAGATCTTTTTCCAGGCTTTTTGGCCACAAATACTTAAATGTATTGAGAAGATAAGTTATTTAACCAATTATTCAATTATATTTGCTTGTGATTGTTTGATTTCTTTACTTTTTTTCTTTTCATTATTATGCCAGGCTAAACATAATAGTATTTGCTTAGTGTTAGATGAAACCTAGTTATTGATTATTGTGTGTCATCTATTGTTTGATTAGTGATTTGCGTTAGGAGTTGGAAAAATGGCAAGGTCAAATTATACTAGCCTGAACGTCCACTAAAACGTTAGTTAATAATAGTTAACTTGATATTTGTTATATTTAATGCGTGAATTCTTAGTTGCAACGCGCAAGATGAGATTAAGGTATTCTTAGGCCCCATCATTTAGACGGAATTCATAGGAGTTAGGGAATAAGCAACCCTCGGTAGGTATTAAGGAATACAATGCGCTAATTAGGCAAGGACGTGACAATTCGACTAATCAATAAAAGATAACTAAGGAGTAATGGAATCTAAGTAAATACACTTTCATCATACATGAAGTTCACTAATTTACTTTTCCTTGCATTTAGTTAATATTTAGTTTAATTTAGTTTTAATTAATAGTTTAAAAACCAAACTCTCCAAACCCGAGATTTTACTTGCTTTCTTATAAATATAAAAGACCAAAAATAATCTTCCTTCAACTCTTAGACTTAATTCGACATACACTTTGTGGCTACCCCACCATTCCCCTAAAAACGATCAATCCCCTGTGTCTTACCTATATTACACAACAACGGTTAAGTACTCTGCCTAGGAGGATTGTAAAACTTTTTGTGTTAGCAATTATACGCATCACACACATTATGAAAGAAAAAGACTTTAAGTATTTTTTTTAATAGAGATATTTTGGTAGGGTTTATTAAGAAACCATACCAAAAAACAAAATAGCATCGACTTTGACAAGGTATTTTGGTACCAAGAAAATTTTATTTTTTGAGACATCATTATCTAGTACGGTTTAAAAACCGTACAAAAATCCTTTAAAACCGTTTCTAGTGCCTCCTTTTTGTAATACATATCAATACACCAAATTTTGGTTATAACGACTACATTTGTGGTCGCTATAAGCACAGAAAGTGATCACTAAAAGCTTTAGCAGCCACGCGTAGTCATTCCATCGTTGGTCGTTTTTGCTCCGACGCTAAAGGTTTTAGTGACCACATTTGTTTCTTATAGCGGCCACTTGTTTGATTTAACTTTTTGAATTGTTGACCAAAACTAAAATTTAGTGATGCCTACTTTTAGCGACCATAAGTGGTTGATAAAAGTAAGTTGACTATTTGAACAAAGTAAGTGATGATTTCCTTTAGCAACAACCGGTGGTCGCTACATGTATACCTATATCGACTACATGTTGACCTATAGCGACCACATGTAGTCGTTATAGGTGGTTGTAACCAAGGGCGTCGTCACCTTTAGCGACTACATGTAGTCGCTAAAGTTGACTGCACCTGTTTCTGCAACAACCTGGTTTTGCACGTTGTCGAACGCTTTTCCAACCCATTTTCGTAACATGTTTTCCAGATTTTTAGTTTATTTCTAGATTCAATGCAAACCAATTCAACGCGGACAATAAGTTAAAGATACAAATCCCATTCGCTACAAAAGTTCAACATACAAATCTAGGTTCGCTACAAGTGTTCCACGACTTAAACAATAACTTAGACATGTTCAACGACATAGAACATAGATCGTTCAAAAGCATAGACTGTTTAACAAACCAGACTTCACAAGTACATCCCCACCTAGCTACTCATCTTCGAATGCATCAATAAAGTCATAGATTGTTGTAGTGGTATTGATGATTGGGCTTAAGGTCATCACTTGATCTATCTAACATGACATTCTATACTATTGATTGTAATTAATAGAAATGCACTTGTCCATCTGATTGAATATAGGTTAATTTGATAAGGACTATAGTGGGTGGCAATAATTGATGATTTATGTCTATATTTTTTTATATCTACCATATCAAAAAAAAACATATGCTTAAAAACTTTTAAAGTCCTAGGAAAAAAAACTTTTAAAGTGAGAAATGTTAAATTACTGCTCTACCTTTATTCCTTAATTTCTAATATTATACTTTACATCCATATATTTTCCTTTTAGGATTACTTATTAGTTGAAAGTTTGACCTAATAAACAATATTCCTCCATTTGCAACTATAATTATTTGGAGTTTTAAATTTCCACCGCTATGCTCGTGTAATCGCTTATATATCTATATCTATACCTATAATATATATAAAGGAAAAACAAAAAAGTGAAAAGTGAAAAAAACTTAAAAGTATTTTAGAAAGTCCTTACACTATTTTCAGAAAACATATGCAAAGCTCAAAACTATTAACACACTATTAATTCACATCGAAAACCGGGCGACCTGGTATAATTTGACCCGTTTTTTCGACCAGAACGGTTCAACCAGTCAAACCGTCTAGGTCGAACCGGATTTCAAAGCATTATGTTTAATCCCAAAATCCTCAAACTTTTATTATTTTTCGTTTATAACCCATAAACCCTTTTTTTATCACTAAAACTATATGCCGCAATAAAATCTCGTTGCTATGAACGAATGCTCGTCTAATTTAATAAAGAGTGGATAAACAGACACACGAGATATATCATCCATATTTTTATATCCATTTTAATAGTAAAATATTGCTCTTTTAGAAAGAGTTTGTGTTGGTAAGATAATGCATTCCTATTAGTTGGTAGTCAGAACTTTAAAAAAAAAAAAAAAAAAAAAAAAAAAAAAAAAAAAAAAAAAACTGTTATGATGGACATTATCTAGAAATAACCATATGATCTTATATATATATGATCTTATACTTATGGGTGTTACAAGTACACCACACCATTCATAACAGTATTTGTCAAGCTAAGCTTAATAGTATTTGCTTAGTGTTACATGAAACATAGTTATTGATTATTGTGTGTCATCTCTTTTTTGATTAGTGATTTGTGTTAGGAGTTGGAAAAATGTCAAGGTCAAATTATACTAGCTTGAACGTCCACTAAAACGTTAGTACATAAATAGTTAACTTGATATTTGTTGGATTTAATGCGTGCATTCTTAGTTGCAACGCGAAAGATGAGATTAAGGCATTCTTAGGCCCCACCCATTTAGACGGAATTCATAGGAGTTAGGGAATAACCAACCCTCGGTAGGTATTAAGGAATAGAACGCGCTAATTAGACAAGGACGTGACAATTCGACTAATCAATAAAAGATAACTAGGGAGTAATGGAATCTAAGTAAATACACTTTCATCATACTTGAAGTTCACCAATTTACTTTTCCTTGCATTTAGATTAGATTTAGTTTAATTTAGTTTTAATTAATAGTTTAAAAATCAAACTCTTCAAACCCGAGATTTTACTTGCTTTGTTATAAATATAAAAGACCAAAAATAATCTTCCTTCAACCCTAGACTTAATTCGACATACACTTCGAGGCTACCTCACCATTCCCCGAAAATGATCAATCCCCTGTGTCTTACCTATATTACACAACAATTGTTAGGTACTCTCCCTAGAAGGATTGTAAAACGTTTTGTGTTTACAATTATCCGCATCACACACATTATGAAAGAAAAAGACTAAGTATTTTTTTTAATAGAGAGATTTTGGTAGGGTTTATTAAGAAACCATAACAAAAAACAAAATAGCATTGACTTTGACAAGGTATTTTGGTACATTTCTCGAACCGTGCCAAGAAAATTTTATTTTTTGCGACATCATTATCTAGTACGGTTTAAAACTGTACCAAAATCCTTTAAAACCGCTTCTAGTGCCTCTTTTCTGTAATATATATCACTACACCAGATTTTGGTTATAGCGACTACATTTGTGGCCGCTGTAAGCCCAGAAAGTGGTCACTAAAATCTTTAGCGACCACGCGTAGTCAGTCCATCATTGGTCGTTTTTGCTCCGACGCTAAAGGTTTTAGCGACCACATTTGTTTCTTATAGCGGCTACTTGTTTGATTTAACTTTTAGAATTTTTGACCAACAACTAAAATTTAGTGATGCCTCCTTTTAGCGATCATAAGTGGTTGATAAAAGTAAGTTGACAATTTGAACAAAGTAAGTGATGCTTGCCTTTAGCGACAACTGGTGGTCGCTACATGTATACCTATATCGACTACATGGTGACCTATAGGGACCACATGTAGTCGTTATAGGTTGTTGTAACCAATGGCGTCGTCACCTTTAGCGACTACATGTAGTCGCTAAAGGTGACTGCACCTGTTTCTAAAACAACCTGGTTTTGCACGTTGTCGAACGCCTTTCCAACCCATTTTCGTAACATGTTTTCTAGATTCAGTTTTTTTCTAGATTTAATGCAAACCAATTCAACGCAAACAATAACTTAAAGATACAAATCCCATTCGCTACAAATGTTCAACATACAAATCTAGGTTCGCTACAAGTGTTCCACGACTTGAACAATAACTTAGACATGTTCAACGACATAGAACATAGATCGTTCAAAAGCATGGATTGTTTAACAAACCAGACTTCACAAGTACATCCCTACCTAGCTACTCTCTTCGAATGCATCAATAAAATCATAGATTGTTGTAGTGGTAGTGATGATTGGGCTTAAGGTCATCAGCTGATCTATGTAACATCACATTCTATACTATTGATTCAAATTAATAGAAATGCACTTGTATCCGTCTGATTGAATATAGGTTAATTTGATAAGGACTATAGCGGGTGGCAATAATTGATGATTTTATGTCTATATTTTTTTATCTCTACCATATCAAAGAAAAAAACATATGCTTAAAAACTTTTAATGTCCGAGGAAAAAAAACTTTTAAAGTGAGAAATGTTAAATTACTAATCTACCTTATTCCTTAATTTCTAATATTATACTTTACATCCATATATTTTCCTTTAAGGATTATTTATTAGTTGAAAGTTTGACCTAATAAACAATATTCCTCCATTTCATACACGAAACACTTAGCCACTTTCGCAACTATAATTATTTGAAGTTTTAAATTTCCACCGCTATGCTCGTGTAATCGCTTATACATCTATATCAATACTACTATATATAAAGGAAAAACAAAAAAGTGAAAAGTGAAAAAAAAAGTATTTTAAAAGTCATTTCACTATTATCGGAAAACATATGCAAAGCTAGAAACTATTAACACACTATTAATACACATCGAAAAACGGGTGATCTGGTTTAATTTGACCCGTTTTCGACCGAAACGGTTCAACCAGTCGAACCGAATTTCAAAACATTATGTTTAATCCCCAAATCCTCAAACTTTTATTATTTTTCGTTTATAACCCATAAACTCTTTTTTATCACTAATACTATTTGTCGATGTAAAATCTCGTTGCTATGAACGAATGCTCGTCTAATTTAATTAAGAGTGGATAAACAGACACACGAGATATATCATCCATATTTTTATATCCATTTTAATAGTCAAATATTGCTCTTTTGGAAAGAGTTTTTGTCGCTTATTATAGTCAGATAATGCATTCCTATTAGTTGGTAGTTTGAACTTAAAATATACATTAAAAAAACCACATGATATGATTGACAATATCTAGAAATAACCATCAGATCTTATATATATGACTTTATACTTATGGGTGTTACAAGTACACGACACCATTCATAATAGTATTTGTCAGGCTAAACTTAATAGTGTTTGCTTAGTGTTACATGAAACCTAGTTATTAATTATTGTGTGTCATCTCTTGTTTGATTAGTGATTTGCGTTAAGAGTTGGAAAAATAACAAGGTCAAATTATACTAGCTTGAATGTCCACTGAAATGTTAGTTAATAAATAGTTAACTTGATATTTGTTGTATTTAATGCGTGAATTCTTAGTTGCAATGCTAAAGAAGAGATTAAGGCATTCCAAGGCCCCACCTATTTAGACGGAATTCATAGGAGTTAGGGAATAACAAACCCTCAATAGGTATTAAGGAATACAATGCGCTAATTAGACAAGGACGTGAGAATTCGACTAATCAATAAAAGATAACTAGGGAGTAACGGAATTTAAGTAAATACACTTTCGTCATACCTGAAGTTCGCCAATTTACTTTTCCTTGCATTTAGATTACATTTAGTTTAAATTAGTTTTAATTATTAGTTTAAAAACCAAACTCTTTAAACCCGATATTTTACTTGCTTTCTTATAAATATAAAAAGCCAAAAATAATCTTCCTTCAACCATTAGACTTAATTCGATATACACTTCGTGGCTACCTCACAATTCCCCTAAAGAACGATCAATCCCCTGTGTCTTACCTATATTACACTACAACGGCTAGGTACTCTCCATAAGAGGATTGTAAAATTTTAGTGTTTACAATTATCCGCATCACACAAATTATGAAAGAAAAAGACTAACTATTTTTTTAAATAGAGAGATTTTGGTAGGGTTTATTAAGAAACCATACCAAAAAACAAAATAGCATCGACTTTGACAAGGTATTTTGGTACAGTTCTCGAACCGTGCCAAGAAAATTTTATTTTTTGAGACATCATTATCTAGTACGGTTTAAAAACCGTACCAAAATCCTTTAAAACCGTTTCTAGTGCCTCTTTTCTATAATAAATCACTACACCAGATTTTGGTTATAGCGACCACATTTGTGGTCGTTGTAGGCCCATAAAGTGGTCACTAAAATCTTTAGTGACCACGCGTAGTCAGTCCATCGTTGGCCCTTTTTGCTTTGACGCTAAAGGTTTTAGCGACCACATTTGTTTCTTATAGTGGCTACTTGTTTGATTTAACTTTTTGAATTTTTGACCAACAACTAAAATTTAGTGATGCCTCCTTTTAACGACCATAAGTGGTTGATAAAAGTAAGTTGACTATTTGAACAATGTAAGTGATGCTTGCTTTTAGCAACAACCGGTGGTCGCTACATGTATACCTATATCGACTACATGGTGACATATAGCGACCACATGTAGTCGTTATATGTGGTTGTAACCAAGGGCGTCGTCACCTTTAGCGACTACATGTAGTCGCTAAAGGTGACTGCACCTGTTTCTGCAACAACCTGGTTTTGCACATTGTCGAACGTCTTTCCAACCCATTTTCGTAACATGTTTTCCAGATTTTTAGTTTATTTCTAGATTCAATGCAAACCAATTCAACGCGGACAATAAGTTAAAGATACAAATCCCATTCGCTACAAATGTTCAACATACAAATATAGGCTCGCTACAAGTGTTCCACGACCTAAACAATAACTTAGACATGTTCAACGACATAGAACATAGATCGTTCAAAAGCATAGATTGTTTAACAAACCAGACTTCACAAGTACATCCCCACCTAGCTACTCATGTTCGAATGCATCAATAAAATCATAGATTGTTGTAGTGGTAGTGATGATTGAGCTTAAGGTCATCAACTGATCTATCTAACATCACATTCTATACTATTGATTTTAGTTAATAGAAATGCACTTGTCCATCTGATTGAATATAGGTTAATTTGATAAGGACTATAGCGGGTGGCAATAATTGATGACTTTATGTCTATATTTTTTTTATCTCTACCATATCAAAGAAAAAACGTATGCTTAAACACTTTTAAAGTACGAGGAAAAAAAACTTTTAAAGTGAGAAATGTTAAATTACTAATCTACCTTTATTCCTTAATTTCTAATATTATACGAACTACTTTACATCCATTTATTTTTCTTTAAGGATTATTTATTAGTTGAAAATTTGACCTAATAAACAATATTCCTCCATTTCATACACGAAACACTTAGCCACTTTCGCAACTATAATTATTTGGAGTTTTAAATTTCCACCGCTATGCTCGTGTAATCGCTTATATATCTATATCTATACTATATATAAAGGAAAAACATAAAAGTGAAAAGTGAAAAAAACTTCAAGTATTTTGGGAAGTCATTTCACTATTTTCGGAAAACATATGCAAAGCTAGAAACTATTTAAACACTATTAATACACTTCGAAAACCAGGTGACCTGGTTTAATTTGACCCGTTTTTTCGACCGGAACGGTTCAACCAGTCGAACCGTCCAGGTCGAACCGGATTTCAAAACATTATGTTTAATCCTCAAATCCTCAAACTTTTATTATTTTTCGTTTATAATAAACCCTTTTTTTATCACTGCAGCTATAAAATCTCGTTGTTATAAATGAATGATCATCTAATTTAATAAAGAGTGGATAACCAGACACACGAGATATATCATCCATATTTTTATATCCATTTTAATAGTCAAATATTGCTCTTTTGGAAAGAGTTTTTGTTGCTTATTATAATCAGATAATGCATTCCTATTAGCTGGTAGTTTCAACTTAAATATACATTAAAAAAAAATATTAAAAAAGAAAAGAAAAAATGATTGAAAAAAAGAAGAAGACTTGATTGACAATATCTAGAAATAACCATGAGATCTTATATATATATGACCTTATACTTATGGGTGTTACAAGTACACCACACCATTCATAATCTTGTGCATGGTATCATCACTAGAGCCATGGCTATAATGTATTTCATATCTTGTTCAATTCCCTATTACAAACAATTTGTTGCGAGAAGTAGACGTTTAGACATTTGCAAGCCTATATGTTCATCAAAGTCCACCTCAATGGCCCTCGCTACGGTTGAACCACTCGTTAGACGATCCGCAAATTATGAACCATCATTGTGGTCATTTCATCATGTTCAATCACTCTCTAGTAAATACACAGTATGTTTGCCGCTTATATATGTTTTACTGAACTCTTTGGGTTATTTGAATGTATCATATATATAGATTTAATTTACACACGTACTAAAACTCTAAAAGTAATACTCCCTCCGTCCCAAATTATAAGTCCACTTTGATTTTTTCAAAGTCTTTTTATATCGACTATGACCTTAATTATTTTTTTTAGTGTTATATAATACTTGAAGCAAAATATATAAATGGACTTGTGTTTTAATTGCTTTTTCATTGGTATACTTTTCATCAAGTATTATATAACACGAAAAAAAATAATTAAGGTCAAAGTATGAAAGAAAAGACTTTGAAAAAGTCAAAATGGACTTATAATTTGGGACGGATGGAGTAATTTTTGCACTAACCCAAATATTTTGTCACTTATTCACAATATAGGAAATGACGTTACATGTGACATGTTTGTTTGGTTAGAAATGAAGTCTAACTCCAATACAAAGATACAAGTATACGTATTTGACAATCATATCTCTTTAATTGGATTAAACAACAATGATAATACGTGAGATTTAGTCACATCTGGACGACCATGCACATCTCCTTCACCGTACATGAATTGAGCCATTCTAACCAAATTTATTGCAACATCAATAAACTCGCGTGTGATATCAGAGCTTGCATGTTCCCGTTCTTTGTTTAGTTTCTTCCATGTCTCGCCGATTAAAGATTTCATATACATTCTAGCCTCATCTTCACTTGCACCAGTCTCATGCATGTAACACTGGAGCGATTTTGGATTATCCCCTCTTTCCATTTCGCCCTTAAAAAACAAGAAAATGTTTATATATGAATTTATTAATCATAAATTTTTGATAATTGTATGGATATTAATTAAAGGTCATACCGATGAAGTCCCTAAGTCATCAGTGAGTCGGAAGATTAGTGATGAATAGCGAACTATATCCTTACTTATTTCCATGCATTGCATTATTTCTTGGGTTGAACTAATCGATGTTATCGAATGAACATGCATCAGTATCACAGGACCCGATATCGATATACAGCCATTTTCCAAGTACTCTTCTAGTGTTGGTATATGTCCACTTTGGTACCAGTTTGCTTCTACTACAAATGACTTGAATAAATCTCCCCACTGCAAGGTTACCATTCCAAGTAAGAAAATATGTATTTGATTTATTTCCGCAATCAGAGGAAACATAGTATTCGTAGTGTTAAAATATGGATTACTTACTGCTTTCTTTAGGTACGGGAGAATAACGAACCCTTTCTTTGTCAATGCGTTATATGAAATTTCATTAATGGTGTTGTAGAATCCAAGAAAACATATCTTCATATAATCTGGGAGTTCTTCAATCGAATTGATATCCCATCTATGAGTTATATAATGGAACTTAGTATTCAAAAAGTTAGCAATAGTTGATAAACATTTAACTTGTATTAAGAGAAGTAACAGAACAATCTTAATATTCACCTATTGGTAGCATCAGTAAATTGTTCAATTTCATCCAAAGTACCAAATACATCATAGACATCGTCGATAGTAGTGATCAACGCGTTAACCTTTGTTAATGTTCTCCTTCCATGACTAAACTGTGGCAAGTAATTGAAACCAATAGTCCACAAAAAGTTCTCCACCAACCGGTCTCTAGCAAAGCTTAACTTCTTATCCCAATTTGTATTTCTCCACCACCTATTCATAATTTTAGCAGCTGTAAATCATGATTTGTGTACAAAAAAAGCTTTCCGACCACTGTTCACTTCTAGAAAACTAATCTCTATTTTGATGGCTCATTCAGTGATGCATAATGTCGCTCATTCAGTTGCCGCTGTTTTTTGCACCTATTCATAATTTTAAAAGCTATAGAGTCGTCACCAAGCCGTTCGATACAATAGAATAAAAATATTTAGTTTTCTTGATATAATAACAAATACGTACACAAAGTTGTATGCAATGAGTTTTTTTAGCTTAGTAACGTTATTTAGTATCATATATATACGTTCAATCAATTTCTGAAATGTCAAATTAAACAGTATTACTGAAAGGACAGAAAACTCGATCTTGAGTATATAAATTTTTACATCTATGCTACTTTATCATATAGCCTATGTAACAAGTTCTAGTGATATTACAGTTTAGACGAATACATTACCTTGATGCGTGTTTTAGATCTTCAAGGTGAATTGCCTGGACCATATTAAAATCCAATTTTGCAAGCTCGATCAATATGGGATTCATACCATTTTGTTCTCATACACTTCAATAAACCACTTTGCCTCTACCCTTGGTACTCTCCAGTGCAGTGGAAACTCCAAAGCATGGCTTACTAAGGACGATATATGACCATCTATCTTGTCTAGGTTTTCTTTGAGATATTTGGTTGTGAAAGCTCTTGCATTGTCGAGTATGGTTTCATCCTCAAATGCATGATAAGATGCCTCATACAAGTTCAACATTCCCACAATGTCCTCAAGTAAGTGTGGCTTAAGATTTTGAGTGTTATCCAAAAAGTTTTGAAATATCTCTGGAGAGTATAATCATATAAAAAGGAACTTTTAACTCACTAAGCTTATCAAGGTTGTAAAAATCGCTAGGCGCTAGTGAGGCGGTCGGGTAGGGCCTAGCGATTAATCGGTTAGGCGGGGATTAATCGGATTGTAATTTTTATGCACAAAATTGTAATATTAGATATTATATTATATTATATGTATTAGATAAGCATTGTGCATCAAAGTTCAAATATTTCAAGTGTTCAAATATAAACATAATACATAATTTTTCAAAGTTCAAAGTCAAACATATATATTATTCGGTTTGTTGACCATTTTTAAGCGATCTTTGACCGATTTTGTTCGATTAATCAGTTTGTTAATCGATTTTAAACGATTTTGTCCCATTTTTAAGCGATTTTGTTGACCGATTTTAAAGCGATTTTGTCCGATTAGTCCGATTAGACCAATTTTGTCCGATTAATCGGTTTGTTGACCGATTTTTGACCAAACCGATTAAATAGGCCGATTATGATAAATCAATGCGCTTAGTGACCGATCAGCGATTATGCGGGGATTAATCGGCCGCCTGGGCCGATTTTTACAACAGAGAAGCTTATGCTTACGTTGCTTAAAAAAAAAAGTGTCTGAATATGTATAAAAGAATTGAACTAGCAAGATGCTGATACGAATCCTTATTGAATTCCTACTTACGTACCTTGAGGAACTTGATAACCATGTTGTCTAAGTAGTCGAAATCCAAGGGCTGTAAGATTTAAATCCATTTTTCCCCATTTGTCTGGGGTTTTGTAGTATTTGTAGTAAATCATTTCCAGGCCATTTCTTATTTCATCTTCAAAATGATAATATATTCCGAGTCTTTGCAAATCATTAACCAATTCCAGAATACTCGGTGAATTCTCAACTTCGCCTAATAACATCTTCACTGAATTCTTTAAAATGTTTGCTCTTGCCGCATATTCTTCTCCCTGCAAATGTTATTTGTTGAATATGAGTAAAATTGCTCATCAAATATATAGTATCACAAAGAAAATAATAGAACTTTCAAATGAAAACTATACGGTAATCGCACCATGTATTTACTAGAGAGTGACTGAATATGACCATATGACCATAATGTTGGCTCATAATTAGCTGTTCGTCTAACGACATTTTCATCCGCAGTAAAGGCCATCGATGTAGATTGTGATGAATATATCCGGCTGCAAATGTGACCTCGACAACTTTTGGCATTATAATTTTTGTTCCGAAATACCGGACAGGAAAAGAAGCACACACAAGCCATCGAGAAAGACATGTAAAATATTAAAGTAATAAGTTCGTTTATACAAAGACTGTTACTTGTTGGTACATGCAGTGCATCTGTATGTGTGTATATATATATGTCTGGCGATGTGTTAATGTAAAGTGTTTGGGTATGATAATGCTTGTTGTCCTAAGTCTCCTAAGGAGCATCATGCTGATGCTCACACCTCGAACTTGGATGTGAATGATGATGGTTTTAAGGTAGTGCAGAATCGGAAAGCCAAACCCCAAGGTCCGAAGTTGTCTAGCGGTATTAATATGGGTAAGGGTCCTAAATTTGCTCCTAGGAAGCAGGTTTATATCCCAAAGAAGAAGACGCCGGACGTTGCTACTGTTAATGCTACAGGTACTCCTGTTACTACTTCTAACTCTTTTGGGACACTTGAGGTGCATGAGGACACGGGCATTCAAAGTCCTGTGGTTGATTCTAATACTGAGGAGGTTAATGAGGAGGCAATGATTGGAGATTCTACTGGTTGTTCTAAGGAAGCAGATGTGGATAAGGGTCGTACAATGGAGGTTAATGAGGATGTGTTAAATAAGACTGGTTCTACATCACATGTTCCGCTTGTGAGTGATTCAATGGGAACAATGGATGTTGGTTCTACTCCCATAGTTGAGAAAATTGGTAAGATTGAAAAACTACTTATTGCTGGGAAAGCTACTCTTGTGGATGATGATGGTCAACCTATTCCGTCTACCTCTTCTACTAAGAGAGCTAACCCTTTTTCTAAAGTGGGAGAGATTGAGGTGTCTGATTCTGAAGATGAGGTTGTTGCTAACCCATTTGATGAGTCTGCTAATATATTTGGTGGTGGCCAAGGGTATGAAGATGAGTATGATGAATATGACTTCGATGACTATGCGAAACAGGTTCGTGATCTTCCTGGGAATTTGGATGCCTTTAATGCCATGTATGGCACAACGTTTCAAGGTCCTAGGAAATAATCTTCTTTCGTTGTGTCATATGTTATCATTTGAGTAGTGTTTTGTTTCTTGTTTAGATAATTGGAAGTATCTTGTTATGTAAGCTCTATGCCTATGTAACGGGCTGATATATGGGATCTCACTCATATACATCGATGTGTTAATATCTGATATGCTCTGTTGCATTCAGAGATCAAATAACGTGTTGCAACCCCCACCATGGGTAAGTTATTCAACATATGTGTACACCTTTATGATGTTGCCTCATATACATAATGGTTTGGCAAATATCGTTTTTTTCTTTATCATTTTGATTGTTGTACGTATCTTGATGGTCTTAGATTACTAAGTAGTTTCTCGTAGTATACATGATTATTGTTTTCTGTTTGCATGTTATATGGGTTGTGTTGGTTAGTATTTTGCTGTAAGCCTTCCTGACAATTTCATTTTGTAAAGTGTTATACGTTTTTGTGACCAAAGGGTTTGTGTCTTAACGTACCTTTTGTTTTGTGAGACGCTCTCTAACCAAATGATTGTTGGTTTAAGTTCTGCTTAAGCATGTGAGATAGTTTGTGGTTGTATATTGTGAGATAGTTAGTTGCCGTTCTAAAAACAAATATACGTTTATTGAATAATACATATTTCACCGTAACACCGTTTAAAAAAATAGCAAGGTACCCGCGCGTTGCGGCAATGGTTATCCAGTGATTAAATTCCAAATACCAACAAAATAGCAATGACGAGCTGATTAACCTGAGAAAAACAAGAAGAAATGATCCCGGTCCAGCCCGATTAATCCGTTTTGACGGTCCTCTCAGGTTCGTTTTTGAACAGCTTTTATTGGGTAACCGAACCGGTGGTGACTCCGATTACCGGTTGAACTAGGGTCAGTGATTAAATTCCAAATACCAACAAAATAACAATGATGACCTGATTAAGCTGAGAAAAACAAGAAGATATAGGGGGTGGAATATCTTGTCCCTAATATTTAATATTGCTTTTTAGTACCGAAGGAAAACTCTGAGTTCCTAGAAAGGTTTAAAGTCAATTAAGGTGATGCTTTCATTATAAGAGACATTGATGTGATAATAAAGGAATTCATGTTACATAGGAGGAAAATGATTGGTTCCCTTTTAGACATAGTAAGGGGTGTTTAGGATCGATTATTAAAACAAGTAGGAGATGGTTGAGAAAAAAATAAGTCTTTGTACACAAAATCAGTTGATTCATATATGAAATTATCCTAAAGTTTCACTATTATAGCAAATGAAAAGTCATTTAGTGTGTTCCTGATTTTGAAGGTGCATGTTTAAGAAATTATTTTTAGTCAGGAGGAAAATGATCGATTCCCTCTTAGATATTTTGGTGCTAATTACGATTTAATTATGTGTGAAAAAAGGGTTTTTGATAAGCAAGCATGTTTAATAAGCAATACCACACACCACCAAATGTTTACAAATACCAAAAAAAAACTATGAAAACATGTAGGTTTATCACACCTTCCCCTTATCTATTAGACCAAGTAAAATGAATAGATAATCGCAGGATTACCTAAAAATACAATCACTACTGCTCTTTAATAACCCATAATATCTTAATTTATATTCTTTTTGATACAGTCATGACGTTAACTTGTGTCTTTGAGTGTCACCCAACCCACTTGAGTTGATCATTTTCCCACATCTACTTATTGCATGCTTCCTTAGCTTCATTATGAAGAGGGCTATTAACATTCTCTTGTCACACTGGAACTAATATGCTTAATTTCTTGAATGCAAGTGCATACGACATAGTTTATGTATTATTGTGTTTAGTTTTCTTTACTTAGTTGAATAGTTGTCACTTGACAACTGTTGTGATCATTCTGTGGTATTTTCAGCCGTCATTGGTGTGGAACTTGAACGCTAAAACTGTAGGCGTTAAGTTGAGGGCTTGAGGGGGCAGAAGATGTGTAGACCACGAGTTCACCCGCGTGCTAAATTCACGAGTTGTACTTTAGATTTCGAAGTTAGTTGTTATTTAATAAGAAAGTGGAAGTGTTGTTTGTTATTCAATAACTATGGTTGCTAACATTTTAGAATGCAAAAATGGCAGTAAACATTTTGGTGGCAGTGTAGAGCACCCACAAGATAAGTGGTTATGTTGGTCGTGTGTTGATTAAAATTCAAAACATAGTGATTAGTGAACGGTTCTTTGGTTCGTATGGCATGTTCATTTTGAGATGGTTAGCAAAAATCTCAATCACAAACATAAAATTTCACCTTTGTTTATTTGTGGTCATCTGTCAGGAGAGATGTCAAGTTAAAAGTTGACTGAATTGTTTCTTGAAAAAATGATGGATATGGTACAACTCAAATCCTATTTGTTTTTGCCATTAACATATTTAAAAATGATTTAACAGTTTCTAGAATTCAATTGTTTAGGAGTACCCGAGTTTCTACTTATGAACCATATAAAGTGTTTTGTGACGGTGCATTATGCTTTCTAATTCCACAAAAGATTAATATATTGATTCAAAGTTATAGAATTTTACAAAATGTGATCTTCAACCAATTGCTCTTTTAATTTTTGAGAAACTTATGTCTAACCTATAAAAATGTTTACAGATAGAAAAAATGAAACTCAATCTGAAAATAAAAAGGAGTGTGTTGAGAAACATCTCCTCATTACTATATTCATATATATAAAAAATTATACAAAAATATAATAAATTTATCAAATACGAAAAAAGAAAAGTAATTTTTGAAATGAAAAATGATCAGAAGCTGCACGCTGGAGTGCCAGCTGGCGCGCCAGGATCAGGTTTGATATCGGGTTATTTTATAACTACCCATCTTATTAAACCCTCAAGTGCACTTCACGCTATGACCTTTCCAAGTTTATTCTAACATTCAAAGCATCGAAGAACAAACGTATATCTTTGTTCAAAGAAAGGTAAGAACAGTATAACATAAAAATAAAAAATTTGACACTATGATAATCTTTTATTGTTTATTCACTAATTATAAAAGAACATATGGGACATGCGAAGAACCTCAAGTCAACCTAATAACTACCTTCAATGCTAAAAGATAAGAAATGTATTAACAAAGATAAACAAGGTTTGATAGACCAAAAAAAAATACATTCATTTAATAAAAGTACATTCAACCCATATAATTAATTAGGGTTAATAACATTTTAAAGCACTATACTTGTCACAAATATCAGTTCGACGTAGCGAACTAAAAAAATAGCTCTTTTAGACATTAAACTTGACATTTTTGTCTTCCTTTAAGTATTATGACCAAATTATGACCATTTTACCCTTCGAAAAATATTTCAAAAAAAAAAAAGAAATTCGAAAAAAAAAATTCAGAAATTTCAAAAAAAAGGTATTTCGAAAAAAAAATCAAAAAAAAATTTTGGAAAAAAAATTTCGAAAAAAAAAGTATTTCGAAAAAAATTTCGAAAGGGTAAAATGGTCATAATTTTGTCATAAAACTTAAAGGAAGACAAAAATGTCAAGTTTAATGTCTAAAAGAGCTATTTTTTTAGTTCGAGACGTCAAACTGATATTTGTGACAAGTATAGTGCTTTAATAGGTTATTAGCCCAATTAATTATTTGAGTCTTCTATCTCTTCAGATGAAAAACAAAAAAGACTTGCAAAAATGCATGGTTATAACACAAACAATATAATCGAAGACTCAGAAGACGCAAAGGTAATCCAAAATACAACCATAACTTATAATGGTTAGACTTTATTCATAAATTTTATTGATTCTATAAGATTTTAACTATCCACCAAAAAAACTCATAAAAATAACAGTCAACAAGACGAAGAAAAGGAAACAATTCAAAAACAAACATCGTGAAGATGAGAACTCATACCAAGAAAAAGAATAAAGTCACATGAACTTAAAAACAAACCAATAGGGGTACATTGCACTTATTGCTTCAACAAAATCATTTAGACATAACGTAAAGCAAAATTATTTGATTATACTTTTTTAAACAGATTTCCAACAATGACAATTCCCCTTGAGGAATAGAAGTGCCACATCAAACAACACATACAATGAAACAACAAACAGCTAAGTTTATATGATCGAGGATGAAGATCATTAGAATACATGTCAAAATCATTACGATAATAACACAGTTTAATAAATATTTGCATTGGAAAATATATTCGATTATTATGTATAGTTTGAGGCACTCGAGCCATTTATCACTTTTCGTATTAGATTTTTTGAATATAGACCCATTATAGCAAATACGCTTTAAATATGAACAACATTAACCAATTTATGTTGAAATTTAAATTACAACTGGTGATAAGTGATATATATTGTATATTATTGCATATTTATTCAACACCTAACATAACGAATGGTAATAAAACTTGGTTTATAAAATTTTGAGATATTTAAAAAAAAAATACATAACCCTTCATTCAATCTGTAAAAAATAATTAAAAACTATAAATAAAACAAAACAAAAATTAAATTATTTATTTTTATATAAACAAAAATATATTATTCAAAAAATTAGAGAAATCTCCGCGCGTGCGCGGGCATTATTACTAGTACAACGATACAAGTATACGTATTTGACAATCATATCTCTTGAATTGGATTAAACAACAATGATAATACGTGAGATTTAGTCACATCTGGACGACCATGCACATCTCCTTCACCGTTCATGAATTGAGCCATTCTAACCAAATTTGTTGCAAAATCGATAAACTCGCGTGTGATATCAGAGGTTGCATGTGCCCGTTCTTTGTTTAGTTTCTTCCATGTCTCGCCGATTAAAGATTTCATATACATTCTAGCCTCATCTTCACTTGCACCAGTCTCATGCATGTAACACTGGAGCGATTTTGGATTATCCCCTCTTTCCATTTCGCCCTTAAAAAACAAGCAAATGTTTATATATGAATTTATTAATCATAATTTTTTGATAAATGTATGGATATTAATTAAAGAATAAGTTAGCAATAGTTGATAAACATTTAACTTGTACTAAGAGAAGTAACAGCACAATCTTAGCATTCACCTATTGGTAGCATCAGTAAATTGTTCAATTTCATCCAAAGTACCAAATACATCATAGACATCGTCGATAGTAGTGATCAAGGCGTTAACCTTTGTTAATGTTCTCCTTCCATGACTAAACTGTGGTAAGTAATTGAAACCAATAGTCCACAAAAAGTTCTCCACCAACCGGTCTCTAGCAAAGCTTAGCTTCTTATCCCAATTTGTATTTCTCCACCACCTATTCATAATTTTATCAGCTGTAAATCATGATTTGTGTACAAAAAAAGCTTTCCGACCACTGTTCACTTCTAGAAAACTAATCTCTATTTTGATGGCTCATTCAGTGATGCATAATCTGGCCACTTAAATAATCATTTAGTCACTACAAAAAGGTTGCCCTGTTTTTTGCACCGATAGTGACAAAAGCTGTAGAGTCGTCACCAAGCCGTTCGATACAATAGAATAAAAATATTAGTTTTCTTGATATAATAACAAATACGTACACAAAGTTGTATGCAATGAGTTTTCTAGCTTAGTGTTGACGTATGTGCCGGACGATCCAACATCCGGGTGAACATACGTGCCGGACGGTAAGACACTCAGGCCGGACGAACTTACGATGACCGGTCAAAAAATAATAACCACCGACCATGTCAGCAGATTTTAGGGGATTTCCTTCCACGTGACCTACTAAGTACAATAGTTGTAGGCCTGTGGAACAGTGGCTCAACAGTGGGAGAATAGTAGCATGAATAGGAAATTGGGGTAGTATAAATACCCCAACACATTTAATACTTTGCATTAAGTTTTACACCTACATTTCTACTACATTTACCACTCTTTACTCATCCTCACACCGGAGCTTGGTCTCAGAGTAACACCCGAGACGAGGCTAACGTGTTCGTACTTTGTGCAGGAAACCATCTTTCTACCGAACCGCTGAGGCAGGACGGGGACAAGAATTTGCTTCAACAAATTGGCGCCATCCGTGGGACCCTAATTCATTCTACCCGAGGATCGGATGACAGGCGCAGGACCACCACCTCCGCCGGAACCCAATTCTCCTCCGGAACATATAGGGGGAAGCGGGGTTTTCAATACTCAAACCGCCGGATTACCGAAGGAAATACAGGCCCAGATGGCCTCTTTGGAGGCTCTCTTTAGAAAATACAACGCCACGGGGGCCGGCGTCATCAAACCGACTCGTCTCACCTTCACAGACGATGATGAGATGGGGGAAGACACCGCGCCAAAACCCAAGGACGATCTCAGCAAACCCTTTAAGGAATTGGCCCGGTCACCATTTACAAGAAGGATAGTAGAGTTCGCTGGTCCCAAATGCATAATGCCTACTAACTTGAAGCTGTACGACGGGTCAGCTGATCCTGATGATCACATCAACCGCTTCGTCGGAGCAGCAAATCAAGGAGAATGGCCAATGCCAGTATGGTGCCGGATGTTCCAACAAACCATGGATGGAGCAGCACAAGGCTGGTTCAGCAATTTGGAACCAGGAAGCATTGACGGATGGGGTGAACTGAGAGACCAATTCACCACGAGGTTTGCCCTACGGCAAAAGAACCTGAAGGACCCCACAGAAATCACCCGGATTGTTAGGCAAGCAAACGAGGCTCTTCCGGTATTCAAAGAGAGATGGACTGACGAGGCTAGCCGGATCCCGGGAGTGCCGGAGCTCATGAAAATATCAGCGTTCATGAGCGCTCATCGGTGCCCCGACTTGTCTAAAAAGTTCTCTCATCAGGTCCCGAAGTCCGTGAAAGAAATGATGACTAGGGTGGACGATTACATTCGAGCAGAAGAGGCTTATAAGAACACCGAGATGCCCAAGGGGGAAACGGGTGAGTGGTCCAGAAGAGGAAACCTTCAGGTTGCAAGGGATAAGAACCTCAGGGGGCCGGACAGGAGAATGAGTGACAGGAGAGCCTGGGAAAGAAATGACTCTAGACACCGGGAGGTGTTCTCTCCGTATGTGGCTCCGAAAGCAGACGCTCGGCCTCGAAGCGACTTTCGACGAAACGAAAACAACAAACCTGATAATCAAAGGGTCATGCTCTCTGTCCTATCCAAACAGCCTAAAGAAATCTTGGCTACTGAACATCATTTGAACCTGCCTCCACCCCCACCACTACAGGGAAAACCAAGCAAAGAAAATGAGGACAGATTCTGTGAGTATCATGGAGAGAAAGGTCACCTGACCAACGATTGTTATCACCTGAAAAAGCAGTTGGAAACAGCCTTGGAATCGGGAAAATTGGACCATTTGGTGAAGAATGTTCAACAAAGGGGACGAGAAAGGCCGAGGGGCAATAATGGAAAGGGAAAAGTGATCAATATGGTCAATCACTATGTTGAAGACCGCAAAAGGAAGGCTCGGTACTACGAAGAGGAATGGCTGAACGTCCCTATATCTTTCCCACGCATAGCTGCAGAAGATTTATCGGAGGAACCCCTCATTTTGGAAGCAGAAATCGAAGGATATTTTGTCCGGAGGGTATTTGTAGATGAAGGTGCTTCAGTCCAAGTAATGTATGAACACTGCTTTAACAACTTTAGTCCATCCATTCAATCCAGGTTGCAAGAAAGCAACTCACCACTAGTGGGATTCTCCGGGGAAGTCATCCAACCTCTAGGAAAGATTGAGCTCGAGGTATGCTTCGGGGACCATGGGTTGTACAGAACTGTCATGATGAAGTTCACGGTCGTAAGATCCCCGTCACCTTACAACGTGATTCTAGGACGTACAGGTCTAAGAGAATTAAGGGCCATACCCTCAACCATCCACGCCATGATGAAGTTTCCCACGCCCGGAGGGGTAGCCACTTTGGTCACCAAGAGGGCAGTTGTCATGGAGTGTAGAAGATTCGAGGAAAGCCGGGACCCCAGGGATGATTCCTCCCCGGAAAGCGAGGAGGAGACGGCGAACCGGGAAATTCAAGGCCTAAGACTGACGGAGGACATACTGGTTAATGCCGCATACCCTGAACAACGTGTGACAATAGGAACAGGGTTCTCCCGGGAGTGTAGGAGGCAACTCATCGAGCTGCTGAGAAAAAATAAAGAAGTATTCGCTTAGGAGCCGGCAGTTATGACCGGGGTTCCAAGACGCTTTGTCCATCACTCTCTTAATGTGAACGTGTCAGACACGCCGATCGCCCAAAAAAGGAGAATGTTCTCCCGAGAGAAAAACCAAGTAATTGCAAGAGAGGTTGAAGAATGGGTTAAAGCCAGAATAGTTCGTCCGGTGAGATACCCCACATGGATTTCCAATCCGGTACTAGTAAAGAAATGTGACGGGAGTTGGCGGATGTGCATTGATTTCAAAAATCTGAATTCCTCTTGCCCAAAAGACTATTACCCTTTACCAGAAATTGATTGGAAGATTGAATCCGTTATGGGATATAAATATAAGTGTTTTCTGGATGCATACAAAGGATACCACCAAGTCCAGATGGACAGAGAGGACGAGGAGAAAACGGCATTCTATACAGAACAAGGGACATACTGTTACACCAAAATGCCCTTCGGGCTGAAGAATGCAGGGGCAACATACCAGCGCCTGGTAGACTCTGCATTCCAGTCGCAGATAGGGAGAAACTTGGAAGCATATGTCGATGATATGGTCATAAAAAGCCGAACGGAGAGGGACATGATAGCAGACATAGCGGAAACATTTGACAACCTCAGAAGGATCAATATGAAGCTGAACCCGCGGAAGTGTTCCTTCGGTGTAGAAGAGGGGAAATTCCTCGGATACATGGTAACCTCCGAAGGTATAAGGGCGAATCCCCAAAAGACGAAGGCCATCATGGAGATGAAATCTCCAGGGACGTTGAAAGAAATGCAAAGTCTAAGTGGGAAACTAGCGGCCTTGAACAGATTTCTGTCAAAATCAGCAGAGAGATCCTTACCTTTCTTCGAAACTTTGAAAAATATCACAAAGGAGAACAAGGAGGAATATCGGTGGACGAAGGAAGCCGAGGCAGCTTTCCAGGAGATGAAAAACCTGATATTAAAATTACCTTCGTTGACTACCCCACGGCCGAAGGAACAGCTATCCGTTTACTTAGCAGCATCAAAAGGAGCCGTCAGCGCAGTCTAGTGGTAGAAAGGGACGGAAGACAATTACCGGTACATTACGTAAGCCGAACCTTGCACGAGGCGGAAAGGAACTATGCTCCGATGGAAAAGTTAGCTTTATGTCTGTTACATGCATCACGGAGACTACGAAGATATTTTGAGGCCCATCCCATTCGGGTTATCACCGACCAACCTGTTAAGCAGATATTGTACAAACCAGAAGCTTCAGGAAAACTTGCCAAGTATGCCATAGAGTTAGGAGCTTACAACATCACATATGCTCCTAGAAATTCGGTCAAAGGTCAGGTATTGGCGGACTTCCTCACAAAAGTGCAAGTCGAATCCGGACACCCAGGCCGCCTGAGAAAGAATACGAATATAATGGAAGTAGGGGAGGAAGGAGAATGACTGCTGTACACAGATGGGGCGTCCAATAGCAAAGGAGCCAGTGCAGGTCTGGTCCTCATCAGTCCGGAGAAGGAAGAGCTTACTTATGCTCTGCGGCTCAACTTTCCCAGCACCAATAACGAAGCCGAGTACGAGGCACTGCTGGCCGGACTCCGAATTGCAAAGAAGCTAGAAATCAGAAGGTTGGATGTGCGAGTTGATTCCAAATTGGTTGTTAGCCAGATCAACGGAGAATTTACAGCTACAAAAGAAAGCATGCAAAAATACTTGGCTCAAGCGAAAGAACACATAGGGGGATTCCAAAACTTCAAAATCCGCAATATACCAAGGGCTCAAAACCAAAAGGCAGATATACTGAGCAAACTAGCTTCGATAGCTTTTGACCATCTCACTAAAAAGGTATTAGTGGAAGTTCTGGAAAAACCTTCGGGAGAAGAACGGAGAATTGAGACTGTGGTGGAAGAAGAGGCGGATAACTGGATGACGCCGATCATCAGATGTTTGGAAGAGGGAGTTTGGCCGGATGACCCCAATGAGGCTAGGAGTCTACGAATGAAAATTCCTCAATATACTATGGAAGGAGGGGTTCTGTTTAAAAAGGGATACCTAGTGCCAATGCTGAGATGAGTGGGTCCGCTGCAAGCAAGTTACGTAATACGAGAGGTACACGAGGGATGCTGTGGGATGCACTCCGGACCAAGAACCATAGTGGCGAAGCTTATGAGGCAAGGATATTACTGGCCCACTATGCACCGAGACACACGAGAAGAAATTAAGAAGTGCGATTCCTGTCAGATACATGCTCCGGTACCCAAACTTCCCAAAACATTACTAACCTCCGTCATGGCCCCATGGCCTTTCTACCAATGGGGAATGGATATGTTGGGACCCTTCCCAGAAGCACCAGGCCGCCTCAAATATGTGATTGTGGCAATAGACTACTTCACAAAATGGATAGAAGCTAAACCGCTAGTAAAGACAACGGGAAAGGACGTCATAAAATTTGTCTACGAGAATATCGTGTGCAGGTACGGCCTACCGGGCATCATAGTCACCGATAATGGAACTAATTTTGTCAACGACCCGTTCAAAAAATGGTGCGAAGGGCTAAGAATCAAGCAGATAAATACTGCGGTAGCACACCCGCAAGCCAACGGGTTAGTTGAACGAGCCAACAAAAGTCTGATGGAAGGGATAAAGACAAGGCTAGGACGAGAGAGAACCGGATGGGTGGATGAACTACCCAACGTCTTATGGGCACACCGAACAATACTTAAGACGAGCAACGGGGAGACCCCGTTCAGTTTAACATATGGAAGCGAGGCCGTGATACCGGCGGAAATTGGGATGCCGACTTACCGAACAATGATGTTCCGAGAGGATCTAAATGAAGAGGAGCAACGTTTGAACTTGGACCTCCTGCAAGAAAAAAGGGAAGGTGCCGCCATACAAGAAGCCAAGTACAAAACACAGGTTGAGCAGTATTATAACCGGAGGGTCAAACCGGTGAATTTTAAAGTGGGCGACTTCGTGTACCGGAAGAACGAAGCCAGCCGGGTGAAAAATCAAGGAAAGTTGGGACCCAATTGGGAAGGCCCCTACCGAGTGATAGGAGCGAATCAGAATGGCTGTTATAAGTTACAGACGATGGAAGAAAAGGAGGTTCCTCGGACCTGGCACGCCATAAACTTAAGAAACTGTTTCTTATAGTTGTTATTATGATAAGAATCCCATGATCATTGTGTAACCCGACCTATCTATGTATGTTAATTTAATGATGAAAGTCTTCCCGTGATAAGGAAGACAATTTTCTGGAGAAACAATATGATACATGGATATTCCGACGGCTGGCCCCCGTCGAGTATAGTTGCTATATATATATACCCGGATAACACCACCGGATGCCCAGGTGATGGATGCCCGAGCACTTTTGCCGGATGCCCGAATAATGGATGCCCTAAAAATGATTAGGTTGCCCAAACGCACGGATGCACGGCCAATGCGCCGGATGCCCTTTAGAAAAACCTAAAGGAAGTTCGTCAATGTGAAATAAGACAAAAAGATGAAATGCACAACACACAAAGATATATCTGAGTTAAGTACTCGATTACGTCTCAAAAAAGTAACAAGCATGAATCACAGAAGGTAGAGTGCTAATTATTACAATCATAATTATTCAAACTATTGTTTACAAACAGAAGACACAAGAGCTTCAAGTGTTGTCCGCTGGATTCTGGACAGGTGGAGTAACAGCCGGACAGGCGACGATGGGAGGCTGAGTAGAGGGACCGACAGGGTCTTTGCGAGGAGGGACTGCGGGTTCCATGCTTAGCAGATCGCCTAAGGGCAACCGATAGGAATCCGCCAGCTTCTGGATATATGGATACTCGGCCACAAATAGTTTGTTGAACTCAGCCTTCCATAATTTAGGAGCATCCCTAATGACATTTGCAATACCCTTCAAAGCCTCCGCGATCTCCTCCTCTTTTCTACCTACGATGGCCCCGGTCACGAACCCAGCCTGGTAGGTCAGGCTATAAACTTTAGCCATACTCTTCTTGTATTCCGCACTGCCGAATAGTCTACGGACAGCTCCCGGAAGAAGAAAACGGACGGCGTTCTGTTTTATTACCTCCGACTGGGCCACCTCGGCTGCCAAATTCCCTTTCTCCACCTTCAACGATTCCAAGGCCTGATCTTTGGCATTTAGCTCATTTTCGAGTTTCCTGATCCTTTCGGCCTGGGCAACGGAAGTCTTTCTCCACTCTTCCCTTTCCCGGGTCACCCTGTCCACCTCATCCTCCAGATTCTTCCCCTTGTCTAAAGAAACTTGGTGCTCGGTCTCTAGTTTCTTCAACTCCCCGGATAGCCTCTCATTTTCACCCTCGGCGGCTGTCAACCTATCAGCCACCCCCCGACAGCCTTCATGAGTCTGGGATAGCTCCCACAATGTAGACGACATGCCGGTGAACCTCTTCAACAACTCACCTTGAGCTATCACACTTTTGCCAAATTCTTCGTAGGCCCGGCGGGTGAGCTCAATGTTGTTCATTTGTTCTAAAGCCTCTTGTTCGGCCGGAGTGGGAAGGTTATCAAGGAGCTCCTTACAGGACCGATAAGAGTTTATCCGAACGTTATCTCGAAGGGCCCAGGGAGGGATGAAGACGTTCGTGGCTTCATCTACATAATAATAATAATAATCAGGCATGCACGAAAAACAGAGATAATAAGAGGATAAGCGGAAGGCCATAACACATACCAGAGTCCAGGTTGACTTTATCAATCCGTCGTGGGCCGAGGGAGTGGTGAGCCGAATGACCTGAAGGACACAACATGATAAGTGAGAAGAAATCACAAGTATTAACAACCGAACAACTTATACGTACCTTCATCGACGGGTGGCGTTTGACCCGCTTCCCTAACCGGGGAGATATGCATTTGTTGCGGATGCTCACCACCACCAGCAGCATTGTCGCCCATCCCTTCATTGGCGGCATTGTCTCCTTCATCCTCGGCGGCGATGTTTGGAGCCCCCTGCTCTTCATCAACGTTCACATCCGCCTGGACATCCTCAGGACGGATCTGGTTCAAGGGATCCGGGTTATCTATAGGTTCCCCGGAAGAGATCTGCTCAACGAATTGGCGGCGTGGCTTCTTCTTCTTGCCATGTGCTTGGGAAGTCCCTTCCCCGGCATGCTTCCTCTTCGCTTGACGAGCCAGAGCTTCTCTCTCTTTTTTCTCCCTCAGAGCAACGACTTCAGCATTTGCCTCTTCGGCCCTCTGAGTCAGGGGATCTTTGGGAGGAGGGTTCTCCCCCACGGGCAGAGGGTTGGAGGTCCTTTTAGGGATTTCCCTGTTTGTATCAACGGGCGGACCCTTACTCACCACCGTTCCTTCCCAATCCGGAAGCTCAAGATACTCTGACATGTTAACAACTGAAAGAAAGAATGCAACAACAAAAGCAAGTTGATTAGAAACTTCAAAGGACAGAACCGGGGAGACAATTGTCAATCCCAAGATGACAAGACTAAAACAAGTAATTACCATGACCCCGGGTATCTTTTAGAATGGGCTCGAACTCAGGATTCTTGAAAACCGAGGATAGATGGCACATCCATAAAAGACTCATTGTCGGGCTACGCAATTTAATAAGATTTTCACTAAGTCTCTCGGCATCTGCTAGCGGAAAGCCGGAGGGAAATGTATCCGTGATTTTCGAATCCTTATGTCTCCACGCCATAGCGATGGGGATGGCCCGCCTGTCGATCAAGAAAAAATTTTCCTTCCAGTGTTTTAGACCGGACAAGACCTCCTTGAAACACTTGTACGAACTTTTGCCCGTCCGGTTCTCAAAAGAAAACCAATGTCCTTGTTTACATAACCGATAGAACGCCCGAAAGAGTGAGACCCGAGGCTGTATATCAAGGCTGTAACATCTAATCTCGAAAAGCATCACCCGATTCAATCCTAGCGGGACTAGCTGAGAGATATGTACCCTAAAGTGTTTGATCACGTTCAGCAAAAAAGTCAAGAAAGGAACTCTCACTCCCCCTATCTCTAACTGCTTAGGGTAGATGCCTATCTTATCCTCCGGCAACTGATCCATAGTCATATCGTCCGGTGGTAAGACTGGACGTAGATCAGTGGGAATACCATACTCGACTACTATCTCATCTAACTCAGATTGTGTTAACCTAGAAGTATGTATGTGCATATCAAACTTAGGGACGACCGGTTGTACGATCTCTTCGTTAGTTTCTTCGGTAGGACGGACGGAAATGTTTTCTCTAACAGGAATATTCTCCTCAGTTCCAATATCGGCCATTTCTAAAAGATGCCGAGACAATTTATAGATATTAACAGAAAAAGAGCGAGACAAACCTTAAAAGAAGTGAAGAAGACGTCCGGAGAGATGGAAACAGTTGTGTGTGTGAAAAAAGTGAAAACCAAATAAGGAGAAAGGGGATATAAATATACCCAAGAAACCCTAGCTGACTGACAAGGCGTCCAATCAGTCAAAGATGGTGATGATGTGGCCTTACGTGGATCGTACACGACAGAAGATGGAGCAATAACGAGCACGGGAAAAGCCCAAAAGGCTACCAGGCCCAACTAACCGGCCCATTCTCAACAACAAAGCTAATTTGACCGTCAGGGTACAAACACATTTTTTCTCTCTCTCTTGACAGGATAAAACTATATTAAGTGTTACACCATCGGCTTCTTGCCAATAATATAACACTGGGGGGACATGTTGACGTATGTGCCGGACGATCCAACATCCGGGTGAACATATGTGCCGGACGGTAAGACACTCAGGCCGGACGAACATACGATGACTGGTCAAAAAATAATAACCACCGACCATGTCAGCAGATTTTAGGGGATTTCCTGCCACGTGACCTACTAAGTACAATAGTTGTAGGCTTGTGGAACAGTGGCTGAACAGTGGGAGAATAGTAGCATGAATAGGAAATTGGGGTAGTATAAATACCCCAACACATTTAATACTTTGCATTAAGTTTTACACCTACATTTCTACTACATTTACCACTCTTTACTCATCCTCACACCGGAGCTTGGTCTCGGAGTAACACCCGAGACTAGGCTAACGTGTTCGTACTTTGTGCAGGAAACCATCTTTCTACCGGACCGCTGAGACAGGACGGGGACAAGAATTTGCTTCAACACTTAGTAACGTTATTTAGTATCATATATATACGTTCAATCAATTTCTGAAATGTCAAATTAAACAGTATTACTGAAAGGACAGAAAACTCGATGATCTTGAGTATGAATATAAATTTTTACATCTATGCTACTTTATCATATAGCCTATGCAACAAGTTCTAGTGATATTACAGTTTAGACGAATACATTGAAAGGTTTATGGATAATTAATAATATACGTATTACCGGATTCGAACTCGAGATTTCAGGATTGCACACATTACGTATGAGAATTGATGTTAAAATAATTAATATATAAATGTTATTATTATTAATTATTTGTCACGAAATAAATACTTAACGATAGTTAATATTTAACGAGTTTAGACTAACGGTCGTTAAATGTAAACTAAAAGGACTAGAGATGAAATTAGTCGACAAGAAGGATCTAGAACCCCTCTTGGGTCCTTATGGCCGGTCGTGGGTTTCAAAAGCCCATGGGAGGTTTTTCTTGATCACCAAGTTATTAAATGCCTATAAATACAAACCCCGTGTATTCATAAATCTAATCTTGGATCAACTAGAAACCTAATTTCTTTCTCCTCTTCTCTTTGTTTGGCCGATCGTACACCATCCCTCCCCAAGGGATTCGATTTTTCCAATCCAAGAAACAAGTGTTTGGTTTTATTTGTGATTCAAGAACCTAGCTTTTCTCATTGATTCGCTACTAATACGTGTGTACAAGAACGAAGAGCAAATACACTTGTGTTTGTATATCTTGGGTATTCGACTTTTGGTATAGCCGAATTTGTCAAACCCTAATTTATTAGGGTTTAGGGTTTCTTGGTTCTTGATCTTAATTTGGGGTTTTCATAAACCCTAATTGCATTGATTCGCAAAAGGTACGCATATACTTTTTATTCGGTTAATTAATTTACAAGTATTATTCCTATTACTTCCGCTGCATGTTTTGATGATGTTTACGTGTTTACTATAATTGTTATGATTAGTAAAACCCAACAGTGGCATCACGAGCCGTTAATATGTTGTAATTAATTACCGAAACACATAAAAATCGAATCTTTGTGATTATTACATGCTTTTATTGGTTTCTAGGGTTTTAACAATTGGAACCCTAATTTTTTATTATAAGGGTCGATTACCCTTTAATTTTATAATTAGGTTTTATTTTTTGTAAATCTTGTAGAAACCCTAGGATTGCATGTATATTTTATGTGGTTTTCCTGAATAATTGTTATGTGTCATGATTATATGCGTTTCTTGGGATTATAATTGTTATGAGGAATCCATGGTGAAACATGCATGTTTTACCATGGATTATTGTTTATTGACTGTTTTGATTAATTGCTAAGTAAAATTCACATGGTAATTAATTTGATAAATATAAAATTGGGGAAGACCTCAATATATCTAATAATAATTCGTTATGTGCAATATGGTATATCATTAACTTTGGCTTACGCAATCGACTTGTCGATGTATGTGGCTCATTTGCACTGGTAGGTGAAAGTCCTAGTTAATATATGCATGGTTTTACGCCTAGAATTGTTTATTAGGTTTTATCGAACAAATTATGCATGTGGCTAATTGTTTTTACATATGTTAATTGTTAAGCTATATGTATATTATTTGAGTTCGCTTTAATTTTTATTAAAGTGCCTTTTGTTTATATTGTATGACACGTTAGTAAGCAAAAATGGTTTTTTGAGAATAGAAAATTAAATGGACTAAATAATGGCGAAATTCTATTTGTTTTCTAAGTATTAAATCTTGAACTTTTAATCGACTGATGCGACTGTACTAAATGGTTAGAACGGCACACCCATTATAACAAACTGTGTGAGTGGTTTAAGGAGCTTTCGACATTAAATTGCGACTCAAAAGAAGAAGGGTTATTCACAATATGCGTCGCGCTGACCAGCTTCTCAGCCACTTTGTGAGTTATATTTGGAGCTACCTAGTATAACTATTCTATGTACGAAGCATCTTAGTGCAAAGTTGTAAGTTTCTCAACGCATCGATTAAAACTTTGTAGAATTTAATCTTAGCAATTTAAAACTAATGAGTAAGGTTTTGAAATTTTTTATGTTATGAAGATGTATGCATGCTTCTTCATACATAAGTTTTGATTACACATCAAAATTGTACCCTTTAAAATTTAAGTTTATGCCATCTAATGATATGAAACACTTAAAGTTGTAATTTACGTTATGTGAGACCTTGAACTAGATTACAATAACAAGGTGAATCTTTATGTTGTGTGAGACCTCAGCTTAAATAATTTGCAGTTTCTAAATTAGACAACTTAATTAAGTTAGTTAGTGAGACCTATAACTTAAGGCATAAGATAGGATAAAACATGCTTACGTTTTGCATAATTGTTTGGCAAAATTGTAAATCCCAT
The DNA here is from genome assembly GCA_019973895.1 of Chrysanthemum seticuspe. Lineage (NCBI taxonomy): Eukaryota > Viridiplantae > Streptophyta > Magnoliopsida > Asterales > Asteraceae > Chrysanthemum > Chrysanthemum seticuspe. Next base: position 340,153,697 of record BPTQ01000006.1, on the reverse strand, counting down.
ATTTTCTAGGAATTGAAAACTTGTTTGTCAATTATTGTTCTTCGACAATTACCTATTCTATACTTTCATCACTAGCAGATCAACTGATGTGGTGAAACTATGATAATGAGGGTCCTAGATTCAAAGAAAATTCTATGGTTAATATGAATATTGACCTAAGGGTATTTTATTTTCTTGAAAGATTTAATTATCGAAAATACTAAAAATTAAATTTTGTTAATTCTTTTGATTGTATTAATGAAACATTAAACCGTAAACGTGGTTTGGGCTTTGGTAAATTGATCTAGTTTTGTTTTCAAACAAATGTTTGATCAAGAAAAATTTACTAAAAAGACAAACATAGTCTCTTTTCCTTGGAAGAAGAGTGAGACTCAATCCTATTCTTTTTCATGATTGAGAAAGGTATGATAGGAACATTATAATTGTCTAAATTCTAATATATAACTCATAGCAAACTTTAATAGTTAAGAAAATTGCATACCTTGTTTTCCATAACGCTCAGTTCTCGAGTTTTTAGGGAAGGGAAATGGAAAAGAATAGGAAAGGGAAAAGAAATGGAAAAGGAAAGTAAGTGTTAGTTGTTATGTTCTTGAGATAGAGGAAAGACAAATGAAAGTAATCATAATCATGTTTTTGAGTTAGAGGAAAAGGAAAATAACTTGGTCAAATTACATATATGCCCTTTAATTATTAATGTCAAATGTTTTAAAAAGGGTATATTAGTCTTTACACAACATATGGTTTCGTTTACTTTCCCTTTCCTCCCAAAAGTGGAAGGAAGATTTACTTATCAAATCTTCCTTTCTATTTCCTTTCCGTTTCCCTTTCCTCCTTTAAAAAAGACTCAAGAACACAAAAAACTTTTCGTTTTCTTTAATTTCCTCTTCCTTTTTAACTCGAGAACTGAGCGTAAGAGATTTCATTACCCTCTGTTGGTGATTGAATTCTTATATGACATTTTTGTCAACTAGAAAACATGTATATTGTATCTAGTTACCACAAAATTGGTAAAAGAAAAACTAGAAGCTAGACTAATTACCACAAAATTGGTAAAAGAAAAACTAGTATATTGTATCTAGTTGTTTTGCTTTGACCAATTAAAGGTGCTACACACCATTGTGGGGATAGTAGACCTATTATGGAAGAAATTGCATGCTCAATTTTTCAAGTTAATAGCATGATGGATGATCCATCATCTACAGAGTAGAATGCACTCTTTTAGTACCTAAGTACTTGTTACGAATGGTTTTGCAAAGGAGTAACAACGTAATAGCACGCTATTTTCACTGGTTAATGAAACACAATGTTGTCAAATCCAGTCGGAGTATGGTGTATGTCTAATTCAGTGGGAGTTACAAGATTTATTATCTTGGTAGTAACTTAGATTATTTCTAGATTTTCTTGAAATAATACATTACGTTCAAAATGTAGATATTCATATTCTCAAGGATAGTCATGAACGTTTCCTTGATAATTAAGTCGTCCTACATCTACTTATAATACTTATATATCTATGACACTATCATATTGTTCACATAAACAAAATGCAAGTCGTGTTGTTTGTGTGCTATATGGTGTTGTTCTATGCACAAGTGGGAGAAGTATTTATTGTGTACAAAAGAACAACACATACAAGTATGATTAATGGATTCTCTTGATCGTGAGGTAAGAGATTAACGTTCTAATAAGATTGTCTTGTTAAAAGAACATGTGTCAAGATTATAGCATAGACTACTTTTATGTCTTATGTCATTCAAAATATAGAAACACTTGAAGTTACATTTTAGGTTAAGTGGGATCTTGGCTAGTTTGTAATCTCAAGATAAATCTCCACTTGTCATGAGATCGAGCGTGCTTGCTTTTGCAGTTTCTTAAGTTGGATACTTCAAGGAATGACATAATTAAAATAATGTTAATATAATGCTACTTTAAATATTTGTGTATTCTTGGAATGACATAAATAGTATATTAACTTGAAAATTAATTAATTGAAACCAAGATGCGGTGTTCATAATTACTTTAAAATTATAAATGTTTATGTCTTTCTTTGAAAAGTCACAAACATGAAGTCTTTTAAAGACTTATAATATAAAGTAAGATATTATAACAGTTATGTCTTTTGACTTGGTTAAAGAATACTTATGTTATAAAACATGCAATTGGCTTGAATATTCTATTATACCATTAAGTTGACTTGGTTGGTAAATAGTAAGCCAAAAGGAATACGTTTATCTTACATAGATTATCTTACAATATTAATTCTAATGAAATATTGTATGTATATGGAATGTTCAGTTAGAATAATCAAACTTTTATCATATTGTTTGATTCAAGATAACTATATCCTCTTTTCTTCCAAAACTTATCAAGGTTAGAAATTGGGTATTGATTGGATATACTTAATAAAACTCAAAACCTAGAAGATTAATAAGACACCATTGTAGTATGAAATGTGATGAATCATATTGAGTCTTATATTTTGAAGTTCTAATTTGTTAAAAACTACTTATGGAGTAGGTAATTAACGAACAAGATTTACGAACTGTTAATGTGATTTGTAATATCCCAAAAGAAAACAATTTAGTGTTGTTCTAATTGCTAAAGTATTTATAGATAGTCTTTAAATTACAAAATCAAGTGGGAGTTTTGTTTAGATCTTGAAGAGATTAAATTACAAAACACATAATCTTCTAAAACACACTAGTGAATAACATGATGAGGCTAAACATGTAAATGATAGACCTCAAGATGGTGGAATTTTCATTCATAGATCCACAAGTATATCTCAAATATTTGATATGATGAGAAATATGAATTACAGGATCATGGTAAACCTGTTAGTCATAATGATATATTACCTAATATTGAATTATGATAAATTATTCATACTATGAATGTTAAGATGCTATCCATAAAGATAATCAAATTTGAAAACTTGGTTTATCTTAATAAAGATGAGTTTCTTCAAAAGTAGGAAAACCCTAGTGGTTTAAATATTTGTGTAGAAATCATATGGACAAAATATTGTACATATATTTAATGCATGACTTGTGACAAGATTATTAATTACACTTAAGCAATTAACTGTGATTGAATATTCTTTCCTTGGCACATTAAATATATAATGATTATAATTGTAATACTTATTTTCATTGATATGAAAAATGACAATGGAATATTAAAACTATTTCTTGTGTGATTGCTTTTGCGAGGACGATAAGCAATCGTAAGAAGTTTTATGAATTCACATAATCTTTGAAAATGTGCAAACGGCAAGAATCCATGAATGGATATATGCATGCATCTAGGAGATGATTTTTATGTTTAACTATTAAATTCAAGTTTTGATTTAAGATTAAAATAAGATAATTTCTACGTATTCCTGAAAGCTAGTGGGAGTATTATGTTTATTTTCTTTAAATCTTATATGTTGTGGGTAGTAACATGCCATCTAAAACTAAATGTTAAGCTCTAGTTGGGAATGGAACTTCACTTGCAAGATTTAGAAAAGTAGACATACAACCTTGAAGTATATGTAAACATGTGTGGTAAATAAATGAGTCTAATAGAACATGATATATCATTTGAATAATAGATATGTAGAACATGAATAAAATCTTAGTTTGACACAAGAATTTTTCATGAACATCATGTTATTGTTGTATCATGCTTGAATGCAAGATGATTTGACAACATTGATATCTAATGAAGTTATTAGATAACTAGTGTAATGAATATTCTAATAGAATATGTTTGAATCTCGAATTACATTCCTTAGCCTGGAGTTGCTCTCAAAATTCTATGGATGAGCAATACAACAATTGTTGCGTAATTGTCATAGCTAACAAACTTGAAAGTTAGAAGGCATCAAACATTACACTGTAGATATTGAAGTTTAAGAAATTTTAAAGAGCATATTGTTGTTTGTATACAATGATGCTGGTTTAATTGAGATGACACTCAATACTAGTCATGGTAGGATTTCATCCTTGTTGATGGCCATGTGAACTAGTTGTGCTCAACTAAGAGCATAGTTGCATTATACAATAAAGAATAAGAGTACTTTAAACTTTAAAATGTTTTGAATGCACACATACAAGAACTTCACTAGTTGAATTCTTGAAATAAGTATTCTCAAAAATTCTGATAGATCAAAGTTAGTTGAAGTTGTGTCATGTCAACAAGTATGATTATCATTACTTGAGGCATAATTCATTAACAAGTAGTATCATGCATTGATCTATTTAGTATTTGAATAAGGGATGTTTTAAACAAATATTATTTAAATAAAATAAAATATTGGTTATGTTTATTTTTCATTTTCTTAATATTATATCCTATATTTGCATGTTTAATCCGTGAATAACTTATGTTATTCTAAAAGTCCGTTGTCGATCAATGATGTGGGAATGTTGTTTGATTAAGACAAATCTGAGTTTTGGTAGAATATATTTAAAGTATATTGATGCGTGGGACATGACAAATTCACATGATATTCAATGAATTGAATATAGGACAGATTCCAACTTAACATGATTGTACTTTATGGATCTTTGTTATTAAGTAAATCATGTATATTTATCCTCAGACTTGAGATACCAGATAACTGTTATGAATGTAGTGCACTTGTGTGAAATAGTCTAACGCTATCCGTAAAAGGTGGTTATAAGGGCTATTTTCAAAAGTGTTGTAAAGTTCATGAGTTTTGCTTGTAGTCAAGAGAATTTGCTCCTTTGAATTTGTTTCAAAGCATAATATTGTTTGGGCCCCTCTTAGGATTGGCAAAATGTTTGTAAGACCTTACCCAAGATCTATTTGGAATACGTTCAGATGATTTGATAATCTTGTTCAATCAGATATAACGAGAAACAAAATATTAACTTGTGAAATGACTCGATCCATATTCACAGTTAATGAAGTATTAGAAGTAAAAGGATAAGTAAAAATGATGAATCATTAAATGGTTTTTCCAGGAGACAATACTCGATTCAATCTGGGGGCGTTGGCGTGTTAAGCTAGACTAAACCAATGTCATTACTATATTAAGTAATATCCAAGTGGGAGCTGAAAGGTTTATGGATAATTATTAATATACGTATGACCGGATTCGAACTCGAGACTTCGGGATTGCACACATTACGTATGAGAATTGATGTTAAAATAATTAATATATAAATGTTATTATTATTAATTATTTGTCACGAAATAAATACTTAACGATAGTTAATATTTAACGAGTTTAGACTAACGGTCGTTAAATGTAAACTAAAAGGACTAGAGATGAAATTAGTGGACAAGAAGGATCTAGAACCCCTCTTGGGTCCTTATGGCCGGTCGTGGGTTTCAACAGACCATGGGTGGTTTTTCTTGATCACCAAGTTATTAGATGCCTATAAATACAAACCCCTTGTATTCATAAATCTAATCTTGGATCACCTAGAAACCTAATTTCTTTCTCCTCTCCTCTCCTCTTGGTTTGGCCGATCGTACACCATCCCTCCCCAAGGGATTCGATTTTTCCAATCCAAGAAACAAGTGGTTTTGGTTTTATTTGTGATTCAAGAACCTAGCTTTTCTCATTGATTCGCTACTAATACGTGTGTACAAAAACAAAGAGCAAATACATTTGTGTTTGTATATCTTGGGTATTCGACTTTTGGTATAGTCGAATTTGTCAAACCCTAATTTATTAGGGTTTAGGGTTTTTTGGTTCTTGATCTTAATTTGGGGTTTTCATAAACCCTAATTGCATTGATTCGCAAAAGGTACGCATATACTTTTTATTCGGTTAATTAATTTACAAGTATTATTCCTATTACTTCCGCTGCATGCTTTGATGATGTTCACGTGTTTACTTTAATTGTTATGATTAGTAAAACCCAACATACATTACCTTGATGCGTGTTTTAGATCTTCAAGGTGAATTGCCTGGACCATATTAAAATCCAATTTTGCAAGCTCAATCAATATGGGATTCATACCGTTTTTTTTCTCATACACTTCAATAAACCACTTAGCCTCTACCCTTGGTACTCTCCAGTGCAGTGGAAACTCCAAAGCATGGCTTACTAAGGACGATATATGACCATCTATCTTGTCTAGGTTTTCTTTGAGATATTTGGTTGTGAAAGCTCTTGCATTGTCCAGTATGGTTTCATCCTCAAATGCATGATAAGATGCCTCGTACAAGTTCAACATTCCCGCAATTTCCTCAAGTAAGTGTGGCTTAAGATTTTGAGTGTTCTCCAAAAAGTTTTGAAATATCTCTGGAGAGTATAATCATATAAAAAGGAACTTTTAATATCTATCTGAATATGTATAAAAGAATTGAACTAGCAAGATGCTATAACTCTTTACAAATACGAATCCTTATTGAATTCCTACTTATACGTACCTTGAGGAACTTGATAACCATGTTGTCTAAGTAGTCGACATCCAAGGGCTGTAAGATTTAAATCCATTTTCCCCCACTTGTCTGGGGTTTTGTAGTATTTGTAGTAAATCATTTCCAGGCCATTTCTTATTTCATCTTCAAAATGATAATATATTCCGAGTCTTTGCAAATCATCAACTAATTCCAGAATACTCGGTGAATTCTCAACTTCGCCTAATAACATCTTCACTGAATTCTTTAAAATGTTTGCTCTTGCCGCATATTCTTCTCCCTGCAAAAGTTAATTGTTAATATGAGTAAAATTGCTCATCAAATATATAGTATCACAAAGAAAATAATAGAACTTTCAAATGAAAACTATACGGTAATCGCACCATGTATTTACTAGAGAGTGACTGAATATGACCATAATGTTGGCTCATAATTAGCTGTTCGTCTAACTACGTTTTCATCCGCAGTAAAGGCCATCAATGTAAATTGTTATGAATATATCCGGCTGCAAATGTGACCTCGACAACTTTTGGCATTATAATTTTTGTTCCGAAAAACCGGACAGGAAAAGAAGCACACAGAAGCCATTGAGAAAGACATGTAAAATATTAAAGTAATAAGTTCGTCTATACAAAGACTATGTTACTTGTTGGTACATGCATGCAGCTGTATGTGTTATATATATATATATATATATATGTCTGGCGATAGATGTGTTAATATCTGATATGCTCGATCTGTTGCATTCAGAGATCAAATCACGTAATGCAACCCCACCATGGGTAAGTTATTCAACATATGTGTATACCTTTATGATGTTGGCTCATATACATAATGGTTTGGTAAAATATCGTTTTTTTCTTTGTCATTTTGATTGTTGTACGTATCTTGTGTTAGAACATCGTAAAACGTGTAGGTCTAACTTTATTGATAACCATTATTTATAATGGTAAAACCTTAATTCCCAAAACCCACAAACCGGGCTTGGGCCTAATTATCCACTAATACTCCCCCGCAGTTCGTGCGGCGAAATCGCGAAAGCTCGAACTGAAGAAGTAAACTAAGAAATCAAAATAAAACAATAACCAATCGACAACATGTGGTCGACAAACAGAAACAGAAAACAATGGTCGACAACTCGTGGTCAACCAAACTCTTGGTCGACAACTCTAAGGTCGACAAACAGGTAAACGAAAAAAAAATTGTTTTAGGGTTTCGACAAGCAGGGAATAAGAACCCTAGATTTGACACCAACAAAAGTCGTCTCGGGAATAAGAACCCTAGATTCGACACCAACAAAAATCGTCTTGGAAATTAATACCCTAGATTCGACATAAAACAAAAACAAACAACTGATTTTTTTTAATACATATGCAACCCAAACATATGTTTAAAAAATTCTCAACTCCAAAACAAGCAGCAACCTTTTCTTTATCTTGCAGCACTACCTACCCAACAAGCAACAAACCAAAAAAAATATACATATATATTATAAACATGTGGTGTTAACTTTATAGCCAAATCCCATGTAAATTCAAGTGGCCCACTAACAATTTGTCAGACAAATGCAACCCAAACTTCTTGCAAAGAATCACGTGGGACGGCGGGTAGAGTGTTTCAATCACAAGCAAATATAAGATACATGCAATTGGTTGTTGTAATTTGGTGGACTAAATAAAACGAGTTTCTGTCCTTGATGAGAAGCAAGCAGCGGAATAAAAAAGAAAGAAATGATTTTAGGGTTTGAATAATGATAAGTAAAACCGAATGGTGTATTGTTAGGGTTTGACGGGTGGCATAAAGGAGGTGGCTCAACATAGCCACCTAGGTCTGATCCGATACCACGTTAGAACATTGTAAAACCCGTAGATCTAACTTTATTGATAACCATTATTTATAATGGTAAAACACTAATTCCCAAAATCCGCAAACCGGACTTGGGCCTAATTATCCACTAATATCTTGATGGTCTTAGATTACTAAGTAGTTTCTCGTAGTATACATGATTATTGTTTGTTGTTTGCATGTTATATGGGTTGTGTTGGTTAGTATTTTGCTGTAAGCCTTCCTGACAATTTCATTTTGTAAAGTGTTATACGGTTTTGTGACCAAAGGTTTGTGTCTTAACGTACCTTTTGTTGTGTGAGATGCTTTTTAACCAAATGATTGTGGGTTTAAGTTCTGCTTAAGCATGTGAGATAGTTTGTAGTTGTATATTGTGAGATAGTTAGTTGCCGTTTTAAAAATAAATATACGTTTTTTTTAATAATACATATTTCACCGTAACACCATTTAAAAAATAGCAAGGTACCCGCGCGTTGCGGCAGTGGGTATCCAGTGATTAAATTCCAAATACCAGCAAAATAACAATGATGAGCTTATTAACCTGAGAAAAACAAGAAGAAATGATCCTGGTCCAGCCCGTTTAATCCGGTTTTGACGGTCCTCCCAGGTTCGTTTTTGGACAGCTTTTATTGGGTAGCCGAACCGGTGGTGACTCCGATTCCTGGTTGAACCCGGGTCCAGTGATTAACTTCCAAATACCAATAAAATAACAATGACGAGCTGATTAACCTGAGAAAAATAAGAAGAAATGATCCCGGTCCCGCCCGATTAATCCGTTTTTACCAGTTTGAGGGTCCTCTCAGGTTTGTTTTCAAATAGCTTTTATTGGGTAGCCGTACCGGTGGTGAATCCGATTCCCGGTTGAACCCGGGTCCGGTGTTTAAAACCATATGTACCATCAACTTGTTTACATATAATTTGTATGAAGCTGTGTGTGTTCAACTTGTTTTCAAAACAAGCAGCAACCTCGTCTTTATCTTGCAGCAGTACCTTCCCAACAAGCAACAAACCAAAAAAAATATATATATATTATAAACATGTGGTTTTAACTTTATAGCCAAATCCCATTTAAATTCAAGAGGCCCACTAACAGTTTGTCAAACAAATGCAACCCAAACTTCTTGCAAAGCATCAAGCAGGACGGTGGCTAGAGAGTTTCAATCAAAAGCAAATATAAGATAGATGCAATTGGTTATTGTAATTTGGTGGACTAAATAAAACGAGTTTTTGTCCTTGATGAGAAGCAAGAAGCGGAATAAAAAAGAAAGAAGGGATTTTAGGGTTTGAATAATGATAAGTAAAACCGAATGGTGTATAATTAGGGTTTGACGGGTGGCATAAAGGAGGCGGCTCAACATAGCCACCTAGGTCTGATCCGATAACATGTTAGAAGATTGTAAAACCCGTACATCTAACTTTATTGATAACCATTATTTATAATGGTAAAACCCTAATTCCCAAAACCCACAAACCGGACTTGGGCCTAATTATCCACTAATATCTTGATGGTCTTAGATTACTAAGTAGTTTCTCGTAGTATACATGATTATTATTTTCTGTTTGCATGTTATATGGGTTGTGCTGGTTAGTATTTTGCTGTAAGCCTTCCTGACAATTTCATTTTGTAAAGTGTTATACGTTTTTGTGACCAAAGGGTTTGTGTCTTAATGTACTTTTTGTTGTGTGAGACGCTCTTTAATCAAATGATTATGGGTTTAAGTTCTGCTTAAGCATGTGAGATAGTTTGTGGTTCTATATTGTGAGATAGTTAGTTTCCGTTCTAAAAAAAATAGCAAGGTACCGGCGTGTTGCGGCAGTGGGTATCCAGTGATTAAATTCCAAATACCAACAAAATAACAATGACGAGCTTAATAACCTGAGAAAAACAAGAAGAAATGATCCCGGTCGAGCTCGTTTAATCCGGTTTTACCAGTTTTGACGGTCCTCTCAGGTTCGTTTTTGGACAGCTTTTATTGGGTAGCCTAACCGGTGGTGACTCTGATTCCCGATTGAACCCGGGTCCAATGATTAACTTCCAAATACCAATAAAATAACAATGACGAGCTGATTAACCTGAGAAAAACAAGAAGAAATGATCCCGGTCCAGCCCGATTAATCCGTTTTTACCGGTTTGACGGTCCTCTCAGGTTCGTTTTCAAATAGCTTTTAGGGGGAAGCCGTACCGGTGGTGAATCCGATTCCCGGTTGAACCCGAGTCCGGTGTTTAAAACCATATGTACCATCAACTTGTTTTCATATAATTTGTATGAAGTTGTGTGTGTTCAACTTGTTTTCAAAACAAGCAGCAACTTTTTCTTTATCTTGCAGCAGTACCTTCCCAACAAGCAACAAACCAAAAATATATATATATATATTATAAACATGTGGTGTTAAATTTATAGCCAAATCCCATGTAAATTCAAGCGGCCCACTAACAGTTTGTCAAACAAATGCAACCCAAACTTCTTGCAAAGAATCACGTGGGACGGTTGGTAGAGAGTTTCAATCACAAGAAAATATAAGATACATGCAATTGGTTGTTGTAATTTGGTGGACTAAATAAAACGAGTTTCTTTCCTTGATGAGAAGCAAGCAACGGAATAAAAAAGAAAGAAAGGATTTTAGGGTTTGAATAATGATAAGTAAAACCGAATGGTGTATGGTTAGGGTTTGACAGGTGGCATAAAGGAGGCGGCTCAACATAGCCACCTATGTCTGATCCGATACCATGTTAGAACATTGTAAAACCCGTAGATTTAACTTTATTGATAACCATTATTTATAATGGTAAAACCCTAACTCACAAAACCCACAAACCGGACTTGGGCCTAATTATCCACTAATATCTTGATGGTCTTAGATTACTAAGTAGTTTCTTGTAGTATACCTGATTATTGTTTTCTGTTTGCATGTTATATGGGTTGTGTTGGTTAGTATTTTGTTGTAAGCCTTCCTAACAATTTCATTTTGTAAAGTGTTATACATTTTTGTGACCAAAGGGTTTGTGTCTTAACGTACTTTTTGTTGTGTGAGACGCTCTTTAATCAAATGATTGTAGGTTTAAGTTCTGCTTAAGCATGTGAGATAGTTTGTGGTTATATATTGTGAGATAGTTAGTTGCTGTTCTAAAAAAAATATACGATTTTGTGAATAATACATATTTAACCGTAACACCATTTAAAAAAATAGTAAGGTACCCGCGCGTTGCGGCAGTGGGTATCCAGTGATTAAATTCCTAATAACAACAAAATAACAATGACGAGCTTATTAACCTGAGAAAAACAAGAAGAAATGATCCCGGTCTAGCCCGTTTAATCCGTTTTACCTGTTTTGACGGTCCTCTCACGAATCCCACGGTTCCTTAAAAGGAGGGATCCGTCTAGTATATCCTTAGGGATCCGGCAACTGCAGATTAGAAGCATCACATAAAAGAATGCATATTTTGCACTATACTATGTATACCAATTTCTATTTGTCTCTACTCTAAAGAACAACAAAACAAGCAAAACATCTAATGAACCATATCATAAATAAGAGTAGTAATGATAATATCCAAACAACCAAACTAAAGTATTTCACAATCATAAGCATTCATTGTTAAATGATAATCAAAATGTCTAAAAGCAACCATAATCCTAATGTCTCTTTTGTCAATCTTTTCTCTTCCTCTTTCCCGACTTCACGACGTAGTTAGTTAGGCATCGGATCATACCCTTCAATTGTTTGAATTCTTCGGTCTTGTTTGGAAGTTGTTCCAAGAAGGTTATGGGGTCCAAGTCGACGTTGGCAGCGGGGTCGACATTCACTTCCTCTTCGTTCGAGGAGTCCGGGAGAGACCGAGGTCTTCTTCCATTGACCATGAACCATATAGAGGGCTGTTTGGTAAGTGGTACCATGACGTGATCGGAAAGGAAATGATCATCGTTGATTGGAGATGGTTGCATTGCACTAACATACTCATGGAGTCGTGTTAGGAGCATACCATAGGGAAGTACCATGTTGGCGACTTTGAATACAACGGCCATTCTCTTCACCATGTAATAGGCAAGATTAAATGGCCTTTGGTGAATAAGGCAATATATCATTTGGACAAGACATGCATTTGGATGGTCTTTGTTTCCGGCCAAACTAATGACATTTTCCCTAAGAATTTCTTCCCACTTTCTATAGATGGGATGCATTTCGAAGAGTTCCATTTGAAAGGGATCACGGGAATAAGCTCTGTGTTGCGGTTGAAGCGAGATTGGTCGGCTCTAATTTGGAAAATGGTGTCTCGAACAATTGCGGGGTCATCAAGAGGAGTGCGCTAGATTGGTTTGGAATCTAGTGCAAAGGATTGAGTGGAAATTGCCCAATCTTGGGAGTACATACAAATTCCTTCACAAGGAATGTGGAGGATTTGTGCAAATGTGTTGAGGGGTAGAGTAAAGTTTTGTTTATTGATGATAAAAGCGATTGAAATGCAATCATCACTATTTCGAATGATCCTAACACTTTTGTAGAATTCAAAGATAAAAACCGGACAAATTTGTTCATCGATATCAAGGAGACAATCAAAGTTGATTGCCGAGAAGACTTGACCAATGTCGGTATTTTCAAGGAAATATTCCTTGACCATACGACCTTCGTGGATAAGTCATTTTTCAAGTCTTTTGAAGACTTTACGATCGGTTTTTGACAACCCCTCTTTTCGATAGTATTTAGTGAGGTAGTGAACGGTATAATGGTGGTCTTGTTGGGTAGCTTTAGGCATGGTTGGTCCTAGAAAAACAAATATTCCAATTAGGTAAAATTTGTTGAGATGGGTTTATGGTTTTGATTTGTATTAACAATGTTGTAAGCACAATGTAATCTTAGTTATGTGAAAACCTTTTCTAGTGATCAATTTTGCAAAACCTAATTTCATCAATTGATTAAGAAAATTTGAAAACCATAAACCCTAGGGTGAGGATGACGAAGATTAGAACATATGAGTGTAATTACTTACAATGATGTTCTAGAGGAAGATGCTTGATGATATGAACCCCTATGGAGATGAAAGCAGCAATTGGATCATTTTTGTGTTTTGTAAGGAGAGGGAAAAGAGTAGAATTGGTTTTGAAAAGCGTATGGTTGCTTTCTGTTGCACGGTTCCCCCGGATCCCTTGAAATTGGGATCCGGCTAGTACAACTTGAGGGATTCGGCTACTGTGGACAGAAAGAGGGTGTTTAGTGTTATTTTTGTAATAAGTTATACACTAGCTTATGGAACAAAAATAGCTTTGAGGTTCCTAAATGAATAGATGTTTGGTCAACGAGATTTGATAGGTTAATTATCAAAGATCTATTTGTGACGGCGGCATTAGTTTGACGATCTTTTTAGAAAATTAAGGAGTAATACTATTCTCGATGATGAGTAAGTCGGGAAAGTGGCGAAAAGTGACTTTTTAGAGACTAGCAATTATTAACGTCTAAATAAAAAATGATATCAATATATTCATGTAGATGTAAACTAGCTAATGATAAGTAAACATACCTCTACGCTCTTGGTATGGTTTATGGAGATCATAAAGCCGAAATACTTCATGAGCTTTTAAAGTATTATGTTGTATTTAGAATAAGTAGGTTGCGATTACTTTTAGGTTCTTCCTTGAAAGTTGACTTCATTATTCTTTGAATAGAAATGAAGACTTTGGAGAGATCCTAGCATGAATATTTCTTGAAAAGAAAATGTTAGAACAATCTATCATTATCCAACATAAAAGAAACAGTTTGTTTTAAAAGATTTCATTCTTTGTAGTTTTCAATCATACATAGATCGTATCAAGTTTTTAAAGTACAACATACTCTAAGAAACTTGGTAACGAAGCTCTGATGCCAATTGTGAAAAACTAGAAGGGGTTGAATAGTTTTACCGATTAAAACTTTGTTTTAAAATATTTAGATCAATTTATGTCAATCTATTTATATGTGTATGTTGGATGTTGATAGATAGATATGGAAATGTGTAATGCAAAGGTAAAGAGTAAGAAAAACAAAACCCCGACACGAGTGTTTATAGTGGTTCGGCTACAAGGACACCTTCCTTGCCCTACTCCATTCCCCGAGTCACCTACTCGAGAGTTCGTAATCACTACACGACACCAACTCCTTATGGCGGAGAAGCCTTCACAACGTCGCCTACTCTTTTTCCGGTATTAGGCTAGACACCGGGTTCTTCTACAAGGTAGAACCAAACCTATCACAACGTTGGCTACCTTTTATCCGGTACAAGGCTAGACACCGGGTTCTTCTACAAGGTAGAACCAAAGCTATCACAACGTTGCCTACCTTTTATCCGGTACAAGGCTCGATACCGAGTTCCATTACAAAGGAGGAACTACTACCCAACACTACACAACACCTATCCCAAAAGGAGACCCACTCCTTATTACGACATCATCAAGGATATCAATATCCTTGGATACACCCTATCTCTATTTGTAATTCGATACACCTTATCGATTGTACGCCCTTGGCATTCTTCACTAATGCTTTTGACACGGACGTTCGACACCTTTCACTAATGTCTTTGTCTTGACTCTTTTGGCATCCTTCACTAATGCCTTTGACACGGACGTTAAGCACCTTTCACTAATGTCTACGTCTTAACTCTTTCGGCATCCTTCACTTGTGCCTTTGACACGGACGTTAAGCACCTTTCACTAATGCCTACGTCTTGACTCTTTCGGCATCCTTCACTAATGCCTTCGACACAACACTTCTATGGAGGAAGAAAGAACTATCAACAAGAGAACCTCAGTAGTCTTGATGATGACTAAGCATGGCAACTCATGGACTTGAGCATGCTGGACTTCAAGAGGTTGTGATCTCGCCTTTAAGAGGAACCTATAGAATCACACAAAAACAAAACACAAACTACATAGAGAGATCCTTAGGATATGAGGTTAGAAGGTTTACAATACTAGGAGAAAGTATGTGTGGGAGTGGCCACCCAAAATAAAGAAATGGCTCACTATTTATAGAAGAAAATAGTTTACTGTTCCACGGATCCCACAGATCCCTTGCTTGAGGGATCCGTCCATTGTAAACTGGGGGAACCGTGGGACGCTCCTCTTTGTCCATAGGTTTTGGGTCATGGGTCATGGGTTATGGGTCATGGGTCCTAGACTTTGGACCATGGGTATCCAAGTAGATACAATGTATCTAGTATGTGCAATGCATCTAGTCAATGGGTCATGGGTTAAATTCATGGGTCATGGATAATATTCATTCATGACTTATGCATGATGACATGCAATGGGTTATGGGTTATGCTCCATGGATATGGGTCATGAACATTTGGTTATACCCAACTACATTCAATGTATTTTGTCAATGGGTCAAATACTTAAACTTCTACCCATTATATTACCCATTATAATACATAATAATTATGTATATATCTACCCAATATGTAAACACTAGTTGTTGTACATATGTAATACTAAATCATAAAATCACTATTACTTGTTTAGTGTTTTATTTGAAAACGTAAATGTGTTACTAAACTATTGGCTCAAAACATTTACGTATTTTATTTGTTTCGTTAAAATGATTTTACGTTTGTTAACGACAAAACGTTAGAAGATCGTAAAATATAAATAAACGTTTTTACTACTTATTTGTATTAACATTAAGAATACACAAAATAAAAGTAATTAAAAGTTTGTATACTTTTAGATAGGAAAAGGGATTAAGTCTTAGAATAGCACGAACTTTTCGCATTGTCTCGTTTTAGTACGTGAATTAATTAAAAGATGTGCAATAGCAACGAACTTTGACAAGTGTTCCAATCGATCTGCACTTTTTGATAACATGTCACGTTATAAATGGTAACACGTGTCAGACTTTCAGATATGACACATCATCAAAATGTGCAAATTTGAACACTTATAAAAGTTCGTTGTTATTGCACATCTTTTAATTAGTTCACGTACCGAAGCGAGATAATAAAAAAATGTTTGTTGTTTCATGGGAAAAAAAAGTAGTTCATTACACACGTACTAAAACCCTAAAAGTAATAATTTTTGCACTAACCCAAATATTTTGTCACTTATTCACAATATAGGAAATGACGTTACATGTGACATGTTTGTTTGGTTAGAAATGAAGTCTAACTCCAATACAAAGATACAATTATACGTATTTGACAATCATATCTCTTGAATTGGATTAAACAACAATGATAATACGTGAGATTTAGTCACATCTGGACGACCATGCACATCTCCTTCACCGTACATGAATTGAGCCATTCTAACCAAATTTGTTGCAAAATCGATAAACTCGCGTGTCATATCAGAGGTTGCATGTGCCCGTTCTTTGTTTAGTTTCTTCCATGTCTCGCCGATTAAAGATTTCATATACATTCTAGCCTCATCTTCACTTGCACCAGTCTCATGCATGTAACACTGGAGCGATTTTGGATTATCCCCTCTTTCCATTTCGCCCTTTAAAAACAAGAAAATGTTTATATATGAATTTATTAATCATAAATTTTTGATAAATGTATGGATATTAATAAAAGGTCATACCGATGAAGTCCCTAAGTCGTCAGTGAGTCGGAAGATTAGGGATGAATAACGAACTATATCCTTACTTATTTCCATGCATTGCATTATTTCTTGGGTTGAACTAATCGATGTTATAGAATGAACATGCATCAGTATCACAGAACCCGATATCGATATACAACCATTTTCCAAGTACTCTTCTAGTGTTGGTATATGTCCACTTTGATACCAGTTGGCTTCTACTACAAATGACTTGAATAAATCTCCCCACTGCAAGGTTACCATTCCAAATAAGAAAATATGCATTTGATTTATTTCCGCAGTCAGGAGACATAGTATTCGTAGTGTTAAAATATGGATAACTTACTGCTTTCTTTAGGTACGGGAGAATAACGAACCCTTTCTTTGTCAATGTGTTATATGTAAATTCATTAACGGTGTTGTAGAATCCAAGAAAACATATCTTCATATAATCTGGGAGTTCTTCGATCGAATTGATATCCCATCTATGAGTTATATAATGGAACTTATTAGTATTCAAAAAGTTAGCAATAGTTGATAAACATTTAACTTGTACTAAGAGAAGTAACAGCACAATCTTAGCATTCACCTATTGGTAGCATCAGTAAATTGTTCAATTTCATCCAAAGTACCAAATACATCATAGACATCGTCGATAGTAGTGATCAAGGCGTTAACCTTTGTCAATGTTCTCCTTCCATGACTAAACTGTGGCAAGTAATTGAAACCAATAGTCCACAAAAAGTTCTCCACCAACCGGTCTCTAGCAAAGCTTAACTTCTTATCCCAATTTGTATTTCTCCACCACCTATTCATAATTTTATCAGCTGTAAATCATGATTTGTGTACAAAAAAAGCTTTCCGACCACTGTTCACTTCTAGAAAACTAATCTCTATTTTGATGGCTCATTCAGTGATGCATAATCTGGCCACTAAAATAATCATATAGTCACTACAAAAAAGTTGCCGCTGATTTTTTGCACCAATAGTGACAAAAGCTATAGAGTCGTTACCAACGGTTCGATACAATAGAATAAAAATATTTGGGGCATCTCCATTGCATGTAATTTATTTGAGTGCAATAGAGTGACACCTCATCATTGCACCATCATATATAATTTCTCTTGTAATGGTTCGGTCAAAATATGAAACAAGCACATTAAAATTAATTAAAAAATAATTGAGTGGGATGTTTTGGTTTTTTTATTGATTTAATTCAAGATTTGGGTCCACTTTTACAATTCATTGATCTAACTTTGGTGTTATATATGTGGCTTTTTCAAAATGGATTGTACTCATGTCAACTCAAATTCTTTTTCTAGTATGCATATGACACCTATTTGCATTGTAGATGGCCTTAGTTTTTTTAGATATATAATGACAAATACGTACACAAAGTTGTATGCAATGAGTTTTCTAGCTTAGTAACGTTATTTAGTATCATACATATATATATAAATATATATATACACACACGTTCGATCAATTATTATGACGTGTCAAATTAAAAAGTATTACTGAAAGGACAGAAAACTCGATGATCTTGAGTATGAATATAAATTTTTACATCTATGCTACTTTATCATATAGCCTATGTAACATGTTCTAGTGATATATTACAGTTTAGACGAATACATTACCTTGATGCGTGTTTTAGATCTTCAAGGTGAATTGCCTGGACCATATTAAAATCCAATTTTGCAAGCTCAATCAATATGGGATTCATACCCTTTTTTTTCTCATACACTTCAATAAACCACTTTGCCTCTACCCTTGGTACTCTCCAGTGCAGTGGAAACTCCAAAGCATGGCTTACTAATGACGATATATGACCATCTGTCTTGTCTAGGTTTTCTTTGAGATATTTGGTTGTGAAAGCTCTTGCATTGTCCAGTATGGTTTCATTCTCAAATGCATGATAAGATGCCTCGTACAAGTTCAACATTCCCGCAATTTCCTCAAGTAAGTGTGGCTTAAGATTTTGAGTGTTATCCAAAAAGTTTTGAAATATCTCTGGAGAGTATAATCATATAAAAAGGAACTTTTAATATCTGTCTGAATATGTATAAAAGAATTGAACTAGCAAGATGCTATAACTCTTAACAAATACGAATCCTTATTGAATTCCTACTTACGTACCTTGAGGAACTAGATAACCATGTTGTCTAAGTAGTCGAAATCCAAGGGCTGTAAGATTTAAATCCATTTTTCCCCACTTGTCTGGGGTTTTGTAGTATTTGTAGTAAATCATCTCCAGGCCATTTCTAATTTCATCTTCAAAATGATAATATATTCCGAGTCTTTGCAAATCATTAACCAATTCCAGAATACTCGGTGAATTCTCAACTTCGCCTAATAACATCTTCACTGAATTTTTTAAAATATTTGCTCTTGCCGCATATTCTTCTCCCTGCAAAAGTTAATTGTTGAATATGAGTAAAATTGCTCATCAAATACATAGTATCACAAAGAAAATAATAGAACTTTCAAATGAAAACTATACAGTAATCGCACCATGTATTTACTAGAGAGTGACTGAATATGACCATATGACCATAATGTTGGCTCATAATTAGCTGTTCGTCTAACGACGTTTTCATCCGCAGTAAAGGCCATCGATGTAGATTGTGATGAATATATCCGGCTGCAAATGTGACCTCGACAACTTTTGGCATTATAATTTTTGTTCTGAAAAACCGGACAGGAAAAGAAGCACACAGAAGCCATCGAGAAAGACATGTAAAATATTAAAGTAATAAGTTCGTCTATACAAAGACTGTTACTTGTTGGTACATGCAGTGCATCTGTTTGGGTGTATATATATATGTCTGGCGATGTGTTAATATCTGATATGCTCTGTTGCACTCAGAGATCAAATTACGTGTTGCAACCCCCACCATGGGTAAGTTATTCAACATATGTGTACACCTTTATGATGTTGCCTCATATACATAATGGTTTGGTAAAATATCGTTTTTTTCTTTATCATTTTGATTGTTGTACGTATCTTGATGGTCTTAGATTACTAAGTAGTTTCTCGTAGTATACATGATTATTGTTTTCTGTTTGCATGTTATATGGGTTGTGTTGGTTAGTATTTTGCTGTAAGCCTTCCTGACAATTTCATTTTGTAAAGTGTTATACGTTTTTGTGACCAAAGGGTTTGTGTCTTAACGTACTTTTTGTTGTGTGAGACGCTCTCTAATCAAATGATTGTGAGTTTAAGTTCTTCTTAAGCATTTGAGATAGTTTGTGTATATTGTGAGATAGTTAGTTGCCGTTCTAAAAACAAATATATATTTTTTTGAATAATACATATTTCACCGTAACACCGTTTAAAAAAATAGCAAGGTACCCGCGCGTTGCGGCAATGTTTATCCGGTGATTAAATTCCAAATACCAACAAAATAGCAATGACAAGCTGATTAACCTGAGAAAAACAAGAAGAAATGATCCCGGTCCATCCCGATTAATCCTTTTTTACTGGTTTTGGCGGTCCTCTCAGGTTCGTTTTTGAACAGCTTTTATTAGGTAACCGAACCGGTGGTGACTCCGATTCCCGGTTGAACTCGGGTCCAGTGATTAAATTCCAAATACCAACAAAATAACAATGATGAGCTGATTAACCTGAGAAAAACAAGAAGAAATGATCCCGGCCCAACCCGATTAATCCGTTTTTACCGGTTTGACGGTCCTCTCAGGTTCGTTTTCGAACAGCTTTTATTGGATAGCCGAACCGGTGGTGAATCCGATTCCCGGTTGAACCCGGTCCGGTGTTTAAAACAATATGTATCATCAACTTGTTTTCATATAATTTGTATAAAGCTGTGTGTGTTTTATTACTTTGTATAATAAATGAACAAAAACTAAAAGTACAATAACTTCTTTGTCTATTAATTATTAACCCCATTCATATAAAATTAGAAATAAAAAAAAAAAAAAAAAAAAAAAAAAAAAAAAAAAAAAGGTACCGGCTGATGGTGATTCAAAACTAGGTTTAGTAGTGGAGTCATTAGACGGTGGCGGTGAAGATTCCGTTGAGAATTGACGGAGCCGTTGATTTTGATTAGCATTGAGGATCAAACGAATTGATGATGATGACCTGATTGCTTTTTGTAGGGAGCTCATTTTTGTAAATAAAGATTGATTTGATTTTCAAGGTTTTAGGCGAAATGACAAGGTTTTGTTGTTTGTAAATGATGATGATGGTGAATGGTGATATCATTAAGGGTGTAGTTTGGCTCGAAATATGGACTTTTTTGGGCTGGTCTGAGCTCGTTTTATTAAGGGCAAAATGATTGAAAAAAGTATCATATTTGTCATTATTTTTTTGTGGGTATAGAACAAATTTTTTTACTTTTATGGGTCATTTTCTTTCAAATTTATCCTTTTTAGTGTATTTTACGAAATTTTTGGACATTTTTGCCCCTCTTAACTAATAGAAATTTTTTTTCCCGAAAGGCACCTACATATGATGAATTTGAAAGAAAGGTACCCACAAAAGCAAAAAATTTTGTTCGTTACCTACAAAAAGAAATGATGACATGATACTTTTTTCAATTATTTGTCATTTTATTAATATAAGGCACTATAAAAGATAGGTAGAAAAAAAATGACTTAGGGGCTGTTTGATAAAACGGTATGATTAAGTGTTGAGTGAATTAAAATTGTTGAGTGATTTATAGATCCTGAATGAACTTGGTTCTGAATTATAATGAACGTTTGAGAATTGTTTCTAAATCAACGCTTTAAATGATTTAAATTACCATTTTACCGCACTTATTTTAAAATAAATTTTACTCATTAATAATTATACCACATTAATAAAAGAGGGATGCTAGAACCACATAAGAAATCCACACAAAATATTCACACGCTGACATGTCAGGCAGTGATTGGCTTAATAAGAGAGAAGAAAGAGAAACTATAGTAAAATCCACCAATCACTTGCTGACACGTCAGCGAGTTGATTTTTTGTATAAATTTCTTATGTGGGTCTAGCATCCCTCTTAATAAAATCAAAATCTTACGTGAAAGAAAGTTTTTTTCGCTCATAACTTTCCATCAATTTCAAAATAAGTAAAAGTTTTATACTAGTGTTTAAAGGGTCCTAATATTAAACCTTTTATTTAATATATATCGACATCATGCAAACTTGCAAAGTACAAGTTCTTCTAGAGTAAAGTTAAAATGAAAAGAAAAGTCATTGACTAAATAACATAAAAGGATAAAATAGGAAGCAAGTGAGGCGCTGTCTCATTTTGCATCCTTTTGGTTATGAACGATTCAGATTCTTCTAAATTCGTTAAGTGTCATATATTATTTTATCAAACAACATTTGCTCGGACTGATTTATATGGTCACCTCTTAATTGCCCGATTCAAATGCTATCAAACAGGACCTTAGAGCATAATGTCACGACCCGCATGATTGATAGAGTCGTTTACGAGCTTAATTTGGAGTCCGGATCGTTCAATACTTGCCTAGAAGACTTTATGAAAAACTATAAGAGATTGTAGAATATGGGCCTTTTTTGGAGTTGTAAATAGTTGCCCTATAATTGTAGTTAAATTAGAGGATGCCTCATTTGGCCAAAGCAACTCACAATTCACTTGTAATCTCTTGTAAAGTTCTCTCAAGCAATCAACATTTTTTATTTTCCTTTCATTTCATCATAAACTCGAAAACATGAAACATAAAAGAAACTTTTTTTACTTTCATTTTCTTTTCTTTTCACTTTCTTACCCATCATTTACATCCTCACGTAAAAAACTCGAGAACTCATCGTTAGGGATAAAAGTTTGTATTTCAAACAATGTAAAAATTAATAATTCGTAAGCTTTATATTACGTGTAATGATTATTGTACTTTGAACAAGTAACAATAATAATAGAAGAAGATGGTAGAACAAGACGCATATCTTATCTTTATGCCCTTACGAGCAATGATTTAACTATATTGAGTAATGATTTAACTATATAATTGTTGGGCCCTTATGAATGATTTAAGTATTTAACTATAATTGTTTGGGCCATGAGATTAAAAAATATATATATTTCTTTCAATGCTAATCGGATATGTATGTGAGTCCCGCATATCTCTTCGATGTTTTTTCGATATATGATCTTGTTAGATTATATATAGTAAATTGCAAAAATCGTCCTTGTGGTTTGGTTAAATTGCATGTTTTATCCTTATGGTTTTGAAAGTGCAGGCGGTCTCTCTATGAGGAAATTTTAAGTCCGATTTCGTCCTTTACCAAAGTGAATGACTAAATTGTCCTGTGAAGAACGCCCTTCTTATATGGTTAGAAAAAAAAAACTGCACCAAAAGCTAAACAAATATTATTTGATATGGTTTTAAAAAAAAAATCGTAAAAAAAACATATTTAACATTTCTCCACCTACGACGTTAATTATAACTTCGTAGGTTTGTTACCACGACTATTCCAACGGAAGTTAACAAAATATACGAAGCAGTATTTGACATGCAACAATGGCATTGTTGGTAAATCTGCTAGTAATTTCATACTTTTTAGTAGGGAAATTCCAGCTTTATTTACCAATGTGATTTTATCAGATACGCGTTGAAAAATAAATTATCAACGACTCATTATCGTTGGTAAATAGAATACCAACGCGATTTACCAACGACTATTTGTACTTTATTAAGACAAAGCACAGGATAAAAATCCGTTGTAAGCTTTAAAACTTGATGTGGTAAGTTTTACAAATTCAAATGTAGCAGTAACTAATCATTGTGATGTAGCATAAGCGAGTACAGAAATTGATTGAATACGCAGGAAACGATGAGGTAGTTTCACACTGTATGACAAAATGGTCTATGGTGAGAATAGTGCTTTTGTTATTTTTGTATATTATTATAAAGCAATTAAAATTCGGAACTTGTAGTCTTTGAATCTAAACTAACAACCAAATTTTTACTATTTGCAAGTAATTAAAAGGTTGTGATAAAATATTTACTTATAGTGCACTAAGGTAGTGTTTGATAACAACTTAATGTGTTTTAATTGAAAAATAGGTAAGTTAATTAAGTCATCAAATGGATGTTTGTTTAGTGCTTAAAACTAACATGTGACCTTCTGGAAAAAAGCCAGGTAGATGAGGGTCTACAAATTAAGTCAATTCCTTTTATCCCAATTTTACATGTTTACCCTCCCACTTCTAAACTTTATTTCAAATAAAAGGGTATAACAGTATTTTTTACTAATTCAGACACTTTATTCACAAAACAAACAACCATTTATTCATCTGCAAACAGACAACATATATATAGACAGACATTTTAATTTAACAGAACTTAATAAAAAAAAACTAAACAAACAGGCCCTAAGCTTAGGTACTGTTTGAATTCAACTTAATTGACTTAATTTGAAAAAAACGTAATTTATTAAGTCATGTGAAAAGTTGTTTGTTTTCACTTAATCAAAATGGGCTTGTTTGTTAAATTTTTTTATTAAGTCATTTTTAATTAAGAGATGACTTAATGTAGACAACCTCAGTTTTATTGTTTAATATTTTCAGTCATATTTCCCTATTAAGTCACAAACAAACAGTTTTAATATTACTTAATGAATTCAGTTTTTTTTTCATAATAAGTCAATTAAGTCACAAACAAACACCACCCGAGAGGTTTTTTTTTTTTTTTTTTTTTTAGAACGACGACATTATATTAAAACTAGCAAAAGCTAGAAGAAATTACAAGGAAGAAATAGTAACTATGGGGTTTTGCAACCAACCTACCCAACTAATATTAAGTTTAGGATTTCTAGAGGAAATTCATAGGAACGATTGAGACACAATACTATCCCAAATTAACGCCTTTTTAGGAGGAGGGTTAGAAAAAATCAGCCGGTTGCGAAAATTCCAAATGCACCACATTAGAGTCCCTCCCACACCTTCAAGGAACACTCGCGCTTTAAGAGGAATAGACAAGGAATCAAGCCAACTAAACCAATCTGAGATATTCAAACAAAAAGGGATATCAAGCTCCCACCATCTTGCCAATAGAGACCACAAATCTTTAGCCATATCACACGAGAAGAAAAGGTGATTAACCGTTTCAACATCTTCATTGCAAATGGGACAAAGGAGAGAATCAACGTCAATACCACCTGAGAGTGTTTGTATATAGTCATCTCTTAATTAAACACGACTTAATAGAGAAGTTTAACAAACAAGCCCTAAATACAAATAATGAACTTTAGTGTTGGTAGCCTGATGTTAACAGACATAATACTGAAACCTCGAATTTGAAAAGTGATAAAAGTGACGGTCTCCACATTAAATCATTTGTTAATTAACACAACTTAATGAAAAAAAATAAACAAACAAGCCCTTAGGTGGTGTTTGAATTTGACTTAAAAATTGACTTAATATGAAAAAAATCTGAATTCAGTAAGTCATATGAAAACTGTTTGTTTATGAATAAATAGAGAAAGATAACTGAAGATATTAAATAATAAAACTGAGGCTGTCTGTATTAAGTCATCTTTTAATTAAACATGACTTAATAAAAAAACATTAACAAACAAGCCCTTAAGAGCTAAATAACTATTGATTGAGTCACAACCTTGATTGACGGTTTTGGTGAACGTCCAAATGTTGGCTTAAGTTTATATAAAGGCTTATCCACTCCTACTAATCATAGTCAGTTGCTTTGGCATTGCTACTAGGAAAACAACTAAGTGCGCGTTAATAGTTCTACTTGCCTTTAATTCCACAAGCTAACAATGCTTTGGGTTTGGTGTAAATGCTATTGTTTGAATTGTTGTGAAGTGTATTGTATGAATTTCTATTGTTTGAACTGTATTGCTTGGAGTGTGTTTGGTTACACATTGATGAGGTGTAATTTTATATGTTTTTAATGGGTCATTTAACCTCTAAATTCATACAAATTTGATCATTTATTGCCCTAAATCGTTTCAATTTGAGTTTTAGGTACTTGAGAAGCAAATGCTGAAAAAGGATGCATTTTAGGCTCGATTGGACGGGAAAACGATGAAAACGACAACACCGGGAAAAATGTCACAAAAGGCTACGTAACGGCGTCCCGGCCAAATGTGTGACGTCGTCACCTATGTAAGGATGTCTGTTCAGGCTCCTAAGATGGCCTCGAGATGACGGAAACTTTACCAAGGATATGAAGGCTTACGGCGTCACAATTCCTAAGTGACGTTGTCACAACTAAGTCGATGCAGTAATGAAACCCTAGATGACGGCGTGACAAGTGACGCCGTCACATTTGTAAATCTATATGTATTTCCGCACTGTTTTCATTGAAAAGTGTGTAACTTTGGTATAACTTTGGAAGTCTGAACCCTAGCTGTTCTTAGGTGTTTTAACAGGCCTTTTGGTCACAAATACTTCAATTTATTGCGAAGATAAGTTATTTAATCAGTCATTCAATTATGTTTACTTCTGATTGTTTGATTTCTTTACTTGCTTTTCTTTTCATTACTATGCTAGGCTAAACTTAATAGTATTTGCTTAGGGTCAAATGAAACTTAGTTATTGATTAGTGTGTGTCGTCTCTTGTTTGATTAGCGATTTGCATTAGGAGTTGGAAAACTGGCTAGGTCAAATTATACTAGCTTGAACGTCCACTAAAACATTAGGTAATAAATAGTTAACTTGATATTCGTTGTATTTATTGCGTGAATTCTTAGTTGCAACGCGAAATATGGGATTAAGGCATTCTTAGGCGCCGCCCATTTAGACGGAATTCATAGGATTTGGGGAATAACCAACCATCGGTAGGTATTAAGGAATACAACGCGCTAATTAGACAAAGACGTGACAATTCGACTAATCAATAAAAGATAACTAGGGAGCAACGAAATTCTAAGTAAATACACTTTCATCATACTTGAAGTTCACCAATTTACTTTTCCTTGCATTTATATTAGATTTAGTTTAATTTAGTTTAATTATTAGCTTAAAAAACAAACTCTTTAAACCCGAGATTTTACTTGTTTTCTTATAAATATAAAAGACCAAAAATAATCTTCTCTCAACCCTTAGAGTTAATTCGACATACACTTCGAGCCCATCTCACTATTCCCATAGATAATGATCAATCCCTCGTGTCTTACCTATACTACACTACAGCGCTTAGGTACTCTGCCTAAGAGAATTGTAAAACATATTGTGTTAAAAATTATCCGCTTTAATCTTTTGGCGCCGCTGCCGGGGAATAGTTTAGGTTTCGATTTCTATCTCATTTAGGTCTACTCACTAGATTCCTATCAAGTGAAATTTTTCTTTTTATTTTGTAGCTTTCTTTTAGACTATCTTTTCTTTGTGTTTTTGTTCGAAAAAATTTTTCATTGACTATTCCGTTTGCCATTACGAGGGATGCGAATCTGCAGTACTTACACATCCATTACCCCAAACCATTTTACCAAATGCAGCAACCTCGTTGCGTGACCAAATTGTTCAAGAAATTAATGCATTCTGAGAGTTATTGGTTAATCGACAATGAACTTGAAAAGGCCTTAAAAACCTTGAATGAAAACCTCACCGTTAGTAATAATTCAGATGAAGAATTAGGGGATGGAAAAATTATTGATGGAAAGGAAGATAATACTAGGGATGATTTTAGAAATCTTTTTCCTACAAAGGAAGAGTTAAGCTATCGTAGACACCTGCTCAAAAACCCTGTCTTTCTAGAATTAGGAAAAGACCTTAGTAAGGATGGTCATAGGAATATTAAGATCCCTTGCATGATTGGTTATCTTTATATAGAGTAAACCTACATTGACTTACAAGCTCCCGCTAATTTTTAGACTTTACTACAATTGGACCATGAATGAACAGTTAGAGCCTAGAAAAGACCCTTATAACCCCAAGCGATTTAGCAATTTTTTTGGGAGAGTTAGCAATCTGCATGTTTTTGTAGGAAACTTTACCTATGTTTTTGTAGAGAGGAATGGACGGTTTAATTTAAGGATGGAATAGAAAAAGTCACATATAGGATGCCTTATAAGATCGAAAAATTGAAGGATATAGAGGATTCAGATATAGATAATATTCCAGCATTTGAGGTTAGAGAGGATAAGGATAAGGACGATTACTAGCTACAAGACTCGTAAATAAAGAAAAGCGCTTTGTGGGAGGCATCCCGTATTTATTTGTTTGATGTTTTTCATTTTAGTATTGTTTGTGTCATATATGCTTTCTTATAATTGTTTAATTTTTAATGTTTCAAATAAATTGTGAAAATTCTTTTATTTATGTTTAACCTCGTCTTAATTGCATATAAAGGTATTTTACAAAAAGATAGGTGTAGGGAAATTTTTATTTAGTTTTAAAGAACGAAATTCGAAATGAGAAATTTACAATTTATATAATTAGCATATATTTTATCTTATTTGTGTGTTTGTTTGAGTCAAATGCTTGTATCGAGTAGAGATAAATCTTTTACAGGGAATTTATATGTTTTAAAAGTTAGACTTTTCCAGAAAACAAAACAAAAAAATTTGTCTGGTTACCCTGACGGCGTCACCATCTCTGAGTGACGGCGTCAGGTACTGTAGTACTTATTTTTTCAGATTTTCGTTTTATGTTGAAATTTAATATTTGAAAATTTCCAGAATTTTTGAATTTCCAGATTCCTGAAAAGATTTATTTTTCAAGCATTATATCTTATTTGCTTTCTAGTTTACTTTATTTCATATGTATAGCATTTACCGCCGATTTTATGCGAGGTTTCGTGTTCGTTTTCTTAATATTTACAGGTTATATTAGACAAGAAGCATATCATAGGACTATCTTATCTTCTTGAAGGAGGATTTAACCGTATTTCCATTTTCCATTCGTACCGAGCTAATCAAGGGAGTACTAGTTTCTTTCATCTCTTTTATTTTTCCTTTACCGATTTTGGTACTTTTAAAACATTGGGGACAATGTTCAATTTAAGTGTAGGGAGGGTAAAAAGAGACACCTTAGAAACTAGCCATAAATTTGTTATTTGTCTTGTTCTTAAATAATTGTGTAATAAACCGAAATAAATACTTGTAAAGGTAATTTTAGCACAAATTTAAAATTTTTTATGACATTTACAAGTGAAACATTAGTCTTAATAAAGCGTCTCATGGATAGGATTTATACAGCTAGCACAAAAATCCTACCACTCAAAATTTCACCCCAAAAATATGAGGTTTGCCTTTAGATATATAGGATAAAACATTCACCTTCAATGCCTATGAGCTTATCGATAGTATATAGATTCTAGAACTTGCTTTAGTGATGCATTCCAAGATCGCTACTGAGATCACATTCGTGGGATTAGGATTTACTAAATGATAAGAGGCATTAGGATAACTCTTGTTTTTAGCATGCTTTGTTATAATTACATCGACTTCATTGGTCAAGTATTTACCCCACACCCTTGCTATGTACTCGTTTTTAGTATAAGATACCCCTAGTACACCCCTCTAAGCCTATCTTTTCACGGTTTTCATGATATTTTGGTGGATTCCGAAATATCAATGAAGAGCATTGCTTACATCCCGCTAAACATTACACCCAAATCGCTTTAGTCTTCCTTGTATTCACTCATTTTTAGTGCATTATTGTTACAACATATATGTTAAACCCTTAGTTAATTATCTCGTTGTTTACATGGTTGTTAATTTGAGTCATATCTTGTAAATACAGTTTTGGGAAGATTGAGACTTATAGTAGTATTATTTATAGAGTAATGGGGAAGAACGTCAAATTATTACCCCCATATGTACGTTAATGCTTAAGGTACTCCACATGTTTTGATCCTCGCAATTCGGGTCATTAGTTAGTTTATATTTATGCAAAAATACAAGTGCAGGGATGAAATTATAAATCCCGAATTATCTACGTTATTTATTTTCAGCAGATCAAAATATGGCTGGAAAAAGTGTATGATAAAAAAAAACAAACAAAAAACAAAAAAAAACATATGGACTGCCATCCTACTTATGTTTAAGTCAAGAAAAGCAACAAAAGAGTTGGAGTTAGTATATCGAGTCTTGGCTTGGCAACGACACTTTGTACATGTACTAACTTAGATGATTAAGTTGCCACCAATAAATTTCCTCATATCCCCAAAACTGTGTTTTCCTTACCCTTACACCCCTAGGCTTATCGGGTCGGGTTGAATCAGGTTTAAAAATCTTATCGGGTTGTGTGACCCAAACCCAATAACCCGACATAGTTATCGGGTCAGGTTAGGGTTGAATTATTTTTGTTATCAGGTCAACCCGATAAGACCCGAAATTTATTTTCTAAAAATTCTTTCCCTAGAGTTTTATAAGCCTTGCCGAAAGAAGACTGGGTCGCGTCTCATCCACCTTAAAATTGTTTTACGTATAACCAAAATATACGGGCACTGAGTAAGCTAGTTGCTGACAATTTCTTTGTGCTATATATAAATTCAGGTCCACGTTTCTTATTTGTTTTGGATATCAAAATATGTGCAATACTGTCATAATGTGTTGAAACTTGGATTCTGTCATTGAAGAACTATCTCCTGCACATATTTTTTATTAGTCTCAAAGAATACACGGGCTGTTAAGTAGCAAAACAATTTCTAACATTATGGTCATGTCTCTACTTTCAAGGATTAAATACAAAGTTTACTTCTTTTTGTCTCAATTTATTTATAGATAATTTTTGACTTTTTATAGTTCATTCCATTAATAAGTCTACTGTTTTCTACAATTATACATGCCATATCATATAACAGTGAACATATTAATAGCCTAATAGTCTATTAGTTCAATTGCATGCTACTAATTTTTCATGCTATTACTGTTTCTTTTTATTTTCTTTATACAACGGCTATTAGCGTGTTCTATTTTTATGGTAAAAAAAACTAAGGAACCCGATTAACCCGAATAACTCGACCCGACAACAACCCGAACCCGATAACCCGATTACTTATCGGGTCGGGTTGCGGGTCACTTTTTCATAGCCCAAAACCCGATTCAACCCGACCCGATAAACCCGATAACCCGACAACTCGACCCGATAACACCCCTACTTACACCTAACGTTACAACCTTTATAAAGCCCTTTTTGATAGTTTATCCTAGGTGCTTACACCAAAGCGGTGGAGATTTCGATCCTTTATCATGACTATGGTAATCTATGTGCTATGACAGGTTAAGAGTGTTTGTTTTTCCATTTCCATAATGTTATATCACTTATACACCCGAGAGATGAGAGAATCCAAACACTTTATGTGAGGTGCTAGTATATAACTTTCGTGCTTGTTATGGCTAATGTAGAACGAGTTATGTTGTAAATTATCATTAACCTAAATGCTAAAAGTACCCCAAACTTGTAAATTGATTATGATAAAAGCATATTTGCTTGGGGACAAGCAAATCCCAAGTGTAGGGATATTGGATGAGGTGTAATTTTATACATTTTTAAGGGGTCATTTAGCCTCTAAATTCATACATATTTGATCATTTAAGGCCCTAAATCATTTCTATTTGAGTTTTAGGTACTTGAGAAGCAAATGCTGGAAAAAGATGCATTTTAGGATTGATTAAACAGGAAGACGAAGAAAGCGGCCAAATGTGTGACGCCATCACCTATGTAAGGATGATTGTCCAGGCTTCTGAGACGGCCTCGAGATGACGGTGTCAAGACCAAGAATATCAAAGCTGACGGTGTCATAAGTAACAAGTTGGTGGAATAATGAAACCCTAGATTACGGTGTCACAAGTAACAAGTTACGCCGTCACATTTGTAAATCTATATATATTTTAGCATAGTTTTATATTAAAAAGGGTGCAACTTTTGTATAACTTTGAAGGTCAGAACCCTAACTGTTCTAAGATCTTTTTCCAGGCTTTTTGGCCACAAATACTTAAATGTATTGAGAAGATAAGTTATTTAATCAATTATTCAATTATATTTGCTTGTGATTGTTTGATTTCTTTACTTTTTTTCTTTTCATTATTATGCCAGGCTAAACTTAATAGTATTTGCTTAGTGTTACATGAAACCTAGTTATTGATTATTGTGTGTCATCTATTGTTTGATTAGTGATTTGCGTTAGGAGTTGGAAAAATGGCAAGGTCAAATTATACTAGCCTGAACGTCCACTAAAACGTTAGTTAATAAATAGTTAACTTGATATTTGTTATATTTAATGTGTGAATTCTTAGTTGCAACGCGCAAGATGAGATTAAGGCATTCTTAGGCCCCATCATTTAGACGGAATTCATAGGAGTTAGGGAATAAGCAACCCTCGGTAGGTATTAAGGAATACAACGCGCTAGTTAGGCAAGGACGTGACAATTCGACTAATCAATAAAAGATAACTAAGGAGTAATGGAATCTAAGTAAATACACTTTCATCATACATGAAGTTCACCAATTTACTTTTCCTTGCATTTAGATTATATTTAGTTTAATTTAGTTTTAATTAATAGTTTAAAAACCAAACTCTCCAAACCCGAGATTTTACTTGCTTTCTTATAAATATAAAAGACCAAAAATAATCTTCCTTCAACCCTTAGACTTAATTCGACATACACTGTGGCTACCCCACCATTCCCCTAAAAACGATCAATCCCCTGTGTCTTACCTATATTACACAACAACGGTTAGATACTCTTCCTAGGAGGATTGTAAAACTTTTTGTGTTAGCAATTATACGCATCATACACATTATGAAAGAAAAAGACTTTAAGTATTTTTCTTTTAATAGAGAGATTTTGGTAGGGTTTATTAAGAAACCATGCCAAAAAAACAAAATAGCATTGACTTTGACAAGGTATTTTGGTACAGTTCTCGAACCGTACCAAGAAAATTTTATTTTTTGAGACATCATTATCTAGTACGGTTTAAAAACCGTACAAAAATCCTTTAAAACCGTTTCTAGTGCCTCTTTTCTGTAATACATATCAATACACCAGATTTTGGTTATAACGACTACATTTGTGGTCGCTATAAGCCCAGAAAGTGATCACTAAAAGCTTTAGCAGCCACGCGTAGTCAGTCCATCGTTGGTCGTTTTTGTTCCGACGCTAAAGGTTTTAGTGACCACATTTGTTTCTTATAGCGGCCACTTGTTTGATTTAACTTTTTGAATTGTTGACCAAAAACTAAAATGTAGTGATGCCTACTTTTAGCGACCATACGTGGTTGATAAAAGTAAGTTGACTATTTGAACAAAGTAAGTGATGATTGCCTTTAGCAACAACCGATGGTCGCTACATGTATACCTATATCGACTACATGTTGACCTATAGCGACCACATGTAGTCGTTATAGGTGGTTGTAACCAAGGGCGTCGTCACCTTTAGCGACTACATGTAGTCGCTAAAGGTGACTGCACCTGTTTCTGCAACAACCTGGTTTTGCACGTTGTCGAACGCCTTTCCAACCCATTTTCGTAACATGTTTTCCAGATTTTTAGTTTATTTCTAGATTCAATGCAAACCAATTCAACGCGGACAATAAATTAAAGATACAAATCCAATTCGCTACAAAAGTTCAACATAGAAATATAGGTTCGCTACCAGTGTTCCACGACTTAAACAATAACTTAGACATGTTCAACGACATAGAACATAGATCGTTCAAAAGCATAGATTGTTTAACAAACCAGACTTCACAAGTACATCCCCACCTAGCTACTCATCTTCGAATGCATCAATAAAATCATAGATTGTTGTAGTGGTATTGATGATTGGGCTTAAGGTCATCACCTGATCTATCTAACATGACATTCTATACTATTGATTGTAATTCATAGAAATGCACTTGTCCATCTTATTGAATATAGGTTAATTTGATAAGGACTATAGCGGGTGGCAATAATTGATGATTTATGTTTATATTTTTTTATATCTACCATATCAAAAAAAAATATATGCTTAAAAACTTTTAAAGTCCTAGGAAAAAAAACTTTTAAAGTGAGAAATGTTAAATTACTGCTCTACCTTTATTCCTTAATTTCTAATATTATACTTTACATCCATATATTTTCCTTTAAGGATTATTTATTAGTTGAAAGTTTGACCTAATAAACAATATTCCTCCATTCGCAACTATAATTATTTGGAGTTTTAAATTTCCACCGCTATGCTCGTGTAATCGCTTATATATCTATATATATACCTATAATATATATAAAGGAAAAACAAAAAAGTGAAAAGTGAAAAAAACTTAAAGTATTTTAGGAAGTCCTTACACTATTTTCGGAAAACATATGCAAAGCTGAAAACTATTAACACACTATTAATTCACATCGAAAACCGGGCGACCTTGTTTAATTTGGCCCGTTTTTTCGACCAGAACAGTTCAACCAGTCAAACCGTCTAGGTCGTACAGGTTTTCAAAGCATTATGTTTAAGGGAAAATTAGTCAAATAGACCGCGCGCCCTGGTGCATATCACTTTATGGACCACGCTTTTTTGCCTTACGGAAATGGACTTGTTGCCCAGCGACTTTCTTGTAGCCAACCATATGGTGCCACGTGTCCGACAAAGGTACAACATAAGTACATATTTTGAACGTATTTGTCATGTATTGTTTTTTGGGCAACCAAAATGTATTTTCGGGCAATTATATATTATTGGGCAACTTGTATTATACACGAGGATAATATGGTCAATTTACAATGGCTGTATTATAAAAGTAATATTAATAAGTCAGACACGTACTCACACACCATCGCGCGCGCGCACACACATAATCAAACATCTTCTACTACAATTTAACAGCTTCTACAATTAAACATCTTCTTCTAGATCACGCGCACACACTCACAAACCACATCTTATTCACAGAACCCTCTAACCCCCTAATTAATTTTACTGTATAATTACGTATGACAAAATTAAAGTTGTACAATTGTAAAATCGCAGTTCGTTCTACATTGAAGTTGCTGCAAGATATTAAACTCTGTTTTTCAAAGAACGAAAATCGGGAAAGGTTGTTCAGGCAAACAGTATTTGGTCCATGGTTGGATATAAAGTCGTGCGAGAATGACTGCCTTCTGATGCATTATGTTTTGCAACACCAGGTATATGTTTCTAACATCTCATCTGATTCCCCTCCACTAACATTCCAAATAGGGGAGCATTCATAAAGGTTTGGTTGGAAAGAATTTTGTCTGATAACAGGGTTTTGATTTGGCAAAGTTTCAAAAGCGAAAAAACGATCTAGCGCTTTCTGTGATCATGTATTTCCTGAAAAAAAAGAGTAATGGTGTAACAAATGTGCATGCCATTGATCTTTTGGAACTTGTTAATGATTCAAAAAAGGATGGAAAAAGGTGGTTATCGCTTTCTGATGAGGATGCTGTTAGGGTGTGTCTGTTGGTAGCTGCAGAGCTGGTGTTTATGGGAAAAGAAGACAAGAATTGCATCCATAATCACTTATTGTCCTTGGTTGATGATTTTGAGGCCTGGAATGTATTTCCTTGGGGTGAATATATGTGGCATAAATTTTATCAAAGGACTGTCAATATTGTTCATATTCACAGAAAACATCATCTATTAAAATTGAAAAAAAAACCCAAAGTTCAGTGCCACATACAATCTATACGGGTTCACTTGGGCTTTCAAGGTTTGAATTCTCTGTAATTTGTACTAATGTATGCATGTCTTTGTTTGATAACACGTTTGTTTTAGAAAACAGGTTATTAAAATCTTTTGATTCTATTTTGTTCAATCGAAAATTACCTATAAATAATGATGTTTTTAATTGTTATGCAATGCTTGTCTTTGCTGTGTATACACATAATATAAATGTTACCCGTAATTTAGATAACAGAAATGTTATAACACTTTTTAGTTTGCGATTTTTTTGTAATTGTCATCGTAAACGTATTGTTTCATCGTAAACATATTACATTTAGCTTGTTAAAACTTTAAACAAATTTAAAAATGATAACTGCATAGCTAGACATTTTTAACGATGACGGGTGTGCCTATTACAGATTTGGATTTTGGAGAGTTTTCCTAGAAGCTCACTTTGGTGGGTCAAAGACAACAAGGTGATTCCACGTGGTCTTGCTTGGTCAGAACTTGCAAAGTTTCAGAACGTAGACTGTTGTAATCTCTTTGGACCGGTAGGCATTACACAGTCTTATGATGCAAACTATACTAAGTTGTACCTAAATTTGTTCACAATATCAGTAATTGTAACTCTTTTTTGTTCTTAGGACTCAACTCCCATTGTTGAAATTTCTGCAACACAAGCTGAAATGAAGCAACCGTGGTGTATTTACAGTGCCCAATATATAGATGGTTTGCCTGTACCAGACACAGACGGTTGTGAGAAGACTGCACAGCACTCTAATCAATTCGTGGACGCTTTCAATTTACACACTGTCATGGAAAGTCAACTACAGGGGTTACCTGAAAACGCATTGCAACTCAACATTGAGCAACAATATTCTTTAAATGGTGCACAAACGGGGACCACTCTTTCAACAGGGGCTGTAATTCGTGAGTTAGTGGATTTGGATCAAAAACTTTTGATGATAGAAAATGGCATTCATTCGGTCAGAAACACACTGGTCGTACTTGATGTGTTTACAGATGTCAAAAGCAGAGTTTCAAAAGTACAGCAACTTTTGGGTCTTAAAAATGATGCAGCCTTCGTTCCTGAAAAATCTAAAAGTTGT
Organism: Chrysanthemum seticuspe; assembly: GCA_019973895.1. Classification (NCBI taxonomy): domain Eukaryota; kingdom Viridiplantae; phylum Streptophyta; class Magnoliopsida; order Asterales; family Asteraceae; genus Chrysanthemum; species Chrysanthemum seticuspe. The sequence goes on along the minus strand of BPTQ01000006.1, from coordinate 340,117,259 downwards.
GCCAATACAAATGACTCTGACGTTAATCCTGATGATCCGAAGGTTTGTATTTACTTTAAGGTTGCCTCCAATGTTATACCAAACCCAAATAATCCTTCGTGTGTACACTTATATCAAACCTTGGGCTCTACAGGCCACGTCGTGTCATACTCTAGGCCCTAACGGGGATAAGGTCTTCGATGCGGAAGATGCAATGGACATTGACAATGATGATGGGCTTAAAGAAACGCAACCATGTAACCTTGGGATTCTTGTACAAGCTTGTGCCATGACCCAAAAATGTCCTGCTATGGAATATGGAGGTGATCGTACTACTCAACTTCAACCACTTGCACCAAACGATGAAAAAAACACACGGTGACCCCATTATTGTATGTTATCTTTCATTTAGACTTTACATATCAAGTATAACATATGTCCACACTTATGTATATATAATTAAAATGCATCAGGAACCCGATTGTGGTATCGATTGGCGTCGTACATAAACGACGATAAACTTTCGTGTGATAATTCTGTAGATGCAATGGATTGTGATAATCAACACCAAGATGTGGTTCAGAAACAATTGCGTGGGGAACCTGAACCCGTTAACAATATTGTTGGTGTGCAGACAGAAGAAGGAACACCAACCAACAAAGCTTTTGAGGTATCTACATTATCAGTAAAACAACGCCGATAAATAAAAGTTTTTAATGTGCTGTTTTTAACATACTATATTTTGAAATCGCAGTTCAAAGACAATAACCTGTCAAATGTAAATGTGGTTGGCGAAAATGACACACCTATGTTGGGACGTGTTTCCTCCGGAGATAATTTCAACAAAGGCCTCGATAAAATATTGTTTGTTCCGTCTTTAGATTTAATGGATTTTGATGAGCAAGAATTGAATGTGGTTGAGGAAAACTCGTTTGTTGACCTCCGTACCGGTAACAATGATGTCGCTGCTGTTACCCAAGAAGAAACACCAACAAAGAAAGACCCTGAAGCCCCTAAATCTCAGGTTAAATCCAATAAATTGTCATTTGCAAATGTGGTAGGTCCTAATGACAAACCTCCATTGGAAGAAATTTTCTCCCATAATAATACAAACAAAAGAAAGAGAGTCAAATTGAACGACAACCTCAGTAAAAAAAACAACATTGTAAAACATTATAAGAAGATGGCTGATTCTGTCAACTCGCCAATTGGTCTATCAAAAACATCAGCTACTCCTTGCCGCCGTCTTACAAGATCGCAAGGTGTCATTAACGAGGCTTTTATCCCGGCTGCCGGTTCCGATGTAAAGCACCATATTAAATTCTAATGGAAATGAATATTTTATGTTTGTCTGCTTATTTTTCAAGTGTGTTTTCAGGAAAATTCAGGAAACCCCAAAACGTGTCGCGTTAGTCACTTGTATTCGCCCAAAATTGAACCGTTTGTAGAGGTATCTTCTGTTTGTTAATCCATTAACATCATTATCATATGGTTAATGTTATTCAAAATATAATTTTTTTTTATTTTTTTAGGAACTTTTACGACACCCGAAATGCAACAAGGAGAAGGTTACTGTGCTTGATTACCTTCGCACCTATTTCAAGCTTAAAAAACCATTACTTTATACGTTCCCTTGGGGTTCTGGTGCCGTTCTTGTTTACAGGAGTTTTTGGGTAGCCTTGGCATGTGTTGAGGATTGCACCCACGGGTGGCTTACTGACTTAGTGAGTAAACCTGATTTTTATCTTGTCTCCTACACATGTTTATTATTTCGTTTTGTTAAATTGGAACCGAATGTTAACAGTTTTGATTTGCTTTATATGTCCGCAGCACTTGGATGTATGGCTTGATTTGATCTGGTTGTTTAGACCAGTCGATGCAGATTGGGCTTTGGCAGGGTGTAATTTCTGCAGTCGAATCCTAGATGGCGAACTACCTACCACTTATTCAGATGGTACAACATACCCTGTCGCTTGGCGAGATGTTGAAAAGGTCAGTTTGGCAGCCTCTTACTGTACATCTAGCACTATTGTTATAAACAGCTTATAATATTCTTCAATTGGTTTATATATCAGGTGTATTTTCCTGTGAATGAAACTAAAAACCACTGGGTACTCGGTGTGCTCCATATCCGCACTGGAGTTGTTTATGTTTATGACTCTCTTGGGTCAGTAGGAAGGAGTTCACGGTGGTGGCGAGTTTTGAAGAGAGATTTACAAACACAGCTTCAACTTTACCTAACAAATGTTGGGGTACTGCATAGTAAGGGCATCTCACCCGAGGATTATAAAATCACATACAAGTTTCTAAATGTCCCACAACAATGAGACTTGTATGGCGATTGCGGAGTATGGGTGTGCATTATATTGTACAGATTGCTCCGTAACCAGCCTCTCGAAGTAGACGACCCTCTTCAAACAGCGTTAGCTTACCGTGAACGGATGCTTGAATACTTCTGGAAGCACAAGGTTGAATACAAAAATTGCCAGCGGTCTCTCAAGGTACCATCCTTAATGTCCTTTTGACCCATAATTATTGTCACATGTTGACTTGTGAATGATTTTTCTATCACTAGCAGTAGTTAGCATAGCTAGCAGTTCTTATTTTACTACTAGCAATTGTAACAATGCAACCAACTCGGTTTGACTACCTACCAGTTGTAAAAGTAACTACCAGTTGTAACTATACAAGCAATTCATTTTATGTTTTGAGATTCCTAATCTAAGTAATCGAGCATAAAAGCAGTGCAGCTTTTTTTTACGTTTACAAATATCGCATATAGCTCAAAATAATCATCTCAAATGAATTTAACTGTACACATCATTTCGTTGAGGTCTTCTATCAGTGGCACTAGTTAAATTAACAAGTACATGATACTCTACTACTACCAGCTGTACTAGCAGATTTTCTATCCTTTTTGGCATTTGGATAACGCTTATCCACAATTATAAACACTTTGAATTTAACTACTCGGCATTTTAATTCGCAAATACCATTTCTTTTGTACCTTAGGGACTCTTTGAATATCTTTTTATAAGCTCAACTGCATTTCCTATTTTTTTTTATATGCCAGTGCACATACACAAAAAGGCATATGGTTTGTAAACCAATTCTATATTAGTTATGTATATGTTATTAATATTTGGTATATACCTGAATTAAATATTATTTGGTTGCCCTAAAGTACATCATGCTACATGTCCTTCAATGCCTCTGTTCCCAATCTCTTTCTTCAATAAAAATCTTTCTAATTTTCTTTAACAAAATTTTTCTTTCTTCTTTTGGTCACTTCACATCTTTATCTCAATCTTTCTGCTTGTCTTTAACAAAATGTCTGACAATATCCCACTGGATGTTCAACTATATATCATCCATAGGCTACCTCTTAAGTCTATACTCCAGCTACGTACTGTTTCCAAGTTATGGAAGGCTGGTATAGATTGTGGAAGCTTCATCTTTAATTACGGTGTTCGTCGTAATGATGCGTGTTTTTTTACGCTAACATTCGATCTGGGTCACCAAGGTTTTATGTTAGGTTTAGATGAAAAGCTAATCGCTACGCCACTTCATACAGATTTAAAGCTTTCATCTTTGATTGCAGTTGGCAATTCTAATGGTCTTTCGTGTTTTGTTTATGGTTCTAATCTAATGTTTGTTATTTGGAACCCGACAATCAAAAAATCACTTGCAATATTTGTCCCGTTTTGCACGCATCAAATTGAATCTCAAAAGATTTGTTTTGGTTTTGGCGTCCGTCCTGACACTCTTGACCCGACGATTGTGAAGGTCTCCTATCTTGTTTTCCAAAGTGGTTTATGGTATGTGTCTGTCTTTTCTTTGAACTCTTCACGGTGGACACGCCTTGAAAATTTCCACCCCCCTCGTGAAACAATCAAATTGAAACGTAAAACTCAGGCAGTTGTGGGTCGTTTTATCTATTGGACTAGGAGTGAAAAGTTAACTAATGAGGACGATGTTACCTACAAGATTTATATGTTGATTTCTTTTGATTTGGTAACCAGCGAATTCAAAGTTATCGACATACCGCATATTTTCAAAAATGAACTCCCAGCCCCATTCTATGTTACGGATCTTGGAATTTCTCTGGCCATTTCTGGTATGATCATTGGTTAAGGTATGCCATTGTTTTGTGGATGGTTTTTGGACGTGAATGGTTGTTCCATAAGATCATTCAGAAGCCTATTCGCCATCCCTAGCCTAGTTTCGGTTCATTTGCTTGGCTTTACAAAGCATCATGCTCCAATAGTGGAAGCCTACAGCGGCAATCATTTGCATCACTCTGTATTTGTGTACAACCAAGAACTTGAATTATTCGTCACCATGGGAATGTTAGGAGATGCTGGAACTTTCTACATCGCCCCATACAAAGAATCTCTTCTTTTGTTAAATCACACAGATCGTGCTGTGTATAGTATTTTTTTTTTTCTTTCTTTTTTTTGTAACTTAACATTCTATTCATATTCCTTTAAAACATTATCACTTTACTTGGTTAATGATATATGAAGGGCATTTTCAACAGGTACGTCGGCCTGAAGTTATCGATCATGATTAATGGGAACGAGGCTTTGTGGTTTTAGTACGTTGTCTATGGGGAGGAAGCATGGAGTGCTTATCTTTTTCGTAGTCGCTGAAAGTTATAAATCACGTGGTTCTATAACTATGTAACCATTAAACTTATAATTATGTAGTACGCTTAATATGTTGTTGGTTGTGTGTATGAAACGTTGTAAGTCAACTTCTTTACTATTTCCTGCGTTTATGTAATCTTGGCAACCAGCAGCTGTACGTAGGGCAACTTGATTTCCCTAGCAACTGCTTTTATAAACGAAGTAGTCCTTTTAGTCGTACAATTCGTATTCTACAATCTACTAATACCTACAAGCTACTGACATAAACACTCCACACTAATACCTACACACTTGACAAAAACATATTTAACACTCAACACTAGTACAATTTATCTAGCAGTTGTCAGTTTAATACGACTGTGGCATCATTTCCTTGATTTCTTCTATCACTAGCAGTAGTTAACATATCTATCAGTTCTTACTTGACTACTAGCAGTTGTAACAATACAACCAACTCGGTTTGACTTAATACAACTTTGGCACCATTTCGTTGATTTCTTCTATCACTAGCAGTAGTTAACATAGCTAGCAGTTCTTATTTTACTACTAGCAGTAGTTAACATAGCTGTACTAGCAGATTTTCTATCCTTTTTGGTATTTGGATAACGCTAGTCCACAATTATAAACACTTTGAATTTAACTACTTGACCTTTTAATTCGCAAATACCATTTTTTTGTACCTTAGGAACTCTTCGAATATTTTATTAAACCACACACACAAACCTGATTTTTGCGTCCAAAATATGCAACTTTCCATTAAAAAATGGATACATTATTAAAGTTTACATACGCGCTATTCCTTCTATCTTTTCAACAAGCACATATGCCACTTCACTTATTCTATTTGTCGTCAGCTTCTTAAACAATATGTTACAAGCTAGAGTTGGTGTTAGAGGGTAATCCGCATCATCCAGCATGAACAGATAACTTGTCGGCGTAGTAACCACATGAACTCCACACTGTTCGTACAATCTCCAACTCGTGACTAGTGTTTCTTTCCATTCAACGTCCTCTATATCGGGCTCAAACATGCACTTCATCTCATACCACTTATCAACTCCTAGGCAACCTGCGTCCCGGCCTGTCTGAAAGCCAATTTTAACGCACTGCCAAACACTTTCCAAATCTTCTCTGTCTATAGTATGTAGCAACTGACCCAAGCTGTTAAATGTAGTTTCGAGCCCGTCAGACCTCTTGATGGTAATTATAGTGCCACCATTTGTCAAGTAAACGTTACGTGCACTATTTGTTATTGTCGGCTGAAGTGCACCCACTCTTTGCCCCGTCGTATCAAGCACAATCAAATGGTTTAACCTTTCAATCCTTTGTTTTGGATCAATCCTCTGCCTCTTTGACTGATCCTGCTCTAAATCATCAAAAGCTCTTTTGGAACTTCCTTCATCTCTCTCACATGTACCTTTGTTCATAGGAGTTAACTTATCAGGCCTCATTCTACACTTTCAAACATTTCTTTCACTTTATCATAAGTTAGCCTCCGCAAGACATTTACTTTATGCCCTCCCATCCTCTCCAAGTACTCACACATGAAGATTTTTTGTTCTTTCTTCGTTGGTGGCTTTCGGATCCTTTCTTGTGCTCTTTTTTTAATGTAGAATTTTTGCCTTTCTATCACTATTTTATCAAGAGCTTCTTTTGCCTGTTCACATGTTAGGATTTCAATTTCTTTGTTCTGCATCCTAGATGCTAGTATCTCATCGGCTTCAGCTGTTGACCTAATGTAATGCCAATGTTCCAACACAGCTTCCTGTCTAGCTACAACATCCGCCTTTCTTTTCCTTTCAACCCTTGCTCTGTCTTTTGCATTGGGAGAATCTACCGGGGTTTTTTCAGCTGTTTCTTTTTCAGTTACATTGTCAGCAACAATCTTATCTGCTAATTCTGCATCGATTTGAAAGACTTTGTCATCTTTATTTTTTTCTGTAAAAAAGTAATCATGTAACTTACCAGCTATGTCGTTATCAGACTTCGTTTTGTTTTTTTAGATAAAGCATTTGTGTTGGTTCCTTTAACCAACGGACGCTTTCCTAGAACAGAAGCAGCGACATTTGAATCAGTAGAAATAATAGCTTGCATATCACTTGCGCTCTTCAAACATGCTAGCCCAAGTTCTGCAGTCCCAAGGTTTTTCGTTTCATCACCTCCATCTATCATTACTGCTACTTCAACACTTGTATGCACGTCAGTAGCGTTACCAACATCTCCAGCTTCCATAGTTTCCACACTAACTAATTCACTTTCAACTGTAGCACCAGCATAAACATATGCGCAAGCATCCGTACATTTGTTCAAAATTGTTGTTGGTGCATCATCTAGTTCATTGACAGTGTTTGTTTGAGTGATATTTGTTTGAGTTGTAATGGAAGTGGTTGCAGAGGTGGTTGCAGCGGTGGTTGCAGCGACACTAGCAGCGGTTTCAGGTTGACCATTTCCACCTGCATCCGTAGTCTCTTTCACCGTTGTGTTTTCTGTTGTCACATCAGTCATATGCCCAACAAGATCTTTTGCAGCATCATTACTGAATGGCAATTCACTGCTTCTAGTCACATGAGTATCATTAGTAACAGATTGAGGTTCACTATTTTCACTTGGAGGAGACTCCTCGTTTCCACTTGAGGTGAAATATTTATTAATCACAGCAATAACATCTGCATTAATATCGTCATGTTCAACTGTTGCTTTTTCTGTTCCTGCTGCAACGTCATAAACAGATATACAAGCATCAGTTACTTGTGACAAAATCTTTGGTTTTGTTGAACAAGCAGCAGAATTATCTGTACCGGCAGCAGATACAGGATCTCAGTTTGTACGTCCGCTAGCCTGTTTAGCATTGACAGCAAAAACATCCTCCCAAATGCGATGGCAATGGTGTAATTATGGACTAGTCAAGCCAAGTGATAACCATGCATGTACACATCAACATAATAAATAAGAGTAATGACAATAATACCTTATTTTGGAACCAAAATAGGCAACGGCATCTTCAGCAGTCTTTTTAGTTCGAACTCTGTTCTCCGCTGCATTAGCATCATCCGCTGAAACATCCACATCCACCCTGATCTTTCTGTACGATTACGGACTAGTCAACGCAAGTGACAACCACGCATTTACATATGAACATACTTAAGAATTGTAAGGACACGCATACCTTCGTTTTAAATCAAAAAGAGATGCTTACATCTTCAACAGTTTTACTACTTTCAAATGTCTCCTCCAGTCCAGTCATAGCCTCCCCTGAAGCATCCTCATTCATCACGCGCGTGCTGTACAAGTACTGACTAGTCACAGCGACCGACAACAAATCTTTTACATACGAACATACTTAGCAGAGTTGATGACACGCATACCTTTGTTCTGACTCAAATGAGGCACCGACGTCATGAACATTTGTATTAGTTTCGACGGTCTTCTCCACTACATCCGGCGCCTCCGCTGAACCATCCACATCCTTCACGGCTGTTCTGTGCAGTTACTGACTGGTCAAGGAAAGCGACAACCACGCATTTACATATGAACATACTTAAGAAGTGTGCGGACACGCATACCTTCGTTTTGAATCAAAAAAGACGCTTACATCTTCAACAGTTTTACTACTTTCAAATGTCTCCTCCAGTCCAGTCGTAGCCTCCCCTGAAGCATCCTCATTCATCACGCTCGTGCTGTACAAGTAATGACTAGTCACAGCGACCGGCAACAAAGCTTTTACATACGACAAATACTTAGCAGAGCTGATGACACGCATACCTTTGTTCGGTGTCAAATGAAGCTCCGACGGCGTGATCAGTCTTATTAGTTTCCACGGTCTTCTCCACTACATTTGGCGCCTCCCCTGAACCATCCACATCCTTCACGGCCGTTCTGTGCAATTACTGACTAGTCAAGGCAAGCGACAACTATGCATTTACATATGAACATGCTTAAGAAATGTAATGACACGCATACCTTTGTTGTGGCTCAAATGAGGCACCAACATCGTGATAACTTGTATTAATTTTGACGGAATTCTCCACTGCAACAGCACCCTCCCCTGAACCATCTTCATTCTTTTCGGTACGCCTCCCCTGCTTGGTAGTATCCTCCGCATGATCACAACTTGCTTCTTCCAGAAATGACTCAACTACCTGATATTTTCGAACCTTCGCCAAACATTTTTTTTTGTGGTACCTGCCTTTTTCTTCTCCAACCGCTTAAACTTCCTATTCAAATATTTTAAATCTGCATGTTGTGCTGAAGTTTTCTTTGTTAATTCACATACCTGTTTACATAGTTGATCACACTTTTCCACCAGTTTATTTAATATCAGACCGTTGTCGTTTCTTCCAATTGTGTTAACTCCTGACTGTGGTGAATCTTCGAGGTGTGCAGACCTCATCTCTTGCCTACCATGAACAGAAAGATCCCCCATATTTTCCGCTTGGGTGGGTTCATCAGCAGAACTTGTTCCACTGGAAATTGATTCAGCTGAAGTTTCATTGGTTTGGGATGTAGAAGGGAAACGTCCGGGTGTGTTTTGGGATTCAGAGGGACTTCCTGATCCTTCCCCCAAATTCTGAGGCAACAGCACCATGTGTGGAAACAATGGTGTTAGTGTCCCATCAAAATTATTGCCCTGTCTTCTCATGTGACTCATAAGTTTTTGAGTGTGACAACGGACAGGCCAAGTTTTTGAATGTTTGGGTGGTGTCTCAAAACGGTTGTCAAATAGCAGTTGTAAAAACCTTGGATAAATATAATATTTTGCATGCGTATCCAACAAGTTCTTGACTAAACCATCAAATATCATTTTGGATAAATTGAATTTCTTATTAAGAGCTACACAAATCACAAAAGATGCTATGTTTGTACTAAACTCATTCCAGGAAGTTGTCTTTTGACTTAGACACTACATTATGGTATGGATCAAGAATTTCCATTGTGAGGAGAACAGTGGTTTAAAAAAATTTAATTTTGGTCCTAATTCACCTCCATACCCCAAAAGCGATAGTGTTTCAAAAATGGTATCATTATCCAAACACACAACACCGTCAGCATCATCTAAGAGAAGATCTCTCCTAATTGATGCATCAGTAATAATTATATGCATGCCATGTACGCTACCATGGATTTGTACTTCCTCACCAATAGTTTTAGTCTTTGCAGTAGACCAAAACTGCTTCATACAAAAAACGTAGATAACAGGTTGGCAGTGAGTGCATACCTAAGCGGGTATGCATTCAGGAAATCAATAATTTGTTCAAACCCTGTAGCCTCCTTTGGTTTTTTCAAAAACGCAATCATGTTGTGACTTCTAGCAAAATACTCCGGCGCCATTCTTGTTTATCTCGAACTTGATTGCAACTGAATGTTAGGGGTTTCCGAATGACGCTCTTTGTGGGTCTAAACTATGTCATGACCAAGCAGTTGTAACACTTGTAGCAGTTGTTACAATTTCTTTGCGTAGTTATCGCTCTCTCTTTTTTTTAATGATATAATAAGGATTATTATTTTAATACATAATACATAAATAAGCATGTAACTCAACACGTCATCTTCTTTCTATTATCGAGACACAAAATGTCTGACTACACACATTATTAGAAGAGTTATCTCTCTTTCCACGCATCGACAACTTGGTAAGAAGCCCAAACAAGTACACACCCACTTTATGACTTTTTTTTTTTAAATAAATACATTTTTTTTTTGTACATGTAAATCGGTCTTTACTTTAGCAGTAAGTTTATTTTTTTTATTTTTATATTTTGCTTATTATAATGTTTATTTTAATTTTTTTTTTGTAACATGACTTACTATATCGCACACAATTGAACAACTACGCAACAGAATACATACCAGTAACAGTCTACAAATATATACAACTAACATAAAAGGGATCAAATCCATAGGTTAACATAACATAGACAGAGTATAGAAGATGAGATAAGTGACTCAAAAATATAACAACGATCCCCTAACAAACAAAAGCCACCAGCTCCAAAGTAAGCAATACATAGCACATCAAATCTCCATTGACTCTAACTTTTGGATGAAACCATTCAGGTCTTTAACACGGTCATGTTTCTTAAACAAAGAAAGAAGTAGTTTGGAACTCTCAGCCAGATCCTCATTTTGCATCCTTAGGAGGTGATTAATAGTTGGCAACGAACAATCCAAACTGCATAGAAGCTCGACTTCCACTATCATTAGCTGTCTACGGTTGACACAGGCCCTAATTTCAACAGCTTTCCTCATTTGATCTGCTTCTTCACGTAAAGCAACATCCAATTCATCCCTATAGTACGCGATCGTAATCTCTTTTAGTAATTCATCACATATAACCATGGCAGTAGACATTGTTAGACACTTAGACTAAACAATTTTGGGACACTTGTTATGTTTGTTTTTCTAAGACTCTCACTAATAGAGATAAAAAAATAAATAATAATAAGTCTTTTAGTTACATATATAATCAGCAAAAGCAACCGTTAGTGTCATACATTATCGAGACACAAAAAATTCTGACAAACAAGTTATGACATTTGTTTGTTTCCCATGGACAAGTGGATCACAACCCCAAATAGGTACCCACCCACAATCTATTTTTATGACGAGTTTGCTAACTCTTTGCTAGAAAATGGTACTTTGGGCAACTAAAATAGTGTACACATGGCAACTGCTACAGTACATATAGTACAGCGATGATGTATGCAAAATGGTTGGTGGTTGATTGTTTTTTATTTGCATTTCAGTCAAATAAAAATTAGTAATATGTGTACTCAAGTGGTGACTAGTTGAATTTATTAAATATTGAGTTACTGAGGTTTGTCTCATACGCAAACAGTTTTATTGGGCAACAAGTTACAACGCAAACAGTTTTTTTGGGCAACTAGTTACAAACGTTGGGCAATTTTTTTAGTTAGTTGGCCAACTATTTGTGGCACACAGTCCAACTAATATTTTACATTGGACATGTACAATTCTTTCTACAATGGCCAACTGTAATATTGTACTGCACTTAATGTCTGTACCATGTGCATATGTGAGTGTTTACTTTAATAATTTTAACGGCATAAATATTCAAAGTAAATGCTGCCTTGGTTAATAAAACGATAAATTAAAAGTGGCTATAACTAAGTCAATATAATTGCGTAGTTGTTATTACCTTCGACTACATTTATTCTATGATGGAACAAAACTATTTTATAGACCATCACTTATTCTAAAATCATCAACATGTTGAGTTTGACGTAAACACATAACGGCTTCAGGTTATCAGATGTGTAGAGTTACATTGATTTGAGTTTATTATTTCGAACTTTATGTGACATTCCTAAACGTTAAAAAAATACGACACTACTTTTATGCTCGATTACTTAAATAAAATATCTGAAATTATAAAATGAAATGGTTGTATACATACAACTGCTAGTTATTTTTACTACCGCTAGTTATTTTAAATACTAAAACTGAGTTGGTTGTATACTTACAACTGCTGGTTATATTAACTACTGCTAGTGATAGCTAGTGATAGAAGACAAGAACGAAATGATGACACGTTTTTAAGAGTAAATTTTCTACTTTACACCAACTTTTGTACTTTACTACAACTGCAGAACTGCTAGTAGGTCATGCTTTTTGTAAAAGTAGAGCCACTTGTTTAGTGGGCCACAGTTTTAGTTAATTGGCCATTCGGTTTCGTTCCTCAGGCAACCTTTTTATGTTGTAATAACGATGTAATTGGGCAGTTTCTTTTGGACTTTAAGGCCACCCTGTAATTTGCAATATGCAATATGGGCATCTAAATGCCATATTTGGGCAATATGTCATGTACTATCGGGCAACCATAATTCTTAACCATTCCACTATAATAAATTCTAGACGTAACAACATAAATCTAACATCTTGGTTACGGTTAGAAGCACTATCTCATGGTTGGCAGCAGAAAGTCAATTGCAACTGCTAGTTTTTCATTCATATTTTTTTAAATCCAACAAACATTCATAACAGTGCAACCATACATCTAATTATCCGACCTAAAAACAAAAGATGAAAAATCGAAAACAAGTAAAACAATGAAAAACCAAAAAAAAAATAATAATAATAATAATATTAATAATAATAATAATAATAATAATAATAATAATAATAATAATAATAATAATAATAATAATAATAATAATAATAATAATAATAATAATAATAATAATAATAATAATAATAATAAAATACACACGAAAAACAAACCACCATCATCGTGAACTGCTCCACCCACCCTATTTCAAACCAAGTTGTTAGAACCACAGCTCTCTTCCCTGTTTTCCTTCATTTCCTTCCTGGCTTTGACTTGTTGAAACAAAATTTCAAGCCGGCTAATCCTGTTTTCCAGATCATAAGGGGCTTCAAACCCATGTTGTTGCCCCTCCTGGTTTTGCTGCACTACCACATTTGTCTGCTCCACCCGAATTTCTTGCTGATCCACCACCTGACTTTGAACCACCTCTGCATCCTGTTGATCATCCTCCTCATCTCCAGCCTCCTCATCATCTTCATCTTCGTCGTCCTCCTCCAGATCATTCATTCCATAAACCTCATCCCAGTAAAAGTCTTTTGTATGGAGCCAGTTCAAAATAATTTTCCTCATCCTCGTATCTACCTCCTTATAGGACCCAAATTCTGAAATGGGTTCCTCCCCGAAAGCATTAATAACCGCGTCAAACAACAAATAGTTGTTTAACACAAACGCGTACTCTTCTGCATCATTTTCAAAGTAACCATTTGCAGCCATTGATGTGGTAATTTTTTTAAGGGAATACGTGTTATGTCTGTCCTGTTTTTTGGTATGCAATCGATGCTATAAAGAGGTTGTAGATGTAAATGGAAGTTTTTTTTTTTTTAATTTTTTGTAGTTTATTTTTTGGGTTAAGGGTTACCCAAAGTATTGTATGTAGATGGATGGTTTCCAAGACTTTGGGCGGGAAAACGGACTAAAGCCGCCAAAAAAAATTAAGACAGGAATAAAGCTTCATCAAAAATCTTGCAAATACTTGATCAAAGAACTAGTTGTACGCATGATTTGTGGCCAAAATAAACTGAAAAAGTAAACATTATTATTGGATTGGTGATTATGGTTTGAATTGATAATAAACTGAACACGAGGGTAAACAATCGGGTTCATTAATTTTGAGTCGAGGGAATAATTGTTTGCCCGTTGCTCGATAATAAATAGCACCACTTTTGTTGCGACTAGATATTCACTCGAGTTGGAGCAACTTAAAGTTTAAAAAAAGTATAACAATTGTCGAATTACTACTTTTAAAAAGCAATTATTGTTATATTTTGTTAATGACGGAATAAGTAGTTTATAAGTGTTCGTGCCACAATTTTTGGATACAAAAAGGAACAAGCGAGGCCTATTGGAGTATTCGACACATGGCACTGATGAATTCGTTTTGGTATATCGTCAGTCAACACTTTTAAATGTAATCTGGGCAACTAAATTTGTATTTGGGCTACCAAGTTAGTACTTTAGGCAACCTTTACATATTTAAAGAATATATTGTACAATGGGTCCTTAGCATTTATTGGTACTTTGGCCCACACCTTTAGATGTACTCTGGGCAACAACTTTTAGTGTCATGTGGGAACTTTAATTTGTACCTCAGGCAAACCTTTTAGACGCAATCTGGGCAACTATAGGACATACTTGGTCAATATGTCTTGTACGTTGGGCAACCTTAAATCATATGCATATCATCTTAGGAGCATTTCCAATACCATAACGCTCCTTCAACTCTTACCAAAGTTCTTTGACAGTGTTACGTAGAGGTACAACTGATCTAAGGGGCTACCTTGCGACACACTATTAGTGTGTTTATAGCTTTTCACCAAATATAACCACACCCTAGTTTCCATGTGCTTATTTACTTGACTCAACACATAAAAGCAGAAAAGTTTTATCAAAACAAAATAACATCACAAAAAAAAAATGAACTCTGTTGCGAAATGCAAGGTGTTTATACGGTATGAAGATCTTGTGTGTGGTGTTTTACTCTCAGTTGACATTAATTTTTCGAGTCTTGTGAGGTACATCAAGAAAAAGTTCAAACTTAATGATGTAAACGGGATAACTCTAACATACAACATCGCGTCAACCACAACGAACATACTTGACGACGATGACTTAGATTTTTTCAAAAGTATGGTTGCAGTCAGAGGTGCAAAACATATGCATCAACCAAGTTAAAGAACCCGTTGTGGTAACCCAGTCATCTTGTTCCCCACACTTACATGTGGATCTTAATGATACGTTGTTACCTGAGCAAGATGCGAATACATGGCAACGAAACAACTTAACTCATATACCGCCCACACCCCAACCACCACCTATTGATAGCAGACTTGAAATTAAAGATAGAGGTGTTATGAAAGTGAATGATAGATTTGATGATAAGGCAGAGTGCATATATGAGGTATCTTTGAAGTGCCTAAAAGAAGGGTATGAATTTTATGTTCATAAATCGTGCACTATTAGGTACGCAGTAAAATGCGTGCAGCCAAAATGTGATTGGCACATAAACTGTCGTAGGATTCCAAAATGTATACAGTTTAGAATCAATGCAATTAATGACCGTCATGCATGTTCCAAAATCCAGTTCAATCCAAATAATCGAAATGCTACAGTAAAAACCATGTCTAAATTAATACGTCCGAAAATCACAGATGTTACATGCGTTTATAAGCCAAGGGACATTATCCATGATCTGAATATGGAGTTGAATATAGATGTTTCATACACAAAAGCTTGGAGGGGGAAACAATTGGCAGTAGAATCAACCCAGGGCTGTCCAAAGGCATCGTTGGCGCAGTTACCATACTACTGTCACAACCTAAAGCTCGCAAACGAGGGGACTGTTACACACATTGAGACAGACGATCAAAGACGTTTTAAGAACCTTTTTATATCTTTCGGTGCTGCGGTAAGCTAATTGCCTTGAATTTTTTTAAATAAATCTTGTCTAATATATGATATGGTTTTCATACAAGTGTGTTGGTGAATAGGCATTGTTTTTAGTTTAGCATGCGGCTGTTTAGTAGTATATCTGCAACATCAACACAAAATGGAATATAAAAAACTATACATACATAAAACCAGAAAATAGTTACATACAACTAGTTTTTACTTGTCTTATAAAAGTTGAGCATCCTAGCAAAGTATCTAACAATTTATGTCAGATAAGCACAAAAACATTCGGAATTGGATCTACTCATGCTGATACTATTGTTTGTTTCACAACACACCTGTCAGTAGAAACATAAAACAAATTATTTGACATTAATTTACTTACCAATGCATTACAATAGTATAGAAAGTTCACTTAAATACATGGTTTATGATGATTTTACCTTGATATACAATGTGTTTGTTATCCAGTATGTAATCGCATTTATATTTTACAGATTAAGAGTTTCCTATGCTATATGCGACCCCTGATCATAATCGACGCGGCACATCTTAAAGGGCCCTACGTAAGGATAAACCTGGTAGCCGTGGGAATGGACGGAAACAATCAAATTATACCGATTGCCACCGGTGTTTCTCAAGGTGAGAGTGGTGAATCATGGACATGGTTTTTGACAAACCTGAAAGAATCCATAGGGGAAGTTGCTAATTTGGCAATTATATCTGACAGACATCATGCAATAGCCCTAGCATGTAAAAATGTTTTTCCAAATGCCTTTCACGGGTATTGTTGTCGCCATTTGATGTTGAATACACGTATGCAAAGCGATAGCCTAAAGTGTTTATACTGGAAGACGTGCAAAGCTTACACAACGGAGGAATTTGCACACCTAATGTGTGAGATTCTTGCAGCACGACCGATAGCTCACAGAAAACTAGTTGCAGCAGGTATTGAAAAATGGTCAAGGGCACATTGCCCTGCAAACAGGTACAACTACCTGACCTCAAATAGTGTGGAATCGATCAATGCTTTAACAAAGGATGTGCGCAAGATCCCAATAACGATGTTGATGGAATGGTTTAGAGGTCTTCTTCAAAAATGGTATTACGAACGGCGATAAAAACATGCAGGTAGAGCATATTTTGTTATTATTAGATAGTTTATTGAGAAATAATTAAGCAGTCTTATTCAGTAATGTGTTAATATGTGTAAATGCTAGATGTACCGGATGACGAACTTACAGACTGGGCGACCGCCAAAGTAAAAGACAGAATGGAAAAAAGTGCAAACTGGAAGGTTTTAGGAATACTAAAGGACAAAGTGTATGAAGTACATGACACAAAAAAACAGCATGTTGTTGAATTGGTAAACGGTGAATGCAGTTGTCGCAAATGGCAGCTTTCAGGCTTGCCGTGCGGACATGTTTGTGTTGTAGGTAGATTTGCAGGCCTGACCAGTGTTAAGAAGTTGGCAAAAGCTTGGTTTTATAATACAACTATTAAAGCGACGTACCAAGACATCATCTACCCATTAAAAGATATGACGCTGTAGGAAACTGAAGTGAACTTAGAGGTTGTGTTGCCCCCTGTTATCGGTAAGCGTAATTCAGGCAGGCCTAAAAATAAAGACCGAATACCATCTCAAGGTGAGGCGCCTAAGAGCAACTATTGTGGAAGGTGTGGCACAAAATGGCACAACCGCGTAACATGTAGAGTACCTTTGGTGAAAAGAAAAGTAAGTATTTGTTCAGCTTTACAAAAAACTTTAAGGTTATGTTGTTAACTGGCAACTAACCTATATTGGCACACTTGTACAGAGACTGGTTGGCTACAAACGAAAGGCTAAGCCAGGTACAACATGTGCAAAAAAAAAGGCTCGTAAGATGGGTGAATCATCTCAGTTAACTAGCAACAGCCAAAGCGAGGCAAACGGAGACCCTAATCATGGGGTGATTAATGCGGCGAATCACATCAACTCAAGTCAAACCACTGAACAACCAAGCTCGTCCGCTCCACACATCAGTCTTCTATCCGATTTCCCTACTCCAAACAGCTTTTTAAAGTAAGCGGGAACATGGTTTTTAATAATGCATTCACTGCCTAAGTCCTACTATAGTGTGTTTTGTGTAAGGTAAACGTTTGTGTGTATTTGGCTTTGTAATAACGGATGGATTGTAAAGTATTACTTATTTGTGTCATGCGGTTGCTAGCTAAAAGGGGTCGTGCATCTGTGTGGTACGAACATGTTCATTGAATATAAAAACACAGTCTATAAACGTACCAAAACCATCATTCAGGCATCCAGGACCTCCATCATAATCGCTTTCCTGTTCTGTATGGCCCGCATGTAAGTGGTTATAGAAACCCTTTTCCCACTTCTTGACACACCCTCTTGCTCAACAACTGGTTCTTTTCCCTTGGCAGTCCCATGACCTGGCTTACTTTCATGTACATCCTCATAAAAGGGTATCTCTTTTCCCTTCGCGGTAGCAATTCCAGCTCGGAGTTCCACACCTTCCTCTTGCAACCATTTTTCAGTTTGTTGTGCACTACCCCCTTTTTCTCTGATCTCGAACCCTGTATCAGTTTTCCTTATAGACACACGGGTTGTTAGCTTCCTTCTTTTGAACGGTGTTGCACTAGCGCATCGCATGACAGCGTCCTCTTCTTGCCAAACCATGTTTTTTAAATAAAATTGTGACAAAGGTTGTTGCTTGTGCAGAACGTAGAGGTCCATTGATCGAGTCTCCTCCGCAATGTCATACATTCGCCGAACGTCATTGTCTGTGTGCAACAAAGTTAAACCATCTTCGAGTGACTTGTTTGGTGCACCATAAAATAAAGCCCATTCCCCCCCCCCCCAATATCAGCGAAAACATGATCAAGCACCCTTGTAAATGCACCCCTGCTGGAGCTAAAACACCAGACATCAGCAAGGCAACCACCTACATAGCGGAGTGGCTAAAATTGAAACTTCCCGTTGTGGTGAACTTTAAATATGACTTCTTTGGTTTCCGCCATGTCCTATAAAACATAAATACTAATAAAAATTAGAAGCAACTACTAGACTTAAAGGGGTATACTGACCATACCTATAAAACATAAACCCTAATAACAAATTCAATAACTTTGAATTAAATAATAATTTAATAATAGAATATAAAATATAAAGCTGCACAGTTATTTATATTCATATATAAATATATCAACCAATATGAACGAATAAGGTAACAAATATATAAATATATCAACCAATATGAACGAATAAGGTAACAAAGTACATACTGGATAGTACAACAAACCTGGAGTTTTTCCTAAAATAAGATGAAAAGGACACCGATTATTTTTTGTAATGTTCAATGAAAGTGACCTAGGGTATAAAGCAGGAATGTTGGGATGTTGATGGTCGGGACCATAAGGATAAGTGATGTGTGGGGTAAAAAAGTTTAAGTGTTTGTCATGGTAGGTCCCTCTATTTTTTACAACAAATATAAGCTGAATATATGTCTTTATAAAGTTTTGTTTGGGCAAAAAACGATATAGTTATAAAAGCCTAAAAGGTACTTTTTGCAACTTTTATAAACTCCCCACCACCTAATTTGTCGGTCAACATTTTCCTACATTTCCACAAACTTGTTAATTAAAAACCTATTTATCATGAGTTCCAGAACTTCAGCTACAACCCGACTAATTGGTGGCAAAGTTGAATACTTTTGCAAATGCAGTCTTCGTCTACCAGTCAAGACGTCAACAACAAGGGTAAACCCTGGGAAGCGTTTCGTAAAATGCTCTATTTGTGATGTGTATCAGTTTTTGGATGATGATCTGCCTAGTGAATACTATAAAGATCTGGTGTATGGGTTATTTGAAAAGGAGAAAAGATCGAAGAAGTCGGTGGATATTGAACAATTGGTTGATACTCTTGCTTTGGACAAGTCAATCTTGGACAAAGAGTTGACTGATGCAAAGTCAAAGTTGAAGCTGTATGATAGGTTGTTTTTCATTATGTTAGGATCTTTGTCGGTTACTTGTGTTGGACTTGGTATGTTAACAGGCAAGTAATGTAATGGAATAGATATAAACGTTTAATTATATATGTAATTTACTTTTGGAGAAGTTGCAAGCTTTTATGTTCAATGTTAAATTGTAAAGCCCACCGGAACAGCAAAATATATACGGTACAAATTACCTTTACATAATGTAAGCAACAACATAGATCACATAAAATGGATACCCCTAGAATAACAGATTCGTGTGTAGATCTTTTGAATACATAATCAAGACTATACAGTGTTGCATTTCATAAAGTAGAAACAATCTTAAACTAGTTTCCCAAATTTTGTGATTTGTTATAGTTGTTTCTGTAAGTATATAAAGGGTTTAATTGAATATGATCACGAGTGTTGCGAATAGCACAAATTCATGATAATGTTGTAACTGCTGCTCTCGTTGGTTGCTGCTGTTGTTTATAAAGGTAGTCATGGTGATGCAATATAATGCAAAACATATGACACGTATATTAGGCCGTGAGAATGAATACTTAAAACTGCTATTGCACGATAGTACTGCTAGTGCTGAAGACCAAGTAACATAAACATGTTGTTAGTAAATAGTGGGTAAATGCACACAGTTGATAAACAATATAAAAAAATGTATAATCAAGCTGTAAAACTGTCAAATACATTTTTTGGGTGCCTTTCTTTAAAGTCAAAGTGGGTAAACACAAACAAGTCTGGATAGAGCACTATGGAAGAGATAGTTACAATGCAGGTGGCCAATGCATAGACGTTGCCTTAAAAAAATCCTAGACTAGACTATCTTTTTTAACTTTAAAGTAATGTTAACACAAGTGCCTGTAATCGTTAAAAACACAATTAGCATTCTGCATAACAATACCTACACTCCAACCTTCCGTTCCTTAAATACCAAGTTGGTTTTAATCCCGAACATCCTCGACGTCGATCTCTTGTTAGAGCCTTCAAATGCCTCGGCATCTTGATCTTCCGTAAACCCGTTCTTGGTGTTTCAAAGCATAGCCTCCTTGCATACGGTTTCCTCGAAACCTTATGTCCATACCTGGGCTTGACACAACTCCCTACTTGACGTGGAACGGAAGAAGATCCTGCATCCAACAAAACCTGATTTGGAAGAGAATTTGTCGGTACATTCTTTAAAGTGGCATCATCGTATTCGATAACCTGTTGCACCCGTTTATATGGTGGGGAAGTAGACCACCCAACATCCATTGCTACACAACCCACAAATCCCCCATGGTACCATTCCTCGTCACTGAACTCAATGGCGTCATCAACACTTTCGCTATGCAAAAAATCCATGAAAAGATTCTTTCCTTAGAATTCAATTCCTTTACGTCTAGGTTGGGAAGGAGGGGTTCTTCCTCCTCCCATGCAAGAATATCAGAGTAAGACTTAGATGTAGCAAGTTGCACAAGTTTATCATGTATCGCAAGCTTTGCATGCGTTTCCTTATCAAGAAGATTAAAAGTTAGGTTAGGATAATAGAAACATGCTAAGTTAACAGGTTTATGTGAAACGTACAAGCCGATTAATCCATATTCCTCGGCAAGTTCATACATCCTTTTAACATCATTATCACATTCAACAATCGTCAAACCAGTTGAAAGAACAAATCTTGGCGTGCAAAAATATAAAGCCCGTATCTCACACTCAAGCTTGTAGGCCAACAAGTCAAGCATTTGCTTAAAGTTCATCCTTGTGGAGTTACTAAACCTTAGCGAAAGGGTTCAGCCAAACGCATAACTTAAATTGGGCAACCGAATGAAGGTACCATCGTAGTGAATCTCAAAAACAGGATACGCAGCTATAGACCCTGGCGTCCTGTAATAAAGGTATATAAATGTACATAAAAAAGAATAGCAAGTATGGTAAAAAATATAGTCAAGGCAAGTCAGAACCACGAGGTAACATATAAACATTTTTAGGAAGGGTGATGGTATTCATACCTTAACTTGAGATCAAATAAGGCAACTGAAGGCTTAGAAGCATTTTTTGATGAAAGAGATTGTTTGGAGAAAGGCATCCTGACTAGTGTACAAATGTGATCTTGATGAACATTTGCTATATATTAGCAAAGGTAGCATTATTTTACTATTAACAATGTACTTATATATTATATGAGACTTATGATCCATTGATTTTGATACGGAAATAGTAATGGGGTAAATGTTATTTTATTTTGTTAAACGTTTTTATGTCTAGCGTGTTTGTGTAACAATGTTGGTGTTAATGTGTGAATGAATATGCCAATGGATGAGGCATGATATATGTTTGATTGTAAAATATATTTGATAGAATAGCGTATATTGAAAACCGATAGTGCATGATTAAACAACGAAAGTGCTATTGGAGATAAGTTAAAAACATTTGACACAAAGGATAAAATCTAACTCTATAAAAAAACCGAATCATGTTCTCGCGATAAGCTAGCGCAAGGTCAGCAGAATCATCAACTTGCAACCATTGACAATGTGCCAATCGACATAAAAATATACAAACCCACACACCACAATCACCAAAAATACACCCTTCACTACATGTAATCTTATAGTCGTTCGGACGTATTCCAGTCTTATCAAAAAACGTTTGCTTACTCTAGAACAACTGGTAGTTTGGCCTGTACAACAATCGAGACAGTTAAAATACATACAGGGTTGATCTTGTTGGAGGGTTGTCAAAAATGTTAATATTGTATACTCGAAATAAGTAAGTTATACATAAACTACAGTTGTTTGTTCAAGAAGGATTAAAAATAATACGTAGTATATATAGTGTTGTTAACTGAATATTTGTCCAAAAGTATTATCATGAGTGTTATGCGTGATACGTATAAACTCGACCATTTGACAATTGCTTCGCAATAAATTTTATAATACATTTCATTTCATTACATTAAGCGATAAAAAAAGAGAGTAACGAAGCAACAACGACAATGACAGAACTTGAGAGAGAGCACATAACAAGCTAGGAGTATAGGTTTAATATTTTTTGCGCATCATGGCCAGAAAAGGAGCTTTTCTTGAGAACTTGCAGTTGCGTCTCAGTGATGAGCCTCATCAGCGTCCTGTTTTTCTCTAGCTCCTCATCCTGGATTTCACACAGCATTTCCATATAAGCACTGGCAACAGTGGACCCAACAAAACACTCCAACTGCTTGATCTGCTCACCCCGCACACTGCATCGACAAGTTAGCTCCATTACCATTGCATGCATGTCACTAATGAACTTTACATCACGTCCATTGTCACGCACAAAGACAGTGTTAGCCATGTCGTAAATATAGTTATCCATTTATGTTGTAGTAAATGTTGTTGTGGGTAGTGTGTGTCACTTCACAAAAGTAGTTTGAAAATATATTAGACGGTGTCCGTTTATATAAGCAAAATGGGGTATGTGGGGTGACATGGATTTTATTTTCAATTAAAGTCAATATAAGTAAATGTGGATAGTCAACTGTTCAATAGTTGCGTCTTGTCAAGTAATTAGAAATGCACATTAAGCCAAATGCAATTAATGAAGCTTCTGTAGTACTCATACGCTTCCTGGCCCAAAGATAACAATTTTTGGGCAACTAAACCATTTGGGGGCAACTAAACTAGTTAGCCTGTTGTTTACTTGCAATTCAAACAAATGTTTTAGTAAGGTATGCCACGTGGTCCATAACATTATGATGTATATGCCTTAGAAAAAATATTATTTACCCTTGTTGTTAACATACAAATGGTATTATTAGCTGTACATTTACTTTATATTTTTCTGTAACAATATACAATTATAATATAACTAACAATTTATGTCATGAACTCCAAGTATGTGTGCAGTTGCCTGTGGTTTCTTCAGTATTGCATGGTTATTTTGAAATAACCCGAATCAGGGATGCACAAAAGTAGGACAAACTTTAATAATGAGGAAAAGACGTACTGAAATGATGGTGCTGCCCAGTGTCATGTACTTGAACTATTTATGTCAATTAATTATAAAGTTCATGTATTCCCATAAAAGGTGGAATTAAACATGTGTCTAACAAGTTACTAGAATGAAGATGAGTTTGAAAAGATGACCTTGGATAATCTCTACAACAACTTGAATGTCTATGACTCTGAAAACAACATTTCATGTTCATCAACATCTACACAGAACATTGCTTTAGTGTAAGTTTGTAATCCTTCAAATGTATGCATCATCACATTCAGTTAACAACAACTTTGCAGACGTAGCCTTGGTCAAAGGATGGGAGTGTCAGTGATGTTGCCACGGCTGGTTTGCGCTATCCACTGCCAGTAATGGTAAATATACTGCTAGTGCAGTTGTGGTGAATATGGAAACAACAGGGGCTTTTGTGAAACATTTTGCTTGTACCGTACTTATTCCCCAATTCACTGTCGATCAATTAATTGATCTTTTAAACACTCCCAATTGGCGCTGAACAGAAACCCTAACCGCTCCCAACTATAATTTTCACAAATCCCATATCACATTCACTTTCAACGTACAATGGCAACTAAATATTCCAAAACCCACAACTTAGTCGCATACCTAGTCAAGAACGACCATTCTGAAGGTTTTCATGAGATGATTGATTTCATCAAACATAGTCCCATACACTATGCATTAACTGTAGAACCCGTCATTGTTAAAGCTTATATACGGCAGTTTTGGAGGAATGCTGAAATTCAAGAAAGAGGTGGAAAAGAGGTTATTAGGGCGGTTGTTGATGAAACGGAGATTCTGATCACAGAGGAGGTGATTAGAGGTGTTTTGAAGCTTCAGGATGCTGAAGGAGTTGTTAATCTGTCTGATGCTGAAGTATTTGAAGGTTTAGAAAGAATGGGTTATGAGAGAAAAAGGGATCGTATAAAGTTTCACAAAGGTATGTTTTCTCCGCAATGGAAGTTTTTAATCCATACCTTGCTCAAGTGTGTAAGCAAAAAAACAACTGGATTTGATGAGTTTCCCTCAAAGATTGCAACTGCTGTCATCTGTTTATCTCAAGAAAAGGTTTTTAACTGGTCTCGAATGATTTTTGAGGGTTTTCAAAAGAACATTAAAGAACAGGGCAAATACTACCTCTATCCTAGGTTTGTTCAATTGATAGCAGAAAGTCAAATAACAGAACCCATTCCCCATAAGAAAAAATATGACGTTTTACATATGGTTCCTAGGGTGTTTGCCTATATGAGGAAAAAGAGTCAAAATTTTACAGGAACCATAACACCTTTGTTTCCTCACATGCTAAATCTGACACGACATATAGAGGAGGAAAATCCACAACCCAATCTATCCACTGATGAACCCCCTGCTACCACTTCCAAAACCAATTCCAAACCCTTACCTTCAACATCTGAACCCCAACGTATTTTAGTTACTAGAAGGAGGAAGAAGGGCACTCAGCTACCTGAGGCTGGTGGTAGTGGTGAAGGACATGAGGGTGTAACAGGTGTGGGAGGTGACATGAGTGGAAGGGGTGAAGGACATGAGGGTGTAACAGGTGTGGGAGGTGACAGGTGTGGGAGGTGACATGATTGGAAGGGGTGAAGGACATGAGGGTGTAACTATTGTTTCAGGCGTAGACGCTGACCAGGTAAGTGAAAACCTAAGTAAGACCCAACCACTGGCAACTCCTAATGTGGAGAGTTCTCTCGAGCTCAACACATGTGGAGGAATCCCCAGGCAACTGGGTAACTTGGGGTCCATGGATACGGAGGCTCGGTCGGATGCCATGGTACTCACATCCTACGATTCACCTCTCGGAGTAGGTCACACAGATCGGAGTGATGAGGATAGACGTGAAAATGAACATGAATTGACGGGTAATGATACTTTTGTGCATAATGACAATTCCCAGTGTACACCTCTCGGACCAGTTAACACATGTCGAAGTTGTAAGGATAGAGTGGAACTTTTAAAGGAATTGACGGATAAATGTAGCAACATGGAGTCTAAAATTTCTGGTCTTGAGGAATTGACAACCTCTCTAGCTGGAACTATTAAAAGGTACAAACACATGCTGAATGTTTTGGAGAGAATGAGAAGACCAGGGATTGCTGCATATACAAGAGTCAAAAGGATGGGAAACAAGGCTAGCTCCTCAAAGGATCATAGTTTGGACAGGGGAGGAGTAAAAGCATAGATTCAGGGGAGGATGTGAATTTCGATGTGGTTTTGGACTTGGATAGTTGTGCTAATCGGGATGGTTATCTGTTGACTGACATGAATGGAAAAGCTGCAACGATAAATGATGCTTTGAAAGCAACTTGTGCAGAAAAAGAGAAGTGTTGATCCCAGTTGAGCAAACGATCTAATATAGAAACTGACTTGTAACAAAAGCTTATCAAGTATTAAGCGGAATTTAATACTTAATCTTAAGAAGAAGAACAGTAAACATTCAACACCTCAATATTATTTATTAATACGAATACTCTTACAGTATTAGGGTTTTGCAACCTTGAAGTGTATCGACCTTAGATATAAAACATACGTCTATCTAACCTAACCTAGGACCTCCTTTTATAGGCTAAGGAGTCCTATACATTATACAATACGTAACCTACAAGATAAATATCTTTTCCATATTTATCTAATACAATAAACTAACCGACTATACAAGACTAGCAGTGGTTACAATATATTATCCGTGGTTACACAATACTACTAGCCGCGGTTGTCTTCATCCGTGGTTACACTCTTCTGTCCGTGGTTATATCAAACCTGTCCGTGGTTCCAGTACTTAGAGTAATTCTTGATGCAAGGAACCTAAAACCCAACAATCCTCCCCTAAACTTGATAAATTCCAACAGAATTCTCAAGTTTTCTTTAAGCTCAAAACATCTGAATTGGAGGATGTAGCCAAACACTTACTAGCCTTAAGTATCTTCTCATACTTTAGCAACAAATCGTAAGCTTGACCATCATAAGGTACTAACATCTTGATACAACCAGGCTTCAACATCTGAGCAATTATTCCTGGATGCTTATTCAGTTGAGGATAATCACCTTCTACAAGCATATGAATAACCTTTCCAGAAACAGTTAAAACATGAACTCCACAAGTTTGATATAAAAACCATCTAGTAACTTGACCATTTTAGAGTCCTTGCCATTCAGGTTCATCATGAGTAGGTTCAAATAAAATCTTCAAATAATGATAAACCAACCTCTCATGATAATCATTTGGATGTACTTCACCAAACTTATTCTTGTAAAGTATCCAAAGATTCATCAAATCATCTCTATCAAAATACTGAAGCATTTGTGAAAATTTATTATACTCAAAAACTTCATTGTTGAGTCTTTGAATTTTTCAAACTCCTTCACTTCCAATTATAAGCTTAAACTCATAAGAAATGATTTGATTTTCATCTTCAACAACTTTCATCTTTTAGAATCAGATGTCTCCTGAACCTCAGATTTTCTCTTTCTTTTACTTTGAATCCATTCATCATCCTTTTTAATCCACTCTTCTTCCTTTTTAGAATTCATTGGACAGAAATCATCTTTATTAATCCTCATACATCTCTCATAAATTTCCAAAATTCTTTCAAATGAGCATCTACTAAGATTATCAGAAACATAAATGCCTGAATTCTTAATTTTCATCAATACATTCCTCATCTGAGCCATAGTAGGAGGTTTCTTTCTTATAACCTGTTTTTTTGTTTTGCTAACATTCCTTGCCCATCCACTCATCAGTCTAGCTTTCTCCTCATCATCCAACAGTGCCCATTCTTGTGCAGTAAACTCATCAAGTATTTGTAAAGAAGCTTGAAGATAGTTTTGTGATTCATACCATATAGCTAACCATTTCTCACTAGCTTCCTCCTCTTCTTTCTTTCTTTTATCCAAAGCTGCTTGTTCTTCAGCCAACAAGTTTCTTCCATACTCTTCATCATAAGCTTCTTGTTCTGCTTTACTTTTAAACTTCAGCTCTGGTACAGCAACCCGTTTTCCTTTCCCAATATCAGATTTAACCACTTTCTTCTTCAATGGTTCACCAATAACTAAACTTTTTCCTTTAGGTTTGGTTGCAGTAGATTGAACAGATAAATCAGGTGCAATGATAGGTGTAGAAATAGATGATGTTTTGCTCAGATTAATCAATGTACTTGCAGCTTCTTTCTCTACTTCTTTAGGCTTAGGTGGTAATATAGAGAGAGTTGTGACAACAGTGGAAGTGGTTATGATAGCAGTGGGTATGATAGTAGTAGGAACAATAGCCAAGTCTGAAACTGCATCAGTGGTTACAAGAGTACTAACCATGGTTTCAGGTATACTATCAGTTGTTGTGTTCTGCACTACTTCAACATTCTTCAATTTTTCAAGAACAGCCTCATTCCCATCTTTATCAGAAACCAAAAAATCTTGATCTCCACTATCAACATCTTCTTCCATAGGTACACCAACAGTTACATCCACAGCCTCCCCTGAATTCATGCCATCACTCCTCCCCTGTTTGGATACATCCTTCACATTTAGAGCTGAAGAGGAGTCCACCTTCTTTTTCTTTCTTCTCATAGCCTTCAAAACAGCAACCCCAGGTATTTTCACTTTCTCTAAAACTAATACTCTATGCTTCAATCTCCGAATATCCTTACCCTGAAACACAGCTAACTCCTGTAGACCTGAAATTGTATGCTCCATTTTGGTACATGTAGCAGTCAATTCATTTAACCGTTCAAGAATATCCTCCCCACTTCGACCTGTGTGAACTGGTCCGAGAGGTGGTTCATTGGAAAAGTCATCATGTACAAACTCATTAACCGTCAATTCAATGTCAGGTTCCAATCTATCCTCATCATTTCGAGTTGTGTTAACTGCTTCGAGAGGTGAATCCTTGGATATAGTGAACATAGCATCAGACCTGGCCTGATCATCTATGCACCCTGTAGCAGCCAGTTGGCTAGGGATTCCTCCACCTGTGTTCAGTTCCAAAGAACTCTCCACATTAGGAGTTGCCAATGGTTGGGTCTTATTGATGTTTCCACTATCCTGACCAGCATCAAAGCATGAATCAGTAGTGGAAGCCCTTCCAATCATGTCACCTCCACTCCATGTGACAGCCAAAAAGTACACCCAAGAAAATCTACTATAATCATCAGTGATAACTAGGCAATACTGCTTATGGTTCAAACTTCTAACAAAGGTAGGTCCAAATAAGTCCATATGAAGCATAAACAATGGTTGTGTGATGGTGTTTACAGTTTTGGTCTTACAAGAAGCTCTATGTTGTTTTCCTTTTTGACAGGCCACACACAGTTCCTTACACTCAAAAACCTTTGAAGGTAACCCTCTCACTAAGTTTCCTTTTACCTGTTTATTGATAGTTTTGTAATTGAGATGACCTAGTCTTCTATGCCACAATTTTGACTCATCTACAGATGCTTTAGCAAACAAACATAAGGACCTATTAGGATGAACATCTTTTAGATCAAAACAATATATATTTTCCTTCCTAGGTACCCTAAGTTGTATAAACTTCTCATCAGGCATCTTATACTCAGGAGACAACACCACACACTCAGTTTCCCCAAAAAGTACCCAGTTTTTCTTATCACACATTTGAGAAACACTGAATAAATTATACTTTAGTCCCTGTACCAAGTAGACTTTTTCAAAGTCTAAATTCCCTGTTCTGATTGTGCCTCTGCCAAGTATCTTTCCTCCCTTTGGATCATTGCCAAATGCCACATATCCTCCATCAAAAGCTTCAAAATCTTCCAGATTACTGCCATCCCAAGTCATGTGCCCAGAGCAACCACTATCAAAAACTCCTTTATCTTTTAGCTCAGTTTGAAGATTGCCCTGCACATAAAATTACACAAGTTAGTTCCTCTTGTGGACCCAAGCCAATACTGACTTGGGTCTGCCCTGTGCATCAAAATATTCAAATTTCTTTAGGTCCATTGATGCACAGTTGACATGTGGTAAAACCTTGGTCTTAGGCTTCCATTGCCAACTTGCTGAGGCCTTAACAGCATAAAAATGATTTCCAACCACTGTATCAGTTATCACCTTTGGAATTTTTAAAACTTCTTTTGAATCAGTGGTGATATCTTGCTTAACAGTGGTTTGATTCTGCTTAGCCGTGGTTACATTTTGCTTAGCAGTGGTTGGAACCCATTTAGGTGTAACAGTGACAATTGATTTTGTATTCCCATTCCTCATCAGCACTGCTCTTGGAATCATGTTTTTGTTTGGATGAGGGTTTGTTTTCCTTGAAAAGTTTTGATGATTTACCCTCCTCCAATGATTCCATACTTGTGGTCTATTTTTATTACAATTTCTCTGTAAGTGTTCAAAACTACCACACACAAAACAAGCCTTTTTAACACATTGAAACTCATCACCTAATCTGTTAGAAATTAGACCATTTAAGCTTCTTTGATTACCCCTAGGTTTATATTGTTTCATCTGTTCCCTAGGAATTTCCCTGTACTCTACTACTTTCTTGGTAACTTTAGCTCCAAATCTAGGTACAAGGTTGACTTGCTGAGAATCAACTTTCTTAACTTTCTCTATCTTTTCAGACTTAGTTGATTCAGTTCTATCATCCTCAGAGTCTGATTCCCAATCTTCTATTATGGGAGCATCAGATAATTTATCAGAACTTATCTTAGGTGTTTCAGTCTTATTTATCTCTTCAACAAGTTTGTTAAAACTGAATTCACTACTAAATGACAGTTCTTTAGCAGGTGGTGCATGTTTCATCAAAGAGGGTGGTGGCATATTATTGTATCCTATACCAGTACCATCTTTGAACAGTTTTTGACCTATTGACTTATTTACTAGATCAGAAGCATATTGTGTTTTAGCAACCCTAACTACATGTTTTTCTTTTTCATCTAGGGCCTTTAGTTTTACACTCTCTGCCTCTGCTAGTTTATCTTTAAGCATTTTAATCTCTCTGTCTTTAAGATCAATTTCACCACCTAGTATATTGATCTTTTCTACATACTCAAACTCACATTTAATACAGAATTTTAGCTTCTCTTCCACACCCTCTAGACCAACTCTATAACCTAAGTTATCTAGAGTCAATCTTTCTACTTCTTTCCTCATACTCTCAGTGATAGCTTTTTGAGATTCTAAGTTATCATAACATGATTTAAAAGAACAAGTAGGTGTTTTAGAATCATTAGATACCTCAGAGTCTGAACCAGAAGATGAAGCATAGGCTATTAGAGCAAAGTTATGCTCTTTAGAAGCTTCACTAGCAAGAAAAGCTGCATTTGGACCTTTTTCAATCTGATCACTCCAATCATAATCACCAATCCCATCCTGAGCAACCAAAGCCGAAGAAGCAGCAGGCTCTTCTGATGTCTTCTGAATGCCTTCAATTCTTTTAGGAGCCCGACATTCCCTAGGAAAGTGACCTTTCTTCTTGCAGTTAAAGCACTCCATCTTGCTTTTGTCGAATCCAGCTCTCCTTTGACCATCATACTTAACCTGTCTTCCAGTCCTTCTCAGAAACTTTCTTGCTTGGAGAGTCAACATTGCCATTTGCCATTGAAGATTGATCTCATCAAGATCATCAGGATCAATTTGATCCAGATCTTGATTCAGCACAGTAACACTGGTAGTTAAATCAGACAGAAAAGCACAGATTGCACCATCACTGACATTATCACTAACAGTGGTATTGTTTGCAATAGCCGTGGTTATACCATAGGCAGCAGTGGATACTTCTTTTGAGCTGTTATGATTAGTGGATACAAAAGCAATGTTTTGATTAGCAGAAGATGAGTGAGAAAAGTTATTCTCAGACTCATAAACCTTCAAGTTGTTGAAGAGATTGTCTAGAGTCATTGTAGCAAAATCCTCCTTATTTCTCCACACAATAATAGCCCATTCAGATGATAAACTCCTAATGAACTTCAAATTAATATCTTACTTGTAACCCACTGACTTCAGTTGACTGATAAGTTTTTGAAGTCTATTGTATGTACCATCAATCTTTTCTCCACTAAGAGCAGTGAAGGTTTCAAATTGATGCTTGAGCATATTCATCCTTGACTTCTTAGTAGCTTCATTACCAGCAAACCTTAATTCAAGAGCATCCAATAATTCTTTAGCAGATTCATATTGATCAAAGTTCAAAGCAAACTCATTAGGTATTCCCATAGAGAGAATACTGTGAGCTTTGATTTCCATTTTCCTCTTAGCTTTATCAGGTTCACTA
Source organism: Chrysanthemum seticuspe (assembly GCA_019973895.1). Lineage (NCBI taxonomy): Eukaryota > Viridiplantae > Streptophyta > Magnoliopsida > Asterales > Asteraceae > Chrysanthemum > Chrysanthemum seticuspe. Next base: position 340,085,465 of record BPTQ01000006.1, on the reverse strand, counting down.
ACAATAGCAATCTCCAGTCCATCCTCACCCTTCTTAGGAAGAGTGTCTCCTTTTTCAACAACATCCCAGAGAGCATAATCAATCATACGAATGTATTGCCTCATTCGCATCCTCCAGATTTGATACTCACCATGTTTGAGCATGGGCACTTTTGAAGCAGTCACCATGTGAGTTTCGTCAGACATCTTAACTTACTTGAATAAAGATTAACAGACTTCTTCTTGATTACAGTTTCTAGATCACAAGCTCTGATACCACTTGTTGATCCCAGTTGAGCAAACGATCTAATATAAAAACTGACTTGTAACAAAAGCTTATCAAGTATTACGCGGAATTTAATACTTAATCTTAAGAAGAAGAACAGTAAACATTCAACACCTCAATATTATTTATTAATACGAATACTCTTACAGTATTAGGGTTTTGCAACCTTGAAGTGTATCGACCTTAGATATAAAACATACGTCTATCTAACCTAACCTAGGACCTCCTTTTATAGGCTAAGGAGTCCTATACATTATACAATACGTAACCTACAAGATAAATATCTTTTCCATATTTATCTAATACAATAAACTAACCGACTATACAAGACTAGCAGTGGTTACAATATATTATCCGTGGTTACACAATACTACTAGCCGCGGTTGTCTTCATCCGTGGTTACACTCTTCTGTCCGTGGTTATATCAAACCTGTCTGTGGTTCTAGTACTTAGAGTAATTCTTGATGCAAGGAACCTAAAACCCAACAAGAAGGAAGTGGTGCAGGCAACAACCACTGCCTATGTTGCTGCATCCACTGCTTCTAAAGAAGAAGCCACTGCTGGAACCACCTTTAAGGTAATTATAACAACTGTTACTTCAGATATTCCCATTGCTATCACAACCACTGCTACTATAATCACAACCACTGTTACATCACCACCAAAGTCAAAAGAAGCTGAAAAAGAGGTTGGCATTCAACTGCTAAACCTAAAGCAATCTTTACCAATCCCTGAACCTATCGTTGCACCCATTCCTGCTACAATTAAACCTTATGCACCTAAACCCTTGGGAAGTTTGAAGATTGGTGAGCATGTGAAGTCAGTTGTTGGTCAACCAGATATTGGAAAGGGTAAAGGAATTGCAGAAACAGTTTTGACATTTAATAGTATAGATGAGCAGGAGGCTTATGATAGAGAAGAAGCTCAAAGAGTACATCTGGAACTAAATGCTGATGTAATTAATAGGGAAAAGAAAAGGCAAGAAGAGGACGAAGCTTCCAGAAACTGATTGAAAAATTGAAAAATGAAGAACAAGTGTTCCAAGGATCAGAGGGAGCTGATACTCAAGATGAACTTGCTGAAAAGAAAACGCAAGAAGAACTGGAGATTGTAAGCTTTATGGAGGGTAAAAGGCTGGATAGGATGGGAGATCAAATTTCCACTGTTCAACCTACAAGACTTAGAGAAAAGACTCTAGAGTTCAGCTATGTACCAACAGATGAAGAGATTTTGTTCTTGATAAAACATGATCCAGTGATCAAGAAGAAAGCAATTTACCTAGTGGCGGATAAGACTTTAACTAAAGATCAAAGAAATGCACAGTTAAAGGACTTTATCCAGATGAAGAACAATCAAGCACTTCAAGATGTTGTTGCTTCAGTCAAGAAAGGCCAGAAGAAATCAAAACAACCAACAAAGGCACAAGTAATTTCAATGATGAAAGATTATTGTTGCAAGGTTGGTGGTTGGAAAAGACATCAATTCAAAGGAATGTCTGATGCTAAAGTTAAAAGTATCTACTACAGAGTTCGAAGACAAGATAAAGATTTTATTCCAATGGACTCTGAAGAAGAATCAAGAAGGTATCCCAATTTGAAGAGAAAGGCCAAAGATAGTGAATCTCAGACATCTAAGAAGATAAAGTTTGCTGAAGAACAAGAAGTTCCAACTGAGAAGTTCACTGAAGAACAACTGAGTGAGATGATTGTGATAGAAGAAGAAGATTTCTACCCTGAACCACTGCAAGTCAGACATCCTATCATTGATTGGGAAGTATTTATTGCCAGCAATTTTGCTCCAACATGGAAGATTACAAGGCTGGGTGGTGAAACTTCATCATTCATTCAGTTTGAAGATCTCATAAAAGCTTTTGACAGAGATGATCTTGACACAGTATGGAGGTTAGTTCAAGAAAGGTTTAATGTTGAAGATCCAAAAGATATGAAGGAGATGCAGTTGTGGGTTAATCTTAAAAGGCTCTATGATACAAGTGATGATTTCCGGAAATTCACATGTTCAGGTCCCGGTACTAAATGGTATTATTATGATTCATGTGAAGTTCATCATGTTTCTACAACAAATGGAGTAGATGCATTCATGCTTGCTGAGAAAGAATATCCACTCAGAGCTGGAACTCTCACTGTGATGCTATGTACAAGCATCAGAGTTCATGAAGATAGTGAGAAAGTCAGAGCATTGTTACTCAGACTTTAAGATCAATGTTCAAGAGCTATTTAAGCATTGAGAAGAAGATGAAGTGTTTGAAAGAATTCCCCAAATCCTTTCAGAAGATGAAGATTGAAGATTGTTACTGGATGTTTTTTGAACGAAGATATCAATTTTGCGGGAGGATTGTTGGGTTTTTGGTTATGGTTATGAGGATAGAGTGACTGCTCAAGGTATACCACTGCTAGTATAAGATTGGAACTACTGCTAGTTTGTTTGAACAACTGGTACTATTCTGTAGGTCGGGTTAAGTTGTAATATTCTAGAAGTGGTGATAGTTGTTAGGATCATCTAGAATACTACTAGAGTTTGACAAATACTAGAGTTATTGATAACTGATGCTTATGTTTTAGTAGATTGTATTGAAAAAAAAATAAAAAATAAATAAAAAATAAAATAAAAAAAAACAACCATAAACATGGATGCAACATTGTTTGATAATGTGTTGAAAAACAACAGTTTAAATACGATCGTGTGAAATATTTAAAATACTGCGTATCATAAAAAAATAACACATAGTGAGATAAGACACCATTTTTTAAGGGATATGTAATTAAAGTGATAAACTGAAAGTGGAAGTTGATACTGCCAGTCATGAAGACCAAGCAATAAAAGGTTACAGATGCATGTACAATGCTGATTTTAAGTAAACAGTGCTGAGCAGGGTTACAAATGCTTGTATGACGGTCACAAAAGTTTTATTGTAAATATGTTAGGATGTATAGGACGGTGCAAAACTAAGCTTTAGCATAATCTGTAGTTATAAGTTCAAAGTTAAGGGATAAGGTCAACAACCTAGCATTTATTAGGCAGTTAATGCTTTTAAATGCGGTTAGGTAGAGGCTTTCTTTTATAGTGACAGGTAGTCATAAACAGACGCACATTAAAACTGCTTTTACACACACATATCAGCAAAACTCTAATAAAAATGACTAAAAAAAAGGGTTGTGGGTTTTTTGTTTCTGTAAATCTTATTTTTCTAATGCTAAGCTTGGTTTCACGCATCTTTAAAGACTTTGTTTATTTTACAGATATCATAACAATCTCTTCTGATTCAAGCATAACATTGTCCTCAAGCAGTTCAGATACAATGCAGCCATGTAATCCATGGGCTTCATATTTCCCAAACGCTGAAACCTCTGAAAGTGATTCAAGCTCTATATCCAACTATTTGTCTACCTACAGCTCAAGTGACTATTCTGACAGACCCGATGTGGTAGCTTACCGCAACAGTCTGTTGAAAAGGGCAACGTTTATGAGTTTCGAGGAAAAAAAGGCTTCAGTTAGTTATGCCAAAAGTCGGAACCTCTCGGGTAAAAGGATTCAGGTAATAGGACTTGCAAATAAACAAACATGGGCTGATATTAAAGAGAAGAAATTTGGCATAAATAATCCCTCCACAGTCGCAGGAGCGGCTGACAAAGGCAAAGGGAAAGGGAAAAGAAAAATAGCTTACAAGTAACATCTGGTTACCTTATCTACTGGTTTGTTGATGTACTAATACAACTGGAATGGTTGTTATCTGTTTAATCTAGAATATGTGCACCTGAAATCTGCTGTGACTATTTGTGCAGATCTTTTTAGTATTTATGCATATACCTTGAGTTAAATAGGTGGAAATGGAAAATTCACTTTTCTGTGTATGTTTACTTTTTTACCTATAAACAAGTAATAAATAACCACAAAGTTTGACAGGATTACCTTTGAAAAAAGGTTCAGGTTTGGATGTTTAACCCACCAAACATGACATTTTTAACAGGACATTTTTTTATAACAATAAAAAAAATTAAGGCGGCCATACAAGGAATCTATACCAACGTATTATAGACTATATAATTACGAATCAGACAGACATAAAAAAGAACAATGGATTGTAGAATAGAATTAAAACGTGTGTAACATAGGCATTAATCGAATAACAACAACGATTCATTATAACATGGATCGAATAACAATAATCGAATTAAAACGTACCATACTTTGCCACATTATTGGAACAAAAAGATTGAGCAATTGAAGGTGGTTTTCTTGTTGTACAAAAATGTAACGAACGGAAATAATCGGTTGCTATGAACATTGTACATTAGGAGCAAGAGAGGTGCCGACGCATCAGACTGTTTCATTTGTGAAAAGATTAACTAGGAATGCTTTTATGCGAGAAGCAAAAAACATCGAGAGTGAAGAAGACGAATGATGAAGACGAGTGAGTATTGGATTTTGAATTTAAATTCACTGTACTTTCACTATTCAAATGTGTACTTTTTATGTAACGTAAAATGACCAAAAAACCTTTTTTAAAAAATACGGTTGCCCACCGACTTTTGGTTGCCCAAAAAACAATACCTTACACATACGGGACACTTGTCGCACTATGGTTGAGTTGCCCAATAACAGCGGTTGCCCTCGGTCTATTTTCAAATTTAAAATAAAAGTGGTCCATAAAGTGATATGCATCAGGGCGCGCGGTCTATTTGTGTCATTTTCCCTATGTTTAATCTCAAAATCCTCAAACTTTTATTATTTTTCGTTTATAACCCATAAACCCTTTTTTTATCACTAAAACTATATGCCGCAATAAAATCTCGTTGCTATGAACGAATGCTCGTCTAATTTAATAAAGAGTGGATAAACAGACACACGAGATATATCATCCATATTTTTATATCCATTTTAATAGTAAAATATTGCTCTTTTAGAAAGAGTTTTTGTTGCTTATTATAGTAATATAATGCATTCCTATTAGTTGGTAGTCAGAACCTAAAAAAAAAAAAAAAAAAAACTAACTGATATGATGGACAATATCTAGAAATAACCATATGATCTTATATATACGATCTTATACTTATGGGTGTTACAAGTACACCACACCATTCATAACAGTATTTTTCAGGCTAAACTTAATAGTATTTGCTTAGTGTTACATGAAACCTAGTTATTGATTATTGTGTGTCATCTCTTTTTTGATTGGTGATTTGTGTTAGGAGTTGGAAAAATGTCAAGGTCAAATTATACTAGCTTGAACGTCTACTAAAACGTTAGTTAATAAATAGTTAACTTGATATTTGTTGGATTTAATGCGTGCATTCTTAGTTGCAACGCGAAAGATGAGATTAAGGCATTCTTAGGCCCCACCCATTTAGACGGAATTCATAGGAGTTAGGGAATAACCAACCCTCGTTAGGTATTAAGGAATAGAACGCGCTAATTAGACAAGGACGTGACAATTCGACTAATCAATAAAAGATAACTAGGGAATAATGGAATCTAAGTAAATACACTTTCATCATACTTGAAGTTCACCAATTTACTTTTCTTTGCATTTAGATTAGATTTAGTTTAATTTAGTTTTAATCAATAGTTTAAAAACCAAACTCTCCAAACCCGAGATTTTACTTGCTTTCTTATAAATATAAAAGACCAAAAATAATCTTCCTTCAACCCTTAGACTTAATTCGACATACACTTCGTGGCTACCTCACCATTCCCGAAAACGATCAATCCCCTGTGTCTTACCTATATTACACAACAACTGTTAGGTACTCTCCCTAGAAGGATTGTAAAACTTTTTGTGTTTACAATTATCCGCATCACACACATTATGAAAGAAAAAGCCTTTAATTATTTTTTTTAATAGAGAGATTTTGGTAGGGTTTATTAAGAAACCATAGCAAAAAACAAAATAGCATTGACTTTGACAAGGTATTTTGGTACAGTTCTCGAACCGTGCCAAGAAAATTTTATTTTTTGAGACATCATTATCTAGTACGGTTTAAAACTGTATCAAAATCCTTTAAAACCGTTTCTAGTGCCCCTTTTCTATAATATATCACTACACCAGATTTGGTTATAGCGACTACATTTGTGGTCGCTGTAAGCCCAGAAAGTGGTCACTAAAATCTTTAGCGACCACGCGTAGTCAGTCCATCGTTGGTCGTTTTTGCTCCGACGCTAAAGGTTTTAGCGACCACATTTGTTTCTTATAGCGGCTACTTGTTTGATTTAACTTTTAGAATTTTTGACCAACAACTAAAATTTAGTGATGCCTCCTTTTAGCGATCATAAGTGGTTGATAAAAGTAAGTTGACTATTTGAACAAAGGAAGTGATGCTTGCCTTAAGCGACAACCGGTGGTCGCTACATGTATACCTATATCGACTACATGGTAACCTATAGCGACCACATGTAGTCGTTATAGGTGGTTGTAACCAATGGCGTCGTCACCTTTAGCGACTACATGTAGTCGCTAAAGGTGACTTCACCTGTTTCTAAAACAACCTGGTTTTGCACGTTGTCGAACGCCTTTCCAACCCATTTTCGTAACATGTTTTCCAGATTCAGTTTTTTTCTAGATTCAATGAAAACCAATTCAACGCAGACAATAACTTAAAGATACAAATCTCATTCGCTACAAATGTTCAACATACAAATCTAGGTTCGCTACAAGTGTTCCACGACTTGAACAATAACTTAGACATGTTCAACGACATAGAACATAGATCGTTCAAAAGCATGGATTGTTTAACAAACCAGACTTCACAAGTACATCCCCACCTAGCTACTCATCTTCGAATGCATCAATAAAATCATAGATTGTTGTAGTGGTAATGATGATTGGGCTTAAGGTCATCAGCTGATCTATGTAACATCACATTCTATACTATTGATTCTAATTAATAGAAATACACTTGTATCCGTCAGATTGAATATAGGTTAATTTGATAAGGACAATAGCGGGTGGCAATAATTGATGATTTTATGTCTATATTTTTTTATCTCTACCATATCAAAGAAAAAAACATATGCTTAAAAACTTTTAATGTCCGAGGAAAAAAAACTTTTAAAGTGAGAAATGTTAAATTACTAATCTACCTTATTCCTTAATTTCTAATATTATACTTTACATCCATATATTTTCCTTTAAGGATTATTTATTAGTTGAAAGTTTGACCTAATAAACAATATTCCTCCATTTCATACACGAAACACTTAGCCACTTTCGCAACTATAATTAATTGAAGTTTTAAATTTCCACCGCTATGCTCATGTAATCGCTTATACATCTATATCAATACTACTATATATAAAGAAAAAACAAAAAAGTGAAAAGTGAAAAAAAAAATAAAGTATTTTAAAAGTCATTTCACTATTTTCGGAAAACATATGCAAAGCTAGAAACTATTAACACACTATTAATACACATCGAAAAACGGGTGATCTGGTTTAATTTGACCCGTTTTCGACCGGAACGGTTCAACCAGTCGAACCGAATTTCAAAACATTATGTTTAATCCCCAAATCCTCAAACTTTTATTATTTTTCGTTTATAACCCATAAACTCTTTTTTATCACTAATACCATTTGTCGCTGTAAAATCTCGTTGCTATGAACGAATGCTCGTCTAATTTAATTAAGAGTGGATAAACAGACACACGAGATATATCATCCATATTTTTATATCCATTTTAATAGTCAAATATTGCTCTTTTGGAAAGAGTTTTTGTCGCTTATTATAGCCAGATAATGCATTCCTATTAGTTGGTAGTTTGAACTTAACATATACATTAAAAAAAACCACATGATATGATTGACAATATCTAGAAATAACCATCAGTCTAATATATATGACTTTATACTTATGGGTGTTACATGTACACGACACCATTCATAATAGTATTTGTCAGGCTAAACTTAATAGTGTTTGCTTAGTGTTACATGAAACCTAGTTATTGATTATTGTGTTTCATCTCTTGTTTGATTAGTGATTTGCGTTAGGAGTTGGAAAAATAACAAGGTCAAATTATACTAGCTTGAGTGTCCACTAAAACGTTAGTTAATAAATAGTTAACTTGATATTTGTTGTATTTAATGCGTGAATTCTTAGTTGCAACGCTAAAGAAGAGATTAAGGCATTCCTAGGCCCCACCCAATAGGTATTAAGGAATACAATGCACTAATTAGACAAGGACGTGAGAATTCGACTAATCAATAAAAGATAACTAGGGAGTAATGGAATTTAAGTAAATACACTTTCATCATACCTGAAGTTCGCCAATTTACTTTTCCTTGCATTTAGATTACATTTAGTTTAAATTAGTTTTAATTATTAGTTTAAAAACCAAACTCTTTAAACCCGATATTTTACTTGCTTTCTTATAAATATAAAAAACCAAAAATAATCTTCTTTCAACCATTAGATTTAATTCGATATACACTTCGTGGCTACCTCACAATTCCCCTAAAGAACGATCAATCCCATGTGTCTTACCTATATTACACTACAACGGTTAGGTACTCTCCATAAGAGGATTGTAAAACTTTTAGTATTTACAATTATCCGCATCACACAAATTATGAAAGAAAAAGACTAACTATTTTTTTAAATAGAGAGATTTTGGTAGGGTTTATTAAGAAACCATACCAAAAAACAAAATAGCATCGACTTTGACAAGGTATTTTGGTACAGTTCTCGAACCGTGCCAAGAAAATTTTATTTTTTGAGACATCATTATCTAGTACGGTTTAAAAACCGTACCAAAATCCTTTAAAACCGTTTCTAGTGCCTCTTTTCTGTAATATATCACTACACCAGATTTTGATTATAGCGACCACATTTGTGGTCGCTGTAAGCCCATAAAGTGGTCACTAAAATCTTTAGCGACCACGCGTAGTAAGTCCATCGTTGGTCCTTTTTGATTCGACGCTAAAGGTTTTAGCGACCACATTTGTTTCTTATAGTGGCTACTTGTTTGATTTAACTTTTTGAATTTTTGACCAACAACTAAAATTTAGTGATGCCTCCTTTTAGCGACCATAAGTGGTTGATAAAAGTAAGTTGACTATTTGAACAAAGTAAGTGATGCTTGCTTTTAGCAACAACCGGTGGTCGCTACATGTATACCTATATCGACTACATGGTGACATATAGCGACCACATGTAGTCGTTATATGCGGTTGTAACCAAGGGCGTCGTCACCTTTAGCGACTACATGTAGTCGCTAAAGGTGACTGCACCTGTTTCTGCAACAACCTGGTTTTGCACATTGTCGAACGTCTTTCCAACCCATTTTCGTAACATGTTTTCCAGATTTCCAGTTTTTTTCTAGATTCAATGCAAACCAATTCAACGCAGACAATAACTTAAAGATACAAATCCCATGCGCTACAAATGTTCAACATACAAATATAGGCTCACTACAAGTGTTCCACGACCTAAAAAATAACTTAGACATGTTCAAAGACATAGAACATAGATCGTTCAAAAGCATAGATTGTTTAATAAACCAGACTTCACAAGTACATCCCCACCTAGCTACTCATGTTCGAATGCATCAATAAAATCATAGATTGTTGTAGTGGTAGTGATGATTGAGCTTAAGGTCATCAACTGATCTATCTAAGATCACATTCTATACTATTGATTTTAGTTAATAGAAATGCACTTGTCCATCTCATTGAATATAGGTTAATTTGATAAGGACTATAGCGGGTGGCAATAATTGATGATTTTATGTCTATATTTTTTTTTATCTCTACCATATCAAAGAAAAAACGTATGCTTAAACACTTTCAAAGTCCGAGGAAAAAAAACTTTTAAAGTGAGAAATGTTAAATTACTAATCTACCTTTATTCCTTAATTTCTAATATTATACGGAGTACTTTACATCCATTTATTTTTCTTCAAGGATTATTTATTAGTTGAAAGTTTGACCTAATAAACAATATTCCTCAATTTCATACACGAAACACTTAGCCACTTTCGCAACTATAATTATTTGGAGTTTTAAATTTCCACCGCTATGCTCGTGTAATCGCTTATATATCTATATCTATACTATATATAAAGGAAAAACAAAAAAGTGAAAAGTGAAAAAAACTTCAAGTATTTTAGGAAGTCATTTCACTATTTTCAGAAAACATATGCAAAGCTAGAAACTATTTAAACACTATTAATATACTTCGAAAACCAGGTGACCTGGTTTAATTTGACCCGTTTTTTCGACCGGAACAGTTCAACCAGTCGAACCGGATTTCAAAACATTATGTTTAATCCTCAAATTCTCAAACTTTTATTATTTTTCGTTTATAATAAACCCTTTTTTTATCACTGCCGCTATAAAATCTCGTTGCTATAAACGAATGATCATCTAATTTGATAAAGAGTGGATAACCAGACACACGAGATATATCATCCATATTTTTATATCCATTTTAATAGTCAAATATTGCTCTTTTGGAAAGAGTTTTTGTCGCTTATTAATTATTATAGTCAGATAATGCATTCCTATTAGCTGGTAGTTTCAACTTAAATATACATTAAAAAAATTATTAAAAAAAACAAAGAAAAAATGATTGAAAAAAAGAAGAAGATATGATTGACAATATCTAGAAATAACCATGAGATCTTATGTATATGACCTTACACTTATGGGTGTTACAAGTACACCACACCATTCATAATCTTGTGCATGGTATCATCACTAGAGCCATGGCTTTAATGTATTTCATATCTTGTTCAATTCCCTATTACAAACAATTTGTTGTGAGAAGTAGACGTTTAGACATTTGCAAGCCTATATGTTCATCAGAGTCCACCTCAATGGCCCTCGCTACGGTTGAACCACTCGTTAGACGATCCGCAAATTATGAACCATCATTGTGGTCATTTCATCATGTTCAATCACTCTCTAGTAAATACACAGTATGTTTGCCGCTTATATATGTTTTACTGAACTTTTTGGGTTATTTGAATGTATCATATAGTAACTTACTTTGTCACTTTTCATTTTAAAAAATCATCGCACAAAACATACTGTATAATATAAGTGATGCAATAACGATTTTTAAATTTTTTAACCCATATACATAGGGTGGAGATTATGTGGCGAGAGTAGATACTTTAAAGTTAGTGGTGAAGACGATGATATGCAAAAGTACCAAGGCCCAACATCCATTGAGTAGCCTTGAGTTGATTGACAATTTACAGAGACTCGGAATAGCGTATCATTTTGATGATGAAATAAGAGATGTTTTGGATATGATATACAACAATTACTACAAAAGTCATGACAAGTGGAATAGTATGGATTTGAACCTTAAAGCTCTTAGCTTTCGCATTTTGAGACAACATGGTTATCAAGTATCTCAAGGTATAATACTAGCTAGTAGTTTAACTCATAGTATACCTTTGTTGTTTCTACATTTTGTTATATAACTTTGTACTTATTTATGGTTTCATGCATTTAATTAGAGGCATTCTTTAACTTCAAGGACAAGATTCACAGTATGAATCCATGCTTATACAAGGATATGGTCGGAGTTTTGAACTTATATGAGGCAACATATCATTCATTCGAGGATGAGAGCATATTGGACGAGGCTAGAGACTTCACTACCAAGTATCTCAAAGAAAACCAAGAGAAGATTGATGAAAGGTTATCGGCATTAGTAGGTCATGCTTTGGAGCTTCCATTGCACTGGAGAGTACCAAGGGTAGAAGCGAAATGGTTTATCGGAGTATATGAGGAAACAAGTGGCTTCAACCCCACGATTGTCGAACTTGCAAAATTGGATTTTAATATGGTCCAGGCTATCCACCTTGAAGATCTAAAACACGTATCATGGTATTATTTTGTTTCAATCATATTTGTCCAAACTATTTCATATTTTCATTGTTAGTTGTTACCTATTGCTAATTTAGCCATGATAAACTCATTCCTAAAAATAGGTGGTGGAATAGAATAAGTTGGGACAAGAAACTAAGCTTTGCTCGAGACCGGTTGGTAGAGAATTTTTTGTGGACAGTTGGAGTTGATTACCTACCTCAGTTTAGTCTTGGAAGGAGAACACTAGCAAAGGTTAACTCCATGGTTACTACTATTGATGATATTTATGACGTATTTGGTACTTTAAATGAGCTTGATCAATTCACTAATGTTATTAGCAGGTAGATGTTAATAATACTCTCACATACCTTACATGTTTAGCGATTAAGTATTTTCACAGATTTCAAATCTTCTAATTAAATCATAGATGGGATATCAATGCAATGGACGAACTCCCGGACTATATGAAGATATGTTTCCTTGGCTTCTACAACACGGTCAATGAGATCATATATAACACATTGACGAACACCGGATTCCTCATCCTTCCGTACCTAAAAAAAGCAGTAATTATCCATCCATCATCTTTAACTATAACAAATTTATGAGTTTCTTTTGTGATCATTGATGCTGTGAACTTGTGAAATACTGATATGAATCCAAATATACTTTTTCCGGAATGGTTAAAATTGCAGTGGGCAGATCTGTGCAAGTCTTACTTATTAGAAGCGCAATGGTACCATGCTGGGCATACACCAACATTGGAGGAATACTTGGACAATGCGTGTGTATCAATTTCGATTCCTGTAATACTCACACACGTTAATTTTTTAACGTCAGATAGTTTAACAGAGGAAATCTTAAAATACAAGGAGAGAGCTGATAATATAGTTCGTTACTCATCATTAATTTTTCGACTTGCTGATGACTTGGGAACATCCTCGGTAGTATTAAACTAATTTCCATAGCATTATTAATACGCATTTGTGCATTTTGGGTTGTTGCTATGTTCTTTAAAAGATATTTCCGTAAATATATTTCTGTTTTCTTTACCAATATGTTTCAGATGTTATATTTAAGTAAATAAACTTATACATAATCTTGTTTGTTTCAGGATGAAATGGCTAGAGGGGATATCCCAAAATCGATCCAGTGTTACATGCATGAAAGTGGTGCTTCGGAAGAAGATGCTAGAATGTACATAAAAACTTTGATTCACGACACATGGAAAAAACTTAACAAAGAACGAGCTGGTGCAGACTCAAAATTTGCTAGGGAGTTTAACGAATGTGCAACAAACCTTGCTAGAATGGCTCAGTTCATGTACGGTGAAGGAGACGGACATGGTCATCCACATGTGACTAAATCTCATGTATTATCATTGTTGATTAATCCAATCCAAATGGTGAAATAGTCATGAATTTTTTTGTACCACATACCCATGTAGTTCACCAGATTCTAAACATTAACGGTATATTGACGGTGGTGAAACTGATGCAAGTGATCCGAGCCATTAACAGTACGTATGGATTCAACGAAACGACGATGATCTGATTGCATTTGAGGATACTCATTTTTAAACAATAGCTTACTGGGGTGGTTTTTGTTGTTTGTTGATGACTTCATGATGTGAACTGACACCACTCAGTATCAAATTGAAATATGACTATTTTTCGGGTTGGATTGGGCTGCGCTTGGCTAGGTGCGTGGGCTGGTCTGGGCTGGGTCAATGATTTGAAATACACATATATGACAAGTACTTCATCTATATAGTATCTTGTTCAAGCATGTTTCATTAGTGTAAGATAGGTAGTAAGATCATTATTACTAAGAGGAAAAGTTCAGGACATAGGGTCTGGTTTACCTTAGAAGATCCATAGTTTGTTAGGCAGGAAACAACAACCAATTATTTATAAGTGTTTACTTAGTAGAATGGCACCAACACTTGCATATCGTCCCAACGGAATGATGGCCAAAATTGTAAAACATCGAGTTTAATGGTATATGTTGGCCAAGATAAAAAATAGAAAGAGGCCCGTCAAAGTAGAAAATATATAGAACGTTAGACGCCATTTCATCTAAATCCCTTTGGTTACAGGAGTTTTGATCAATGTGGTAGCGTTTTCTTCCATTGAAGTAATCTAACTAACATGAATACATCGATCTTATAAACATTTAATCACCAAACCCTCATTCAATGGAGAAAACCTTTGTTTCCAATTGATAAGCTTTTGTGAAGAAGTTAGGCCAGCAAAAGTAAGTTGACATGATACTACTCATTGTTGAAGCCCCAATGAGCATGTTCATCACCACCATTTGAAGTTGAATGGCTTCCACCGGAGATGCTCCCCCCATTATAAGTCCAGTCATGGCTCCCGGGAGTGATATGAGGCCCACGGTCTTCGTGTTGTCAATAACCGGTGATAGTGCAATCACTAAAGACCTTTTCACTTGTTGAAGTGTTGCTTGTCGTGGTGTGGCACCGAGGGCTAAGGCTGTCTCCACCTTCACAATAAAAATTATTATCTCATTAGACGTCTGCATGTTAAATTTATTACCAAAAACATGAGTCGTTTTCGATTTGGCTAAATCAATCGAAAACAACACTTCAACCACAACTTTCTATATGGAAGTTTATTAAATCAAATTGACAAGTCTAGTTCAATTATCAAATCCAACCGCTATAGTTTTATTTAAAATGTCACAAGGGGCTGAGAAACGGAAAATTGAAAATTAACTATATCTGGAAGCAGCCTCTCTACCTTCGGGTAGGGGTTTAGCTGTCAATATCTCACCTCCTCCATACCTCGTGGAAGACAGGACTGGGTAACCTTAATATTTTGTTTCTTTAACTATATGAAGTTAGTCGATCAAATTTGTAAACTTATAAACAACCAAATTGACCAACCCATAAAATACTTTACATGTTTTAACATAAGGTATACTTCTGAAACTTACTAGATTCATTTGTGCTCGAATATCATCTCGTAACCTTTTCATCGTGACTCCAGTGACAGTCATTGCATTACCAACCATCATTCCAGCAACCGGAATAATATATTGAGGAGTGAACGGGAAAACATTTAGCAAAACGAGTAGCAACATCGTTATAGTCGTACCCACTAAAATCGATGCCCCTGCAATATATTTCCCATGAGGTACGTGTTTGGCTCGCTGCCCAGCCGTGTAACCAGCTATAGAAACCTAGAATAAATAAAACAAAACATTTGTAACATAATGAAACAATTTTTGACATTGCTCCAATTAGTAGATTTTGGTTGCTTAGTTGATTCCAAAAGAAATGACATTTTCATTTACATTAAGCCAACAATATTAAATGAAAAGGGTGTTTGAGACTGCGCTTTAAAACTTTTTATCATATCAGTTTGAAAGTAGCTTATTCAAACTGATTATTAGTAACTAAACGGATGTGGTTTTAGTGTCCAGGTTAACCGGGAAGGGTGAGCCTTTTTGAGTCAGATATACACGCCCTCACCGGTTTAATCACGAGACTATTTCTGGCCCTTCCTTGGACCGGTAATAATTACTTTAAAGGCAACCAATGAACTTGAGTCAATTGACCCAGGTTCAAGTCTCATCCTTGGCATTTGCCTTCATATAGGTACCCAACTCCGCAAAACCTATGTGCACACCGGAGAGACTTTGTGGAATAAGAGCTCAGGGGTCAGAGTCTTGGCTCGTGCTCACTCCAGTTGGTGCCCCAATAGGCCAGGAGAGTTGCGGGAACTATTCCTTGTGGGGTGGACAATGGCTGGTGTCAAAGAACACCCGCCGATTTACAACTTTTTTTGGGAATTACTTCAAAGGCAATAATGAAATTTTAATGCAATATAAGAAGTTGTATATTACCATGAAAAGATAAGCAAGGATGATCCACCACCCATTATTTTGGTTGAAAATAAACTGAAGAACAAATCCAATAACTGAGAGCTGAATGAAAGCTCTAATTATGGCATAAATCATCTCTCTTTCTAATTTAAGTTTCTGAGAATACGATAATAAAGCCGCCAGAAACACCACCGCAGTGGCGGCTGCCGGCTTTATCATGCCCTTTAAGAACTCGGACAGCCACTCCCAATCCATGACTAATGTTTGTTTTTGTTTGTTTGTTTTCAGTTATGTAACGTGAAAGACATAAATATGTGTCTTATTATAGAGAGAGGAATCCCAAGTTACTATAAGGGGATATTTATACACTTAGTGGTTATCAGTTATCTTAACAACCACATAAAGTTTTAAAAAAGAACATTCAGAGATGTCACTTTTTTTCATTTCTTTCACCAACTCTCAATTTTCTAATAAATCATTTTGTTGTATATCTGAAAATTATTTTGTAAAATTTATGTGGTTATAGCATTATTCATTTTAAATTAGTTAAATTTACTTTTTTCGTTTCAATTTTTTTTTTTTTTTCTTTTTTTTTTTATATATCTCAAATTAATTGTCCACGATTATAGATAAGAAAATTTATTATAGATTACCATATTATCCTTACTTGATATTATAATTATAAACTTTAAAAAGAATAATAATTAATTAGTTAATAGTAAAAATGTTATTTTATAAAAAAAATACGAGAAAGAAAGCAATATATATTCAAATTTTCCCGTTTTAAATTTTTTTGTAGAAAAATGAGGTAATTGTATAGTTTTGTCAAAGTGAGAGCAGGGGAAACTACGGGTAACAAGTATGGGTTCGAATTATTTTGTGAACACATAATTCATTACATTTTTAGGGACGAATCTGGACCATACAAAACTTTAAAAAAAACAAAAAAAAAACAAAAAAAAACAAAACCAAACCAGAGGGGCATAAAATGCAAATATATCTAATAAGTCACTTCAACCACCACTTTTTTTCTCACCCTTATCTTTATTTTTTTCCCCAAATCCCAACCACACACAAATATACACACTTCACCCACTTTCTCTCTCTAACTATTAGGGGTGAGCATGGTGCGGGTTGATGCGGGTTTTCGTAAAAACCGCATCACATCCGTAATTGCGGTTTTTAAAAAATGAGAATCCACAACCGCGCGGTTTTGCGGGTTCGCGGTTTTGCGGTTTTTGCAGGTTGGTTTTGCGGTTTTTAAAGTTTTTTTTTTTAAATTCTATTTTTTGGTATATATTTATTATAGAATAAATATATCATAAGGTTACATAATGAGTAGAAACATACATATACAAAATGTTGGGTATTAGTATGAAATTTTAAATCTCTACAATAATAAAAGTCAAATGAGATGAGAAATTTTTAAAATTTCGATGATAAATTGATAGAAATTATATAATAATTAACCAATAAAATACGTTTGAAATAACTAATTATGAAAATATAAACATAAGTATTTGATCATACAAAAATTATGAATTCTAGTTGGTTTATTTAAAAATAAAAATAAAAATATTTTTGAATATGACTTTGCGGTTCGGTGCGGTTTTTTGGTGGAAACCGAAACCGCACCGCAAAATGCGGTTTTTTTATTTTCAGAATCCGCACCGCGGTTTTTATTGCGGTTTCAGTTTTTGCGGTGTGGGTTTTGCGGTTTTATGCGGGTTTGCGGTTTGCGGTTTGCGGTGCGGTTTCTACTCACCCCTACTAACTATAAACAAAACCTAAAATAAAAATAAAAATTCAACCATTATTAACCATATAAATCAAATAAAACACATAAAATTGGAAAAATCGATGCATGGAAAAACGGATCCGAGAAAAAGAGATTCAATGAACCAATGAAACTTTGGATGATGGTATAGTTCTTGTGATCCATTATTTTGATGTTATTTGACTATTTTTTGTGATTTTGTTCTTAATTATGTATTTTGTTTGTGTTTTTTGATGTTATTTATGAAGATTTTTTTGTTTTTGTTCATTTAAGTTGTCTATTATGGATTTTTTGCGTTAATACTTTAGTTTTTACTGTTATAGATTCATTATATTGTGTTTTACTGAATAACTTTTTGATAATTTGTGATGATGTGATGATTTTTGTTGTAATATGAGAGATTAGAGGTTAGGTTTAACAGAATACAAGAGATATTATGATGCTTCTATTAGATTTGTGGTGGATTTGTCTATTTAATGGATAGGATTTTGTATGTTTCGATAGGTTTTACAACAGTATTTGAAAATAATATTAATTGGTAATTTATCACCTGTCATATAACAGTTAAATTATTACTACGTGAAAGTATATATAATGTGATGATGAACACTTTTTTATTGAACATATAATATTGAAAAAATGAACTATTCATACACCAACAAAAAATATGAAAATCTTTTGATGTAGATGTGCAAAAAACGGCCCTATCAAAAGAAAGAGTCAGCAACAACGACAACTGTAACTGAAAGCACAACATCTTCACAAACAAACTAAAGAAGCTCAAACACATGTGATATCCACTGTGAAATCATAGGTGATATCACATGTTCCTCCATTACCACCACTAATTTAACAAATAGAAGAAAGCTGGCAAACTTCCTCCAAAAGCTTAATAACATGAGAATGAGATGCACATCAAAGATCCTTCTTCATGAAATAAATAACCAAAAGAATCTCATGATAGATAGGTTTGTAGTAGAAAACCCGTATGAGAACAAAATGAAGGAGTTGGTTGATGAAGCAATGAAGAGGAAGATTGTTGAACAACAAAAGATATTAGAACAAGTTGATGAAAATTGTTGCATCATATCCCTTTGATTTGATTTCAAAAACAGTGTGTTTGGTGTTATGTTTGAATTTATGTTTTAACAATTGGTACTATAATCTTTTGTTTGATAATATACAACGCTAATGATAATAGTTTATGTTCTCTACATGAAGATGTTATCAATTGGGATACCCCAACTAAGAATGTGAATTATCACAATAGATAATCAACATCATATAAAATGCTAATGATTATGCTTTTTGTTCTCTACATATATGTGTTATCAATTATGATACTAAACAATGTGAAATATTATATTCTTATCACATGTGATAATGAATTTCGCATTTTACCAAGTGTATATGAAAGAAATAATAAACATCACTCGTCATATTTTATCGTTGCTCAGCCTTCGCCTTCGGCATCGCCTGAAACTTAAACACTTTTCTTTACCTTTAGAGTGTAGTATCACAAGTGATACAGAAAAGTGAAACTCATGTAAAACTCATTTTCACATCTATTTAAATTTTTGAAAAATCAAAACACAACGTAAATTCCTCAAACACTTAAAAAATAATAAAATAAAATAAAAATCCTCAAACACTTGTTCAAAATCGCAAAACATAGAAACATTATTGTTGAATATATGTATACATGGGTCCACTAAAGTAGATGCCTCAATTGCAAGCCTTTCGATAATTTCATTCTTCTCACAATAACGATCTTTTTCTTCCTCGAATCAGGCGGAATTAAATCCATTGTCAACGGTTCAATATATACTGATCTATGATACGTACGACATTACAATTCTTGAGCACACAAAATGTGTCAACATAGAATCCCACATCGAATAAAAAGCTGCCAACAACACACAACTTAACCATCTTGTTTCCTATGCAACATCTTCATCAAAACAAACGATACACATAAAACAAAAAAGATATGACACATAATATTACAAGTGATACTGCACATACGATGCAGAACATACTCAAAAAACTTAAACATGAAGCATTCATATCAATAAAAACAATAATCCAAATGCATCTCAAGTAAAATCAACTAAGAGCTTAACTAATAAGTATTGTACACTATAATCAACTTAAATATCACAAGTGATACTATACATAAGATACATGATGCAAAACATATTAAAAACAACTTTAATATGAAGTATTCACATCAATAAAAACAAAAACACTATTCCAACGCAGTTAAAGCAAAATCAAACTAAGAGCTTAACTAATAACCAAACTTATACACAAATGATACTATACATATGATACATAGCAGATTCAAAACAGCTTTGAAATGAAGCAATCACACAGAAAAACAGCAATCTAATGTAGTTAAAAGCTAAATTAAACTACACCTTAAATAATAAGCAAAATTACACTATCATAAATAGCTTACCAGCAAGATAAAAATAATATATTGATAAATTAAACACAATTTTCATTATTCAAACAGCTAATCTAACTTTAACTTTAAAAACAAGGCACATAAGGAGGTGTTTGTTGATCAACAATCAACGCTCAATATTTTTCGTTGAACTAACAACCCTCCTCTATTCATGACAACCACCACAACCACCTTTATCTCTGCCGTATCGGAAAACAACAACCAGATCTCAATGATTTCAAATTTAACGAAAGTGACGTCATCTTTTCGTCTTCATCAGCTTTATCAGATAATGTTAGAAGTACAAGGACTAATGATGTCAAGTTGGAGACTTCATTTGCACTAAAGAAAGTTTGGAGCTGTTTTTGATATTGAAGATATCTTGAAGGGCTGATATGTAACATCAGCTTATATATACTCAACCCTCTTCTAGGGTTTCATAACTCAGTTTCTTCATCTGGTTTACTCTCTCTCTCGTTTTACACACACAGTCATGTATTCTCTTGTTATTGATATCACTTTGATATCTGTTGTTGGTATTGTTCTAAAGATCAATCATATTTGATCTTTATAGTCTGAGTGATTGAGTGATAAGTGTAGTGAGATTGATTGGTGTCTACCTAGTAAAGATCAATCTTGTCTTTGTATTGTTTGATAAGCATCCGTTTGGGGACTTATCTTCTTGAATCGTTATAATAAAAATATACACCAAGGGGTGGTTGGCTGGGTGTAAAGAAGTTTGTTGTGTGTTTGTTACCATTTTTACATGGTATCAAAGCTCACGGTTCTGATCTGGTGGTTTTTGAGATTCTAGGTTTTCTAGGGTTTCAAAGGAGTTTTTGGGGGTTTTTGCAATTGACGGTGTTATTGGTTATTGAGGTTGTTTTCTTAACGGTCGTTGTTGATTTAGTCTTTCAGGCTAGATCTGGTGATTCTTGTGGGATTTCTTGATTAGGGTTCTTGAAACCCTAATTTCTGGTTTTTGGGGATTTTGTTCCCTGGTGTTTTTGGGCCCATTCTTGTTGTTCTTGCTTTCTATTCAGCACTGTAAGTTTCATCTCTTCTTTAAGACAACATTAACTGAGTCTAGAAGGTGCAAACGGGACAGTTAACTCCTTGATCTGCCAACTTGATTGGTACGAATACCTGCTCTGGCTGTCCCCAGTCTTCTGGCTGGTTCTTGGTTGATCTTGGGTGTGAGTTGTGGTAGCTATATTTTTTTTTTCTTTATTATTCAGTTTATTGTTGTGTCTAAGTCGAAGGAGGATAGGAATTGGGCAGTCTTGGAAGTTGATTGAGTTGTTTAGTTCTGGTTGTTTGTTGGTCTTGTTGGTTCTGATTATTGTGGTTATTTCTGTTATTCTTACTGTTTGTTTTTGTTATTTGTTTTTGTTGTTTGTTCTTGTTAACTGGTTATTATGGCTATTGAAGATGAACCTAGTGGTAGTAATATTCAAGTGTTAATTAGTAATCTTGATGCTGGTAATCCTCTTCATATTCAAACTAATGATAATAGTGGAACTGCTCTTATTCCATTTAAACTACTTGGAATTGAAAATTATAGAATCTGGTTTGGTGCTATGAAATTGGCTTTGCAAGCTAGGAATAAGTATAGTTTTGTGGATGGTACTTGTCTTAAGGAGTTGTTTACTACTAGTGATGTTTTGTCTGCTCAATGGGATAGATGTAATGCTATAGTCTTGACTTGGATAATGAATTCTGTTTCTCATGATGTTTATATGGGATTGGTTTATTCTGAGAATGTTGCTTCTGTTTGGCAAGAGTTAAAAGAAACTTATGATAAAGTTGATGGTTCTGTGATATATAATCTGTTACAAAAGATTAA
Organism: Chrysanthemum seticuspe; assembly: GCA_019973895.1. Lineage (NCBI taxonomy): Eukaryota > Viridiplantae > Streptophyta > Magnoliopsida > Asterales > Asteraceae > Chrysanthemum > Chrysanthemum seticuspe. The sequence goes on along the minus strand of BPTQ01000006.1, from coordinate 340,063,451 downwards.
TTCTGTTAAACAAGGTGGTAGTTATGTTGCTGATTATTATCATAGGCTCAATTCCTTATGGAGAGAATTTGATTCTCTCACTAAATTGCCTAAATGTACTTGTGAGCATAAATGTACTTGTGATGCTAGTACTGAGTTAGTTCTGCATCAACAGTTAATGAAACTGATGCAGTTTCTTATGGGTCTTGATGACTGTTATCAACCTGTGAGAACTGCTTTGTTAACTAGAGATCCTCTTCCTGAGGTCAAAGATGCTTATGCTGTTGTATCTAGGGAGGAGTCCCACAGAGGGATTCCTGAGACCTCTAGTGTTTCTGAGTCTAAACTTAATGCTTCTTCTTTTGCTGCTAAGTCTTTTAATAACAATAGAAGAGTGTTTAATAATAATAACACTAGGGGTACTAATTCTAATTCTAATACTGCTAATAGAGGTCCTAATCCTAATCTGAATTGTAAGAACTGTGGTAAAATTGGACACACTATTGACAGATGCTATGAGTTGATTGGGTTTCCTCCTGGTTTTGTTAAAAACAATAATCCTGTTAATAAGCAAAATGTTTTTAAACAAAACTATACTGCTAATACTGATGTTAAACAAAATGAGAATAAGTATACTTCTTCATCTGCTGGCAACTCTTCTGGTTTTACTTCTGAACAGATGAAGAAGTTGTTATCCTTGATTAGTGAAACTCCCTCTGGAAGCATACATGCTAATATGGCAGGTAGAGCTTCTTTCTTTAATGGAAATGTCTGGTTTAATGTTAACTTTTCTAGATATTTTTATGCTAATTCTAGTCTGTCTGTTAGTACTATCTCTTTGGGTTGGATCATTGACTCAGGTGCTAATCAGCACCTAACTGTTTCTACCATTGGTATGACCAATGTTGTGGATATTACTAGTCTTAAAATTGCTGTTGGTCATCCCAATGGGACTCTTGCCACTATTAGTCATGTTGGAAATTTGAAGTTGACTAATAATGTTACTCTTTATGATGTGTTGGTTGTTCCTGGATATTGTGTGAGTCTTTTATCTGTTAATAAGCTTATTAGAGATAGTAAGTTGTTTGTTGGTTTTGATGAGGATAAATGTTATATTCAGGATTGGAAAAGGGAGATTGTTCTGGGGACTGGTAGTCAGTCTGATGGTCTTTACTTGTTTGACATGCAGCCTAATTTGTCTTTAGGTCAGTGCAATATGGTTATATCTTATAATGTGTCTAAACTTACTTGGCATAATAGATTGGGTCACCCTGCTGATCCTGTTCTATCTGTTCTTCAAAAGGATCTTGGTATTTCCAAGAATTCTACTATCTCTGTTTGTGAAATCTGTCATAGGGCAAAACAAACAAGGGAACCTTTTCCCTTGTCTGATCATAAGTCACAGAATATTGGTGATCTTATTCATCTTGACTTATGGGACCCTTATAGAATTACAAGCAGAGAAGGATACAAATATTTTTTGACCATTGTTGATGATTTTTCTAGAGCTGTATGGGTATACTTAGTCAAAACTAAGGATGAAGTATTTGGTGTTTTCTGTAGTTTCATTCACTTGATTCTGAATCAATTTGATTTAAAAATAAAAACTGTAAGATCAGATAATGGAACTGAATTTGTTAATAAGAAAATGAATGATATGTTTTCTGATCTTGGAATTATTCATCAAACTTCATGTGTCCATACACCTCAGCAGAATGGGATTGCTGAAAGGAAACATAGACACTTGCTCAATGTTGCAAGGAGTCTTATGTTTCAAGGGGGGATTCCTTTAAAGTTTTGGTCTGATTGTGTTCTAACTACTGTATATCTTATAAACAGGCTGCCATCATCTGTCTTACATGGTAAATGTCCCTATGAGTTGTTATATAAAAAGAAACCAAATCTTTCCCATTTGAGGTCTTTTGGATGTCTTTGTTTTGCTACTATTTTGAACAATCATGATAAAATGTCTTATAGGTCTGAAAAATGTGTTCTATTGGGTTTTTCTACTACTAAAAAGGCATATAAACTTTTAAGTTTAGATACCAGAAATGTATTTTTTGCTAGAGATGTGAAATTTTATGAAAACATTTTTCCACTTAAAATGAAAACCTGTGATATCACTGATGCAGAAAATGCAAATGAAGTAGATCACTTGAAGTTTTTTGATAGTCTTAAGTCTCAAAGTCCCAATGATGAAGGGGAAGATACATCAGTTGTGGAAGGTAGTTTGCCATCTTCATTTGATGCAGTAGACTCAGATACTACTCATTTGTATCATGAAGATGAGCATTCTGCAACCCAAGTTGGTGACCAATACTGGTCTGAGGGCAGTCCCATTCCTGAACATAATTCTGAAAACATAACAACTCAGTCTTTATTTGAAAATGATGATGTGCAGACACCTGTTATAAGAAGGTCTGGTAGAGAGACTAAAACTCCTGTTAGGTTCAATGATTATGTGATGAGTTCTAAAGTCAGATATGGTATTGAAAAATATGTTTGCTATAGAGGTCTTAACAGTAATAATATGTGCTTTGCTTCTACTCTTAATAAATCTGTTGAACCTAAAACTTATGAGGAAGCTGTCAAAGATTCTAATTGGTCTGAAGCTATGAATAATGAAATTGAGGCTTTAAATAGAAATAATACATGGACTGAATGTACTTTACCTCTTGGTAGACATGCCATTGGGTATAAGTGGATTTGGAAAATAAAATACAAGTCAACTGGTGAGATTGATAGATATAAGGCTAGATTAGTTGCAAAAGGTTTTAATCAAAGAGAAGGCTTTGATTATGATGAAACTTTTAGCCCAGTTGTTAAAATGGTTACTGTGAGATGCTTAATTAGTATTGCTGTTAATATGAATTGGCCATTATATCAACTGGATGTTAACAATGCCTTTCTGTATGGTGATTTAGATGAAGATGTTTATATGGTATTACCAAAGGGTTTTAATGGTGGTGATGATAATAAAGTTTGCAAACTTAATAAGTCTTTGTATGGTCTTAAGCAAGCTCCAAGACAGTGGAATGCTAAACTTACCACTGCCTTGATTGAACATGGGTTTGTTCAAAGCAAATTTGAATATTCTCTGTATATTAAACAGAAAGATAACATGTTTGTTGCTTTGCTTGTGTATGTTGATGATATTGTCATAACTGGTAACAATGAAGATGAAATTAAAAAGTTTAAACTATTTTTGAGTACCAAGTTTATGATTAAGGATTTGGGTGAGTTGAAATATTTTCTTGGAATTGAAGTTTTGAAAAATGAAAGAGGTGTGTGTATGACACAAAGAAAATATTGTATGGAATTATTATATGAGTATGGGTTGTTAGCTGCTAAACCTGTGGATACTCCTTTGCCTGAGAATTCTGTGTTAAGTTGTATTGAAAGTGATACTGATAAGGTTTTACACAATGTTACTAACTATCAAAAACTGGTGGGAAAGTTGATATATCTGACTAATACTAGACCAGATATTAGTTATGCTGTACATTGTCTTAGTCAACATATGCATAAGCCTTTTCAGTCTCATCTTAAGGCTGCTTTAAGAGTTTTGAAATATCTTAAGGATTCTCCTGGTTCTGGTTTACAATTCAACAAAGTTTCTGATCTTAAACTTAGAGCTTTTGCTGATGCAGACTGGGCAAAGTGTCCTATAACTAGAAGATCTGTTACTGGATTTTGTGTTTTTCTGGGTGATTCGCTTATTTCCTGGAAAAGTAAGAAACAGTCTACTTTGTCTAGAAGCTCAGCTGAAGCTGAATATAGAAGCTTAGCTTCTACTACTTGTGAAGTTATTTGGTTGAGCAATTTGTTAAGTAGTCTTGGTATTAAAGGCTTATTGCCTGTGGATGTTTTTTGTGATAAAAGTGCTGCTATACAGATTGCTGCTAACCCAGTTTTCCATGAGAAAACTAAACATTTTGAGTTGGATGTACATTTGGTAAGAGAAAAAGTATCTGCAGGTGTGATTAAGACTGTTAAAATTCATACTAGCATGCAGATTGCAGATATTTTTACCAAGTGTCTTGGTCAAAAGCAACATTGTGTATTGTGCAAAAAACTTGGTTTGGTTGACATGTTTGCAGGATCTCTCAATGGAGGCAAGCAGGCAAAGGATTGTGATGTTGATAGAAGAGGCAAACAGGCTAAGGATTATGTTGTTGATCAAGGTTGAAGTCTATCAACTTGAGAGGGGATGTTAGAAGTACAAGGACTAATGATGTCAAGTTGGAGACTTCATTTGCACTAAAGAAAGTTTGGAGCTGTTTTTGATATTGAATATATCTTGAAGGGCTGATATGTAACATCAGCTTATATATACTCAACCCTCTTCTAGGGTTTCATAACTCAGTTTCTTCATCTGGTTTACTCTCTCTCTCGTTTTACACACACAGTCTTGTATTCTCTTGTTATTGATATCACTTTGATATCTGTTGTTGGTATTGTTCTAAAGATCAATCATATTTGATCTTTATAGTCTGAGTGATTGAGTGATAAGTGTAGTGAGATTGATTGGTGTCTACCTAGTAGAGATCAATCTTGTCTTTGTATTGTTTGATAAGCATCCGTTTGGGGACTTATCTTCTTGAATCGTTATAATAAAAATATACACCAAGGGGTGGTTGGCTGGGTGTAAAGAAGTTTGTTGTGTGTTTGTTACCATTTTTACAGATAATGACATCATCTTCTCGTCACCGTCACCGCTGGTTAATCGGAGCTGCAATTCCGGTATTTAACACACTTAATGATGATCGAGACTTGATGATGAGACGATGAAGATGATCAGAATGAAGAATGGAACAAGAATCGAAGAAGAATGGAAGTAGAATTGAAGAAAATCAGTAACTGATTTTGGGAAAAGGGGAAGAGAGATAAATACACATTAAGTGTGTGAAATATATGAGGGATAAAAAAAAAAAAAAAAAAAAAAAAAAAAAAAAGGCTTTTTAAGATTAGAAGTAAGATTAAATTTTCGCTATTAAATCAAACTAGATAGATAGTGAGAATTAGCCGTCAATATGTACTATAATAAGAGTCCTTAATTGAACTTTTCTCAACAAGTATGATATACAGGATCTTGATCTTAATTCTAATATCTTACTATATTGTTAATTCGCTTGAATTCACAGCAATGAGCTACTTTAAAGTAAAATATAAAACATGGAATTGATCCTCTTTACGGTGATTTTGGACAACTATTCATATAACTTGTTAATAACCCAATATAAATTTTAATCCATAGTGAGTAGCGTGTCACTACTTTTATCATGTTAGATCTTTGAATGTTTCATGAGTTTATTCGATAATAGGTCTTTATCACCAATAACAGTACATAAGAGAATTATAATTATGATATTGAAGTAAAAAAAAAAAAACTGTTTCCAATCCAATTTTACGATTCTGATTAATAACCAGAAACCGATTCACAATAAACTTTCAATCTAAATTAACAGCCATTGCGAGCAGTAGCTAATTACTAATTACTACTAGAATCTTACACATGTTGAAATTATATTGGGATGTTCGTTCCTGGTGCAAGGCACAACTAGGGAAGGGTTTGTTACAGCATCAAAGAGAAAAGAAAAAGATTGCACAATCCACCAAGATGTGATGTGCATGCGTGGGTCATAATGTCCTACATTGGCCATGTCTTATGTAATAAAGTACGTTATCCATTTATACTACTAAAATAAAATAAAGGTTTTTAAAATCGAGAGTTTATTTAGAATCGTTTTTGTTTTAAAAAGATCGTAATCGTAAGATTCAGATCTGGATATTAAGATATTAGTATAACGTTATTTTTTTAATAATTTTTGTAAAATTATGCAAATCTACTATATATCATATATCATAAAAAATGTATGTCAAAATTATGATTATGAAGTGTTTAATATAATTAGCTTCTTATTTTTCGTATTTTACAAAACTTTAAGCATAAATTTGTATTTTCTTAGCTTGTGTTTCGAGAAAAGTAAGATCGGATCGATCGAGATCTTAACTGTGGTCGAGATCAGGATCCTATTAAGATCCTATCTTGCAAAGATCATACGTAGGATCGGGATCATTTTTGTTTTATAGTATCATAAACCATAAGATCTTAAGATCCAACCTTGACTAAAATGATTCAATCCAACATTATTTAGTATCTGTGCATCGAAATATAGTTTGTCCGAAGTTATTATTCTTACGAAAACTCACGAAAATAAGTAGATATACCATAAGAGTTGACCTAGCGATAACTATTTGTAAGTTTTTAAATGATGTCTCAAATTATAACCTTGTAAACTGCAACTCCGGCATGCAGGTGCGGAGACAGAAACTTATGGCCGTGGCGCAAATTTTGATAATTTTTAAAAACTACATTACGAATCGGTTTATTAAGGAAGGCAAATTACAAAAATACCCAAATATTTTTAAGTTTTTACATTATTATTATTTTCGCTAGGGACATGTGCCAGCCGGCAAGCCATCCGCTCTAGACTCATAATTCACCATCATATAGGCTATTGATTCATTCGTCATCTTTTGCATCTCATATAGTAGCAAGTAAAGTCAGGAATTTGTGTATCATGACAAAACTTATGACTTATGAGGCTTGCGTGTTGTGGTGTTTTCAGTTATCCTCGCACTAAAAAAGAAAATCACTAACCACCAAACATTGAAAATTAAAAAAATTAAATATATTTGAGATAAAGGGTTTTATAGTAATATACTGTAGTTAGAAGAAAATAATGGAAAGAATTTAAGCCGTACGACAATGCTGAGGACAAGGACACAAGGTACAACCGGGGGAGGAATTAAATATGGACCCAAATTAGATACACCCTTGACTTGAGCATAAAGCCACACCATGTTCTTGTAATCATAATGTTGTCACTTTTATATATTAAAAGTATATGCAATTAGGCAGTTCCCTAGCTGAGTTAGATTATAAGACTTTTTAAAGGAATTTGTATACTAATTAAACATGATGATTAAGAATCTGTTGTACGAGTAATATTTAGCCATTTTTTTATGAGTTTGTGGTTAGGGTTTTGTCCGTACAATAGCAACGTATTTTCAACTTTGTTTCATTTTAGTACGTGTACTTTTTTTTTTATTCTACTTAATGTAACATACTTTTGTGTTTTGTGCTACCTTGGTACGTGGTACTTTCTTTTACCGGATACAAACCTTTGTATCCTACGTGGACATGCCACGAAGGCATTCCACTTACAATATACGTTTTTTATACTCATTTATACCTTCTTCCCCAAATATTTCACACAAGAATAAACAAAAACCCTAAACCTAACCATCTAATTAACCCTAACCAATCTTCCCCAAGTCTTAAAATGTCTTCCTCATCATCTAATCGATTCCGTCGTGATCCACCACCTACCTATTGCGAATGTCTAGAACCAGTGATTCTACAAACCTCAAAAACAATTAATCATCCACTGAGACGATTCCTGGGATGTATAAATTACTATAAAGTAAGTTATAATTTTATTTTTGTAATAGTACGGGTATTTGATTAGTTGTGTTTATTTTGTAGGGTTCAAAGTGTAAAACATTTGATTGGGTGGATCATGATCTACCAAATGACTACTACAAACAAGAGGTTTTGAAATTGCTGAAAAAGGTTAAAGTTAATGAAAACAAGATGGATGAAGTGAAGTGCAGAATAAGAGAAATAGAAATGTCTTTTTACTTTGAAAGGTCAACTACGCATAAACAAGTTTTGGGTCTGCAAATGGAATTGAAATAAATGAAATCAAGTCTAGGTTTTTTTAGGAAGCTTGTTGTAACAATGTGTATGATTATTGTTATATTGTTGCTAGTTAAGTGATATTTGCAATGTGTTCATGGTGTAATGTGTTCATGGTGTTTTTGTAATGGTGACTGCACATGGTGTGTTATTGCTTTTTTTACTGCACATGGACCATATAGACACCATAAAGGCACATACATTATTGGTATTTTGGTGCACTCTTTTCCTGCACATGGACCACACAGCATCAAGACAAACAAGAGAAACAATAAACATCCATCTTGGATTCATTACTTCAATTAAAAATTTGTGGACATAAAGTCCACTATCCAAGATAAAGTTATAGATTCTAGTGCACATACAGCTAAGACAAACACATGCTAGATATTGTTTTTAAGTCTTCTAAATTACAAGACCCTAGACATTGTTTTTAAAGACCAACACATCTTAACTTCTAAGGTTCTCTCAAAACATCCTCCACATCCCATGCCTTATCAGAAGTTGAACATGCACCATCTGCCCCAAACTGGAATGGTTTTCCTTTTTTTGCAATTCTCTCTGACTTTGCTCTTCTCCTCATGGTGAAACTGTTAACCACACTAGCTGCAATTGCATCATCAACCACCTTTGCAGTAGTATCTGTTGTACTTTGTTCGGTGGGAATGTCATCACCCTGGCATTCTTGATCTTCAGTGACTGTTCCTTCTGTTTCTTGGGTGGGAATGTCATCACCCTGCAAATACATAAGGGGTAAGTATAAGTCATTATGCATTAATACCTCATGTACAACACCACTTGGTCCTGCATCAGTTGGATCTGCATTAATTGGATCTGCATCAGTTGGATCTGCATGCATTGGGTCTGCACAACTTGGTCCTGCATCATTTGGGAACACAAAGCTAGATCCAGCCTTCTTTCTTCCTGGTTTTCTCTTCTCCTTAGCTGGTTTTGGCTGTTTCTCTTTTTTGCAACTTTTTTTGTTATGGCCCTTTTCCCAACAGTTCTGACAGGTCATCATTCTACCACTTCTGCTAATATTATTGACCCTTTCTGTGACATACTTAATTATTAGTTTCCTAGGCCTTCCTGGCATCTTCCTAAGGATTTGTGGCAAAGGAGCCTCATCAGAAGTACAAGGCCACATAGATGAGCCACCAACTGGCCTAATGTAATAGCTATAAGCATTTACCCACATCCTTTTAGAGTACCAAGCACTAACCCCTAAGACTGGATCTGTTTTCAGGAAACCAAATGCTGTTACAGCATGAACACATGGAACACCACTCAAATCCCACCATTTATAGGTACACTCCATTTTCTCTACATCTTTATCATCACTATCTATGTCTAACTCCTGACCACTAGGTTGGCTACCTTCACCACTATCAGATTTGTCACCAAAATTACTTATAAAAGTCCCATTGCATAATTTGTTCAAAAAAGGATCATTAATGGACCTATTTTGTATCACTACATCATCTTCCCCTACAAAATCACTAGGACCATAGGGTTGTATATCTTCCATCTCACCAACATCAGACAACTCATCATCCTCTTCTATCTGGGACTGAGTCCAATGCTTTAGGTCATACCCATGATGTTCAATATAAGGGTGCGTTTGGTTGCCCACTATGGGAATGAGACTATCACTATGAAAGTGATTAAAGGTGTTTGTTTAAGATGAGAGGGCCCACCACTATGGTAATGAATGATGAATATATTCTATACTCCATATACATCAAAGAAGATAGGTATGGATCTTTCATAGATGAGGGACCCACCACTACTATCAAACTCATACCCATTGTCATTCATGGCAGTATACCAAACGCACCCTAAATATCAATTACTTTTTTTTTTCTTAAAACCTAGACCAATACAGTTTGCTAAGTCTGAATCATCCTTAATCTCAATTAATCCATTACTGAGTTCTTTACCAGGAGCAAGAAAGAAAATACCTTTAACGGGGTACATACATGCACCTTTTAGATGCTTTGTCAGCCCAATAACTGTCATACCTTCAAATTCCAAGTCTTTTATTGTAGATACGTCTCCTTCGTGATACATGAGAGGTGATGGAACGAACGTCCCATCATGATGGAAATTCACTGTTAAACGCATTTTGATTGATCAATTGTGATTAATTATTTGATTGTTTACATGAGATCTAGGGTTAGGGTTTATAATTGAAAAGGGGGAAATGTTTCGTGTGTGTGTTTTTTGAGTTAACCGGTAAAAAAATACACGTAAAACCCATTTTGTGAAAAAAAAAAAAAAAAAAAACACGTAGACATTTAACCGGTAAAACTCATTTCTTAACCGGTAGCCTGTACTTTGACGTACTAAAATGGAACAAAACACAAAAGTACGTTACATTAAGTGGAACAAAAAAAAGTACACGTACTAAAATGGAACAAAGTTCAAAGTACGTTGCTATTGTACGGACAAAACCCTTGTTGTTACTATTGCACATTTGAAATAGAGTTTAAAAAATACTCCCTCCGTCCCAAAATTATAGTTCTCTATTGATTTTTTCGGTCTTTCTTCTAGAACTTTGACCTTAAATATTTTTGTTTGTGTTATATAATACTTGATGAAAAATATATGAATGGATTGGGTTTTAAATGTATTCTCATTGGTATATCTTTCATCAATTATTGTATAACACAAATAAAAATATTTAAGGTCAAAGTTGAAAAGGAAAGACCAAAAAAGTCAATAGAGGACTATAATTTTGGAACGAAGGGAGTATTTGGTACATAATTTCATACGTCGCTAACAATATGATGTTAGAAGTGATTTTTTAAGAGCCAAAATATATAAGCTTGAGGCCCTTAAAACATTCGGCCTTTGTGTGGTTACACATATCACACATTCTTACATTGGACAAACATTTATCTGTGACAAACATTCACATTTTTAAAGTGATTATTCATCTGTGACAAGGCGTTGTCCTCACTCACTAAAACCTTCCATTTACATAGTACCACATCAGTATCACATTATCCCATTCACTTTTATTTACTCGCACTCACACAAAATCAACATTTGCACACATGAGTTCCTTTTGTAACGCTGCTCACGCATGAGGTACATCTCATACACCGTGTCATATGGAGTCTAATAGTACTATTGATGATGTTCAAGTACGATCGTCTTTGAATTTTACATTTCTTGATGTGACAAACTTTGAACTTAAACATGATGTTTGGCAGTCGACTATTAATCCACTATAATCAAAATTGTACAAAGGTATATGTATCAGCTGTTTAAAAAGTAAAAGAACAATTTCGTGTATGCAGAATAATATGTTACAGAGGTTATATTCACGTTGTTGAAAATTGTTTTTATCAAATGATTCGTGTATGCAAAATACAAAAGTATACCAATATATAACATATGGTGAAAATTATTACTGTAAATAGTAACCTAGTTTGAAATCTGTTTTAATTTAGTCATTCGAACTTTATTTTGATTATAAAAATCATTTAAAATTTCAATAGTGTTCTACTGTTGTGTAATTTTTATCTTAGAGTGACATGAACGAAACATTTTTCAAACTTGATTATTATTTTGTAATTATTTTTTTTAGAGTTGCATAAATTAGTTGTACATAAAGTTAGTTAAAAAGAAGTAGTTAAATTCAGGGGTGTGTGTTTATTACTAAAGTACGCCATGATGATTCATATATGGACACTTTAAACCAGGGGCGGATCTAGGTATTGGCGAGGTGTGGCATGTGCCACACATGATTTAAGTCGGCGAAATGTATTTATTTATTTATTTTTTTGTTAAAATTGTTGGTTTTTTTTGTAATAGTTTTACATGTAATTTGGAGAAGTGCAAAGAAAATGAGTAAGAATAGGAGGGAAACATGTTTTTGATATTTGATTTTGAATTTTGATGAAAAAGAAAGATGTAGAAATGGAGAAGATGATGAATAGTAGTTTATGTACTTGTGTTTGTTTTTTAGTAAGTTTTTTGTTTGTCCTTTTTTAAGCTTTTTTAATAGTAAGATGATACTCACCATATATTTTGAGGGCAGGGTTATTCATACGGGGGCTATATTTTTAGATATACCCTCCCCCCCTATATTTTTTGTTTTTTTTTTATTTATTTTTTTATTTTTATAATTTTGTTTATATCAAAAAGCTATAAACCTGAAAATGCGGAACAATAAATATAAAGTTTAATACGTCAAACACTTAAAACTGTCAGAAATACGGAACAGAAACTGATAAAAAACTGTGCTGTACTGAAAAAATGTGGGACAAATGGAATATTCCCCTATGATTTGACATCATAGGGGTATTAATAGTATGACCCATTTTGAGGCATGCATTACAGCATTGTATCATTTCTTGTTATTATCCATATCTTGTTATTAATCCACTTAAAGTTTGTTTATATTCAATAAAAAATAAAATAGTGGTACACTTTTAGAGATTGCAAATCACTTTGATTCGGTAAAAAATGTTATATGAGTAATTATAGTATATCTTAAAATGTCTAATTCTGCGTATGATTCAATAAATTTATTTTACTTTTATATTACGTTTGAGTAATCCGGATCCGTTAATTAAACCGCCAAAGAATAGTTCTACCTTTGAAAAAACTGAGAATCACTCGCGAAGCTAAGCGAGCCGAAAATGTGTCACACACAATTCAAAGTTCTAGATCCGCCATTGCTTTAAACATAATCATTTCATAAAAATTGAACAAATTTTAAGCTTGAATGGCTTTGCAGTGGATACAAATTTTGCAGGGTTTTTCTAACTTGTGCATTATGGGCACAAGTTAAGCACACCATAAGTATACATGGGCTCATAAAAAAGTACATGAGGATCCACATAAAAATACAGATAAATGTATTTTTATGTGAGTCATTGTGTATTTTTAATATACTTATAGTGTGCTTAACTTGTGCCCCTAAGGCACAAGTTAAAAAACCCAATTTTGAACGGCCAATTAAAACATTCATGAAACATGATTACTGACATATTCTCATCTTTCTGTCTCAATATAATTGTCAATATTTCTATTTTGGGATGTCTCAAAAAGATTATCAACTTTCTATTTTTAGTAAAAACTAAAGAATATATTAGAAGAATATTCTCTTTGTGTGGTTGATATTTATAATGGCCCTATTTTTATTAAACTTGATGATTTCTCTCTCATGACAATAAATTTGAGACGGAAAGAGTAATATAATATTCTGTCCAATATATGTGAAAGAATGATTTCATAACCTTGCAATGTAGCAAAAATAAAATATCATAACTACTCGGCAGTGTGGAATCAACAACTTTATTAGCATGTTACGGTTTGAAAGTCAAAACCGACAATTTAGAAGAAAATGATGTTTACCAAATTCTAAATCATTGTGTATTATCAATCATATTTTATGAACCCACATAAAAAATTGTTATACTTTTAGCATTATCTAAGGGGTTAAGACATTAAAAAAGATAACTGTAAGACCAAATCCAAATATTTACATGCATACAACAACAATACTAGCTGATAATGTTAAAGGATACGAGAAGGAGTTGGATGTAGACAGTTACACCTCGTTCTCAAAGTAGATCGAGAAGGAGTTAGATGTAGACAGTTACACCTCGTTCTAAGAGTTGGACGTGCGTGTTTATATGTGAGTAACATTCAAACTAGAATAAGTGAAGATTCTCTCAAGTAGTTTACTACTTGATTGATCAAGTTGTATAATCAAAGGTTTAGATTAAAAGATACCAACTTCTTTGATTTAATTTAGACATTTGATTTTGATTTAACGATTGATAAGCATTTAGCTTGATCAATCAAGTAGTAAACTACTTGAGAGAATCCTCACCCAACTAGAATAGATACGCCCCAGCCCAGTCCCACTACTAGTAGTGAATGTAGCTTTTAATGGAATCTTATATAGTTTTAAAATTATCTTTGATGAGATAAGAAGAAAACTTTACACGACAAATTATTATGGACAAAAACTTTAAAAGATTCCAGTTAGCTCACATACAACGATTGTATAGTTGACAAATGAGATGTCAAACCATTTTTGCAACTACAGTAAAACCTCTATAAATTAATACTCGATAAATTAATAACCTCGATAAAATTAATAATTTGTCCGGTCCCAACTTGGGACCAGTACAAATTTAGACCCCAATCGATAAAATAATAAGATAATATATTTTTTGAAACCCCAGTGTATATATATTAGTCCCAACGAAACTATAAATTAATAATTACTAAAAATTTCATACATATGTATATATGTGTGTGTGTGAGAGAGATACACTCAAAATCCTTAGATTGTTTAGTAAAAAATGAATCAATAGTCACTTGTTTTTTTATTGAACTTCAAATCTATATTGTTTATCTTACAATCTCCTTATTGCACTAAATAGTTGGTGCGTTGTCTTCTCGTATTGCAACAAAAAGTGTTAATTTTATTTTCATAAAGTGTGAATATTAATTCATAAAATGTTAATTGAAACTTGTTTTTCAAATTTATTTCGTCTCTAATGAGTATACATTGTAACTAGCTAGTATATTAGACTTGAAAATTTAATGGTCATGAGTAAAACCTCTTTAAATTAATAAATTATTAATTTATCGATATAATAATATCTCGTTAAATTAATAAAATATCATGGTCCCAACACTATTAATTTATAGAGGTTTTACTGTATTTGTTTTTTATAAATCAATTTGTGTTATTATATATGGATAATAACAAAATACTAGTCAAAATTAGGGGTGCAAACAAGCCGAGCTTTTATCAAGCAACTCGTGCTCGAGCTCGAGCTTGGCTTGATCGAGTCGAGCTTTGATCGAGCTCAAGCCGAGCTCAAGCCCAATATATTGGCTCGAAACATATAATGAGTCGAGCTCGATCTTTTGATGGCTCGGCTCGAGCTTTTTCGAGCATTAAGTAAATAAGGGTTAATTTAAATATTAACCTAATTATAAATAAGTATTCAAGTTATGGAAATTATTTTGCTCAAGTATTCAAGATCTATGAAGCTTATGACGTCTCGCGAATAATATTTTGTTGAACTATTTTAGACATTCGAATCTTAACTAGTATTAACTGATTATGTCTCATTTTAATGTTAGGCTTGTTTCATCTTCTTGACTCTTGACTCTTGAATGTGTGGCATCAGGTGACAATTTAGTCACATTTTGTCCAAGTTAGATATGATTCATTGGTTTAGGTGTATGTCCCTTTTGTAGGGTCTTTATATGATTTTATTCATTGAGACTGTATTGTATTTGTTCTTCTTTTCGAGTCTCAAGTCTCAACTCCTTAATCAACCTGTTCAGGAGTTGGAACAGGGGTGTAAACGTGTAATCATGTATTCATATACATATATTTGAGCTTTTCAAGCAAAGCTCGAGCTTTGCTCGAAACTGAATCGAGCCGAGCTCAAGCCCAGATGGTTAAAGCTTGACGAGCTATCGAGCCGAGCTTGAGCTTAGTTTTTTTTCCGAGCCGAGTTCGAGCCTTGTCAAGCTCGGGCTTGGCTCAGCTCGGTTACACCCCTAGTCAAAATCGACATTTATGTCTTTATTAAACGGAGGTTGTTCCAAGCACATCCAATAATATTTATGCATTTATTAATGTATTTAATAAGATCGGATAGATCAAATCTAACGAGTTTTCTAGACGAGGATAGTACTTTTAAAATTAAGAGTAAATTGCATAAATTGTTCTTGGTTTAATTGCAGGTTTGATCCTAAATAGTTTGAAAGTGTAAAGATCGTTTCTTTTTGAAACTTTTTGCAATGTTTGGTCCTTGATTTTAATCGGCGTTAAATGAATTACGTTAGCAGTTACATTAGCCTTTTTGGCTAACGATCGTTGCAGCGTCTATCCTTAAACAAACGACCATTTGTACACGTTTTTATACACGTTATTACAAAAACGTTCTTATATACGTTTTTATATACGTACTTATATTTTTTTTTTATACATTTTTATATTAGTTTTTGTATGCGTTATCATATATTTTTTTATACGTTTTTATATACGTTATTACAAAAACGTTCTTATATATGTTTTTATACATGTTCTTATATACTTTTTATACATTTATATATAAGTTTTTGTATACGTTTTTATATAAGTTTTCGTATACGTTTTTATATACGTTTTTGTATACGTTTTTGTGTAAGTTTTTATATACATTTTTATATAATTTTGTATACTTTTATGTATATGTTTTTAAATACATTTTTATATAAGTTTTTATATACTTTATTACAAAAAGTGTTTTTACATACGTTTTTATACATGTACTTATATACCTTTTATACATTTTTAAATAAGTTTTTGTATACGTATTTGTATACTTTATCATATACGTTTTTGTTTACATTTTTATATATGTTTTTGTAATAGCATATATAAAAATATATATATAAAGTATATAAAAACGCATAAAAAACGTATATAATAACGTTACAAAAACGTATACAAAATTCAAAAACTTATATAAAAATGTATAAAAAGTGTATAAGGACAGGTATAAGGACATATATAAAAACATATATAAGAACATCTTTGTAGTAACGATAAAAGCGTATTGAAAAACATATATAAAAAAACGTATACAAAAACGTATATGATAACGTGCAAAAAAACGTATAAAAAACCTAGAAAAAACCTATAACAAAATGTATAAACAATATATAAGTACATGTATAAAAATGTATATAAAAAAATATAAAAGCGTATATAAAAATGTATTTTAAAACGTATATAAAAACGTGTACAAAAACGTATATAAAAACGTAGATCAAAACATATTTATAAAACATATATAAAAACGTATATGATAACGTATACAAAAACTAAATTAAAAACGTATAAAAAGTATATATAAGTACGTGTATAAACACGTATATAAGAACGTTTTTGTAATAACATATATAAAAGCGTATATAAAAATGTATTTAAAAACGTATATAAAAACGAATATAAAAGTTGTTTGTTTAAAGGATGGAAGTTGCAACGCTTTTTAGCTAAAAGGGCTAATGTGTAACTGCTAACGGAATTCAGTTAACGTCGTTAAAACGAGGGACCAAAATTTGCAAAAGGTTTCAAAAAAGGACGATTTCTGCATTTTCAAACTATTTAGAACTAAACCTGCAATTTGACCAAAACTTAGAAACGATTATGAATTTTACTCTAAAATTAATTTAACAAAATATGTACCTCTAAAAATATTTATACAAAAGTAGTTTTTACTATTACACGCATTCAAGCATGCACCCATATTTTCAAACGTTAAAACATACTCCATATGAATACAAAACTCAAATATTTAAAATTTCAATCATTAATATGCTCTTTTAAATTAGAAGATGGAAATTAAATTCGCAACAAAGTTTAAAATACCAGCAATTGTTTGTGCTTAATTTTCTTTTAAACATTAATTAAAAGAATGCTATTTTCCTTTTCGATGTTAAAATGTCAATTACTTTAAACTCCAATCTTGTATGTGTGAGGAAGAACATTTCACTGCATGTTTGTTACTTGTCATGGAGCAAGTAAATGAACAACTAGGATGTCATGGAAACATTAGATCAACCATAATAATTGTACATTTCAAACATAAATTTAATTCGTTGTAACTCATCAAAAAATGTCGTTTTGGGAACTCAAAGTCCATCGAACATCGACTAGAATCAGTTCCATACATGTGTATGTAATCACACTTTATGTGTTTTTTACCTAACATAGTTTGTTTCTTCGGATACAATAATGTTAGTCGTACGTTGTCATCAAATGAAATAATATTATATATTAAATAGTTTTATAAGTACATACTTTGTTAAATAAATTTTAGAAATGCAGCGATCACTCAAAAAACTCCCAAGTCTAACAGTCATAAGGGTCTCGGAAAGGTGTGCGATAGGTGCCGTCGCACAAGGCCTCCATTTAAAAAAAAACCACATTTTTATTAGTTTTACACATAAATACATATACTATTAAACATATATAAGTCATATAATTCAAGTTTATATGCAATTCATTTTTAATTTATTAGTGTAATGAGGCTTTTTTGTTATTATTACCTAGGATCACCGAAAACCACGAGACAACTCTGCTAACAGTCACATTACATTCACATGAGAAACATTAAACACAAGTATAACTTCGTTAGCGACATGCATTAAGGTCGAACCGTGGAACTAAATTTAGATGTTAAGGCAAAAGTTAAAAGGCGTCAATTCTTAAGATGTCGAATCGTTTGTGCACCGTCATAGTTAATTCGTGCTCACTTAGCAAAAACAACCTATCGATTATCTCATGATATCTAAATGGGGGGGTCATACTCACATCATTTTTTTATGCAAAATATTCAAATTTCAGAGCTTATAAAGAGTTTATCTATGCTACTTTATAAAATATTTGTAACTTGCTTATAATGTCGAAAGCAAGCTCACCCACTCTCCCCCAGTGGTTAAACTCTAGGATCTTATTTGAATTCCATATTAAAGAAAAGTAGACATCTGCGGCTACTTTATAAAATATTGGAAACTTGCTTATAATGAAATACTTGAAAAATTAAGATTTGACACTTGTTTATAAAGGAAATTCCAATAGTTTGTTGCATAAAAAACTATGTGTATTAAATTCGTAAACTTGTAACAACCCTCTAAATTAATACAACCCATTGCAAAAACTTGTAACAGCCTATTTCAAAGCATCACCTAACCTAACCTCAAATCATATATAAACTAAAAAAATACACACTCTTTCTGTCAAAGCTAATAACACACAACTCTCTAAAAAGCTACATATTGCTGCCATGAACAACATTTAAATCTGCCGACACCACTGCCAATAGCATGTGTCGTCATTGCCACCATTTTGTGTTGGTTTAGGTGGTTTTGACCGGTTGTTTGGACTAGGTGATATGCCTGGTGATATATCATTGTTATTGCTTAAAGTTATTTTAATTTAAATTATCATTCATTTTTATGGTTATTGTTAGAAAAAAAAACGTGTAATCGAACAATATTTGCTCACCGCAATACATATCGTCGTATTGCGCGGGTACCCTGCTAGTCTCTTTTTAGGAAATCTTGAATCTTAAAACTTAAATTAATGTAGTTTGCTTAAATTACTTTTAAGTACCTTTAAAACTTGATAACTTTTCAAAAACTTGACAACTTAAATTATGTCTTTTTTAATCAATTTTAAACTTGACAACCTTAAAAAAAACACACACTATATTAATTTTAAAAAACACACGCTTTGCATCACTGGTCGAACCAGAATCAAGATTTCGTAAAATATAATTATTTGCCGCTATACACTGTCGTTTTGCACGGGCATTCGTCCAGTGTAATATAATTCAATTCCCCCTTTCTAATTGCCATTTCAATTTTCAATAATAATAATATAATGAATTAAAAAAGACCTGCAGATTTGGGCTGGCATCATACGGCCTCCTAATAATGTTTCTCTTTCTCATAGGCCGATCTTAAAAAGATAGTGGGCTAGGCCTCCTCGACCAAGCCCGTTTAGTATTTTAGTCCGTTTGATTAACTTTTTTATATAAATCTTTATAAACTTCAGATTCATATAATCTAGTTAACTCGTATTCAAGTAGTTGTAACTAGCGGGTTAACCCGCGCGTTGCGACGGGAGTGCGTTGCCCTCGATCATTTTATTCACGGGAATGAATTTGCTAAAGTTTTTTTTTTTTTTTTTTTTTTTTTTTGCATTGTTCATGCGCATGTACTGTTCATGCGCATGTTACTGTTCATGCCCCAATGTGTTTTAGTATATACTAGCGGGTTAACCCGCGCGTTGCGACGGGAGTGCGTTGCCCTCGATCATTTTATTCACGGGAATGAATTTGCTAAAGTTTTTTTTTTTTTTTTTTTTTTTTTCCGCACTGTTCATGCGGGGGTACTGTTCATGCACGGGGTACTGTTCATCCCCCAATGAGTTTTAGTATATATATATAATATATAATTAATTAATCCCAGAAATGTTATGTTATTTTAGGTTAACTTCTGCTATAATTACACAAAGGCCCTATTATAATGTATTGTGTATTATTGTTTCTACCGTTAGAAAAGGAAAATTTATTGGAATGTTGTCATTTGCTTTTTTTGGTATTTATTTTGGATACGTGATTGCTTTTGATACTGATTAAAATGTATGGGCTTTGTGGCCCTCATGGCATCACGTAGCAAACAAAAATTTAAGCCTAATTATAATACTACTTCCGTCCTAAAATTATAGTCCCTGTTTGACTTTTTCGATCTTTCTTTTTCAACTTTGACCTTAAATATTTTTGTTTATATTATACAATAGTTGATGAAAATTATACCAAATGAAAATACATTAAAAACTCAATCCATTCATATATTTTTTATAAAATATTATATAACACAAACAAAAATACGTAAGGTCAAAGTTGTAAAAGAAAGACCGAAAAAGTCAAAAGGGGACTATAATTTTGGGACGGAGTGAGTACATATTAAACGGCAAGCAAAAATATCAAAACCGGAAGAATAACATATTCTTCCACTTGCCATGTACAATTTGAAGTTTCAAAATGTTCTTCAAACTAGGGGTGTTCATGGTTTGGGTAATACCCAAATAAACCGAAAACCGAAACCAATCAGAACCGAAAATGAACAAACTAAACTTGTAACCAAACCGAATTTGCTAAAACAAAACCTAACTGAATTAAATATTTGGTTCTCGGTTCAGTTATAGTTCTAGCAATCTAAAACAAAAACCGAACTGAAAACCGAATTCAAATAAATATATACATTTTTTAATATATTTATATATAAAAAAATATATTAAAACTCTTTCATACTATAAATATAAAATTTTTTAAGCTTGATTTTTTTTTTTGGTTGCTAAAAATCTATATAAAAAATAATAAATAATTAAAATTATGTAATTCGGGTTATACGGTGCGGTTTTCGGTTATGAGAGTTCGGTTTTCGTTCGGTTTAATCAATTTTAATTCGGTTCTCGGTTATACACAGAATTTTTTTTTAACCAAACTAACCGAACCGAATTAACCGAACAACCCGATAACCGAACCGATGAACACCCCCTACTTCAAACCCTTCACCCTACTTCAAACCCTTCATCATCATCGTTGATGAAACTACTGTTAGTATTGAATGTTCAAACAAAATAAAGGTCCTGAATACAGCTCTAAGCATCTAGTACATCTATATCCCGCTGTTTCAAGACGAAAACCAAAAGAATACAAACTGCAAACCTTTTCTCAGTCTTCATCATCGCGAAAATCGTCAAGAGAGTGATCATGTTCATTATTAGTGGCACTATCAAAAAGTTCAGAATCATCCTCTTCATAAGGAACATCATTAGTAACGCCATCATCTTCTTCCTCCATCTCCGCATCCTCTTCCTCATCCTCATGCTCGCCATCATCATCATTATCATCATCATTATCATCATCATCATCATCATCATCATCATCATCACGCTCATCATCGTCGTCATCATCATCATACTCATCATCATTGTCGTACTCATCATAACCGTCTTCTTCTTCTTCTTCCTCGCTATCACTATAATTGGTGGAACTTTCGTCGCTGGAGTAATCCTCTTCATCAGAGTCAACATCACAATTGGGAAAGAAATGAAACCGACGAGACACAAAAACCTTATCCAAAAAATATAGCAAAATAAGTCAGAAGAGGCAATTCCGTAGATGGTGGCAAATCAACCAACTTATTTAAAAACAAGTCAATTGGGATTATTGTCCAAACGGTCACGTTTTAACTCGCAAGAAACGACATAACATAAAATACACACTAGACTGAGTTTTATGGGTTATAAGTCATCCAAAGTGCAGTTTAAATATAATTTTCAACCTACTCAATTCACTAATTCAAATACAATAGATATGATTCAAATAGCAAAACTTGCTACTCGAATTTAATAATTTACCTATTTATATCTCTTCTCTACTACTTATAAAGAGTGTATGTGTTTTTTTTTAATTTTGAAACTTAAATTAATTTTGCCTAAATACACCTTATTAAGCTTGATCAATTCTAAACTTGACAACTTTTAAAAAAACACATGCTTTGTATTTCAAAAAACACACGCTTTGCATCAAGGGTCGAACCTGAATCACGATTTCGCAAATATAATTATTTGCCGCAATAAACCGTCGCTTTGCGTGGGTATTTGTCTAGTTTATAAAATTCATAAAATGCAGCGGAATTGATTTTTTTATTTTCAAATTCAAATTGCGGATCAACTACAGAATTTCTATATAAAAAACTCTTATTTGCTTTTCTGGATACTATATTTATTAACTTCAGTTCAGGATTATGCATGTATCACAGATCAATTGTAAGTCCATACATCAGATGCCATACATGAAACCAATAGATCAATTGTAAGTCCAAACATCAGATGCCATACATGAAACCAATAGATCAATTGTAAGTCCAAACATAAGATGCCATATATGAAACCAATACCTTGGAGATCATCCAATAAAAACAGTTATGCCAAATAGCAGCAAATGCCCTAACTACATTCCACCAAGCAACGTATTGTACTAAGTATCAGGTTTTTATATCATCAAAAACCAAGGATACCGAAAAACTATCTAAATACCATAACTAGTTCTTGATGTAGTTTACCATGGTAGTAAGTGTAAGTCTTACTTTTGTCCAAAAGGTTTGAACTTTGAACTTACTTTACTGAATCAATTGTTTCTAGCAATTAGCTACTGTAATACACAACATATAACCAATATGTATATTACTATGTACTCCTGATGCTAATTAATGGCTAATGGAAAATTAGTCCGTTCCGTACTGTTTGTTTACTTAAAAAGCATCAACAAATTCTCTTGAGTATTTAGGCAAGTTCAGTCAGCATTGAACTTTTATGTCTCAAGGATCAGCTATGCTTAAGATTTTAAGAAGGCCCAAGAACAATGTTCATCAAGGACATCTATAGCACAGTTCGACCAATATTTAGGCTGGGTGCAATAAATACTAAAGGGAAGCAATGGAAGACTCGAAAACCAAAGACCTTAGTATATTCTTTTGGACGACCTGCTTAGACATACGAGTAAGTCAAAGAGTTTGTGTTTAAATTTTTATTTAAAACCTTTAACTAGTTTCTTTTTAAGGTCCTTACTACTAATAAAGTTAGCATGTTGAATATCTATTCCCTAATTCAGGGCATGTCCCTAGGTACCAAAACCGTTTTACACCACTCTTTTTATTAATTTACGCACTTGCTAATTATTTGTTATTGACCACCGCACCCTCATACCACTTCTTGGTAGTAGTGTACATGATCTTAGTTGTATAGGTATTACGCTGAATAACAAAAATCTAGTATTGTGTGGGTGATGCATGCTCTTATAGTGTGCAGTGTATCCTCTTTTAAAGTTATGCTATATTGTATGCTTTTAGCCCATGAATGTTCTCCACAGATTTTTGAATCTCTCGATTATAATACCTACAACAATAATTTAGAGAACAATAAAGTACCACAAAATTTCAAAAGCAAAGAAACATACCTCATCAATATTTGTTGGGAGAGTTGCTTTATCAACTGCACTCGGAGTCCAGATCTTTATGTCGCGTTCAATCCCACTACTAGCAAGCATAGTTGTACGTGGGTGTGCTTCGATACAGTTTACCACCTGCTTATCTGCTTCCATAACTCGAATGAGCTCTGAATCACTTTTCCGCCAAATGAACATCCGCCCACAATCAGACCCACTCACGACATACTCACATTTAGGTCCAAAGAAGTTAACACCCTTTACTGTTTTACAGTTTCTATGCCCCTTGTAGGCTTGGGGACCATCTTTGCCATCAGTCTCCATCTCTGAATCAGAACTAACCAAATTATTATCTGATATTGCTTTTACATCACTTCCCAAACCCATGTCCTTCGAGAAAAGATAGATGGAATCATTACAGTAGGATGCAAGAAGCTCACTCTGATCCGAGAATGCCAATCCTGTTATCCCCAAATTTTCATCACCAATTAAATGTCTTGGACAAAAGTGGTCAAATGGTTTACCAAAATCGGCTGAACTGTCCCACTTGTAATAACGGATATCGTATAGTCTAGCATATTCATCTGAACCAGCAATCGCAAATAGATTAGGGTTCCTTGGATCCATAGCTATGGAATATAGATTAACAACTCGTACAAAACTTTGAGCACGCATGGGTTGACAGGTAAAAAGTTTGGTAGCCACTCCTGTCCTTAGATCAAACTGGAAAGAAGATGAAAAACAAATTTACCAGGCATACAAAAAAACAAAACAGACAAACATTGTAAAGCTCCTGAATGTGAGAGCCTCCATGATATTAACACCAAAGTGCTAAACTAATCCAATAATTAAGTGAATATAGAAGAATCATTTGTTGACTTACATGTTGGACCAGTCCGTCCTCACCACATGTATAAAAGATGTGCGGACTCCCAGGTTCAATAGCTAGTTTATGAGCTCTTCCATCATGTTTTCCAAGCAGTTTTGGAATCACTTGTCCACGTTCTGGGATAATAGCATGCCTCACCTAAAATGGAAATAGACTCAGATATATTTTTCCCACCATGATGGTAAGCTACAGCATACAACCTATGTTCTAAAAGAACACACTCAAAAAGACGAAAACCACGAAACACGAAAAAAACGAGTATTATGTACATCAATCTATTTATGAAGCCTAACGCGACCATTTAACCCTAAAAAAATACGCTACTTAATTGTTCAGTTTTAATTAAATCATTTATGATTTCTTTAGAATAAAGTATTCAACAGAATGAGATAAAGTTGAGTTATAAAGGGAAAGTATGGCTACAAGATCATGCAGCTACAATCGCTGCATATATTGAACAAAAAACATCACCAAAAATCCTAAGTAAGCTACTTAATGATCCAAGGGAATTGATATGCGTACCAACAATTTTGAATATCCTTGTATGAGCTATCGTTGGTAAAGAAGTTAAAAGCCAATTTGAAAAGTATATTACGTAAAAAGATCTTTGTTTTGTTAGCAAATATAACCCGCAAATTACCCATTGAAGGAAAACAAATCATTTCGATGATTAATTTCTTTGATAATATCACAAACATAGATACCTAATAGATGTTTGTTAAGCTTCACAATGAAAATATAATGGACATATTCAAATTGGGATACGTTAGCCGTTAATTGCAGCAATTTGGCTGCAAAAATGTTGCAGCTAATATAGTACTCCGTAATCAAGCTTGTTTTCACCAGGAAGACCCTTTACATCACTATTATGATTCAAGTACAAAAAATACCTGACCGTCAGCAGCACAAGTAACAACGCTTCTATCATCAGTGGCCGGCATAATCTTTGCTTGAAAAATATTGCCATCATGGCCCGAATAAAAAGAAAGTTTAACATTTCCATTTTCCCAATCCCAAAATATAACTTTCATATCATCGGAGCCCGACACGAGAACATCTCCCTCCCCATTAAAGCTGACTGTGTTCACACATCCTCGGTGATTTTCTAGCTTCCTCAATAGATTAAGCCGTAGGACTAGATCCTAAGACATTTATTAATACATTGTCACATAAATAAATATATTAACCAGCAAAAGGGTGTGTTTGGGGTAAGTTTATTGCATTATCATAATACAATAAGCTGCTATGAGTATCCAGACACCTTATGCCACCTTGTTTGGCTAAGCTTATTTAACATAAGCCGATTTGGGCTTATTTTTTATAAGCTCTGATTTTGTGGCTTATTTTGAGACTTGTCAGTTTATATAAGTTTATTATGATATGATAAACTTATAAAAGCCGACAAGTCTCCATCTCATGAAATTTCGGCTTATTTTTTATAAGCCTCAATTTTACGGCTTATTTTGAGACTTGTCGGGTTTTATAAGTTTATCATATCATAAGAAACTTAAATAAGCCGACAAGTCTCAAAATAAGCCACAAAATCGGAGCTTATTAAAAATAAGCCCAAATAGGCTTATGATAAATAAGCCTAGCCAAACAGAAGTGCTTAATTTATTAATACATTGTCACACAAATAAATACATTGTCACACAAATAAATATATTTAACCAGCAAAAGGGTGTGTTTAGACTAGATCTTAAACACCTTGTTATATAAAAGAGTTTATTGGGGGTGATAAGGTGCTAATCCAAACACTACCTTGAGCTAATAATAAAAATGATAAGAAATGATTAAACCTGAGAAGCAGCGATACGATTAAAGAATTTTGTGGTAGAAAGACGGCCGACTTCACGGCGGCAAATATCGATAACCGCCGTGTCAATGCTCGCATCACGTTCCCTTTTCTTCGGTGACGTCATCCTTAACTACTGTTTTTTACTTGAGTTAATAAGAGATATATACATAGAAGAAAGAAAGTCACATTTTTTTATTTATTATTATTATTATTATTATTTTTTAATTTATTGAATTTTATTTGTGTTGAAATGGGCTTATGAGTTTATTGAATTTTGATAGGGTAAATGATAAAAAAATGCATCGAATTTGACACTTTATGTGATTGTGTGTAGCTAACTATTTTTTTTTTATGAACTTTCAAATTTCGATCATTAATTCATTATGTGTATTTTGTGACTATTCTGCCATGTAAAATGACTATTTTACCTTTCAAATTTGAAAAAATTAAGGGTAAAATGGTCACAATAATCGAATTTTGAAAGTTCAGTACACACAATAAGAAAAAAAATAGTTGGTTACACACAATTATAAAAAGTGTCAAGTTCGATGCATTTTTTTGTCATTTGCCCAATTTTCATACGGTAAAGTACCCCATATATCATACCCGAAACCGAGCATATTTAAATCTCGAATATGGGTTGATTTGGATCGGGTTCACTTGTGCCAGGTCTATTCGTGTTCGGGTCAATCCGAATATGAGTCAAATTCTAAAAAAAGTAGATTGTTATAATTTTACACATCTTTTATATAATAAAAAAAACTCAATTTTGGCTAAATTGAGGGATTCGATTAACCAATAAAAAGACTCAATTTATTTGAGCCTTCTCATTGATCAATTGAGTTTTCAAAGAAGAAAAAATTGAGCCATTTTTGTAGTTTTTTAAAAAGCAACTCAAACATAAGCGTGTTGAGATCGTGAAGAAAAGTAGTTAGGAGGAATCAGGTGTGATTTTTAAAACTTTGGTGTCGTGAAAGTGTTAACCATAAATTTCAAATTCCAGAAGACTTAGTTTTACTTTATCAACAAGATATTTCTAAAACGGTGCAAATTTTGGGCCTTACTTTTAAGAAAAATTTTCATATATTGCCGTTCAACACCTTACTATACGTCGGGTGATTTACACATATTAGTTTTAGCTTTACACAAAACAATATACTAGCAATCATAACAAAATATATATGAAATACAACTATCTAATGTATGAAATTTTGTGTATTATATTAGTGTATATTACAAAAAATGTTTTTGTGGTATCTTATTTTTGCATTTTGTGCCATTATCAAACTTTAATTATAAAAAATGCTGTGGTTGTTGTTCACCTTTTTGCACAAATTATGTCCCTTTCACTAACATTTGTTATTTTTTCCATTAGCCAAAAGTCAAAGGCTTGCAAAATGATTAATATCTCATTGTCTTTTTCTTCACTTTTATTTTGTTTTTAATTTACAATTATTTTATTAACCAAGAACACCATCCTATAAAAGCCAGATTTTACCTAACCATTATGAAGTTGTTATTTACACATCACTCTTTATTAGCAAAAACATTAATTGGTTTAGTTAATCATGCATAAGGCTAGCCCCAATGAGGGGATTCAATCCCCCTCATTTTCCCTGCCACGTCAGCTTTCTCTCTCCGGCGACCTTCAGGCGATTAGGTGCCCCAGTAAGGGCGACCAAGTTCTTTTTTTTTTTTTTTTTTTTTTTTTTTTTTTTTTTGGTAAAAAAAAAAACAATTTTTAACACAAATTAAAATTTCATTAATAATTAAAACGTTACATAATAATTCAAATAAAATTAAAACATTACGACAATACAACGACTAAACTAGTTTTGATTCTGACGATGCCAAATGTCTTCCACCAAATCGGCTTTAAGGCTGAGATGAGTTGTTTTGTTGCATATCTCCTTGGTAATTTCCAACGATTCCACATGCGTTCTTATGGGATCATAAGAACGGTGCTGCTCTGCTGGAAAGAAAACGGGAGATATCGCCGTCTGTTCGTCCTGAATTATCATATTATGTAATATGATACACGTGTACATTATATGCGATAGACGCTCTTTGTCTAACCCTCTAGCCGGATATTTAATCATTAGCCACTTCTTCTTTAGTACACCAAAAGCACGTTCCACATCTTTTCTTGCTGCTTCGTGCATCGTCTTATACAATATTCGTTTGTGATCATTCGTCCCTGGATTTTTAATGGACTTCATAATAACCGACCATTCCGGATATATCCCATCAGCAAGATAATATCCGCGCTTATAAGGCACGCCGTTAGCAACGAATTCCACATCCGGTGCTCTCCCCGTTTTGAGATCATTGAAAAGAGGCGATGCCCGTAAAACATTTACGTCGTTATTCATCCAGGCGACACCAAAGAACGCATGCCAAATCCATAAATCTTGGGACGCGATCGCTTCCAATAAAATGAAAGGACTTTGCCCGTGATCACCCCTACAAAATTGAGCTTTTAAAGCATGTGGGCAATTCTCCCACGGCCAATCTGTGCAATCGATGCTTCCTATCATCCCAGGAAACCCATGACTTTCGTAGTGATGAGCATACAGTTTGTCAATGTCACTAACCGTCGGCTTTCGCAAATACTCTGGACCATATAACTCCATTATCACCTCACAAAATTTTTCGAGACACTCACGAATTGTTGACGCACCCATTTGCACGTATTCGTCTAGAGCATCAGCATTGACCCCGTATGCCAATTGACGGATTGAAGAAGTACACTTTATCAATGGAGAAATACCAAGTACGCCTGCACAATCAGGAGTTTGTTGGAAATAAGGTGAATGATCGGTTATATCTCGGACAATTCGTGTGAACAGTCGTCGGCTCATACGGAAACGATCATGGAATGCTGTATCGCCGTATCTTGGGGTCTCACTGAAGTAAGCATCAACTAAACGGTTATGAGCACCCACACGATCCCTATTAACTTGGGTTCGTGAGACTTTTTCTGAGGCTTGAATAGCCTCCCAACACTCTTCCGCAAACATCATAAACTCGGTACTAACTTCGTTTTCATCATCTGATGATGAATCGGCAATGAATAGCTCGTAAGAATTAAAACTCATATTGTGTAAAGAATATAGAGAATGTGTGAAATGAGATTTGTGAGTTTAGTGTGTAAGTATGTTGTGTATTTATAGGGTGGTTTTAATTGTATTTTTTTTTTTATTTCAAACGGTTACATTTTTTTTTTATTTGAATTGCAACGGTTGTTAATTGTTTTGTGAGATGGACTTGTCGATCGTATGCATGACCAACACCTTGGCGATCGACTAAACTCACAACAAGCCGATCGACATGTCGATCGATCGAAACCTCCCACGATCGAGTGTGAATCGCCCCATTGGGGCTAGCCTAAGTGTCCATTGTTGGTCTTTATCTTTCTCATTTATCTTTTCCATTTGTGTCACACTGTGGTCAAACACTAAAATCCCACTAAAAAAATCAGATCAACAAGGTGTCGTTTGTTATGCGGGTTTTGATTGGGTTTTGGTTTAATTTTTAAGGGTCCGTTTTGTTTACAAGTGGGTTTAGAATAGAATTTAAATTTGGTTTAGGATTTGCATTTTTCGTAGGTTTAGGAGAGAGAAATTATCTATATATATAATAAACAAATGTTTTTTTGAAACTTGCCATGTCATTTAAGCCATGTTGGCACTCCTTCCACGTCACTAATGCCACCTCAACAATTCCACGTCATCTGTATACTTATCCCAGTTACAACGGAATTTGTCATTCAATTTCAATATCTCATTTTCTCTCAATCAAATATATGGAATTGATTCTTCAACAACTCTACATTTCAATTGAAATAATTTTCGAAATCCACTTTTACCGTTCTTAATATCGAATCCCGCAAGAACACGACTGGTAATTTCAATTTCTTATTTTCAAGCTTATTAACCTTAAGGGTTCTTTAATTTCAAATTCTTAATTGTGTGTCTTTTATAATATTGTAGGATATAATTATGATTTTGGCCATATGAGATGAATGGCTAACTTTTCATATCAAAGATTATTAAAGGTTGCTTTGAAATGATTATTCTCGCTGTCAAATTCCCTATATATGTATAAGAACCTTTTTATAATTAGAATAGTTGAAATCACAACTAATTGCTTCGTTGTTATTAAATTACAAATTCATATGTTTGTTGGTAATGAATTTTATGTTGAAGTTGATATTTTCAATCCTTTTATGTGATGTTACTCAAGTAATTTAACAAGTGTATCAAAGGTGTTCGGTGAAACGTCATAAAAGAGTTTAGTTAAATTTTGGAGGTTATTACTTGGATTTAATCGTTTAGTCGATGTTTAAATATTTTGTAATCATAATAAATTCCTATGTTTCAATGATTTATGTGATCATAGTTTGAGCTGAAGAAATTAAGGATTTGGCACACTTTTGTTCTCATTCAGTTGCTTTGAGACAATGTTAGTCTCTCATGTATGTACTTTTGTGCAGGTAGAGCATGTGATTGTTTTTTTTCAAGCTAATGCACTTTCATGTTATTCATATGAGGTTTAATGCATTTAATTGGTTCAGGCGTATCTATGTCCATCTCCTTTGCCATCGTTAGTAGCATTTGGTACATGTGAATTAACCATCATACATAAAAATGGGTTTGCTGAAATCAACGATATATAACCTCTTAGTAATGTTTCCCCTTTTTTTACTTCTTCAAAAAATAATGTTCCCCTTCACTGCAGGTTCCGAAAACCATGTGCGAGTCTTGTGGTCCCCTGATGTTGTTGCATATCTTTAAAGTCATTATAATTCCAGGGATGTGAATAATGTTGTACAGGTAAGAACCATATGCGCTCCAAGAAGTTCTAAAGATATACTTATATACGACAATTTGACTAATGTTTTATGGGCTTTACATGTAACTGATTCAAAGTTAAATGTGAAACGGGTCAAATGAGTGGCAAGTTACCCAAAGTTTACTTTTACCAAGCACATTATATATTTTTGTATTCAAAAAATGACCTATGAAAGAAACACGTATTCTGACCCAATGTTTGAGCAATTGGCTACCTCTAAAGCAATTTTAGGTAAGAAGCTTTTAATCTCAGTTGGTTAGAATGGATCTATGAAAAAAAAATGTTTTCTAAAATTGTAATAGCTTTGTGTAAAACATAGGGATAATTTGCATTTTCACTGTATGCAAATATGAAGAAATATCGCATATTACCATTATGACGAGGAAATATGACTTCCCTGACTATGATTTATTATCATGTCCTGCATCTGCATAGCATAACCGTGTAGAAGTAACATGCTGGTTAAAGGGTCCTATAGCCAAACTTCTCAAACTTTTGTATGCCATACATGCTCAAGGAGGTGTGTGTAACAGTGTAAGTCGCAAGCTACTGTTACATATATACTCTATTTCCATTTGACCATGAATGGAGACCTTAATGATACCAATATTTCACTTCTCATTTGTAGTTTTAATTCATCAAAGATGGGGGGTTTTCATTGTGCATATACGTACATTTTCTACCTCGATTAGTTCTATTGTAATCATATTTCTTATTGCAAGTAGCTTTCTTCTGTTCTACCACTTCAAAGCCGAGGTGAAAAACTTGATCAATTCATTTTTAGTCTTGCTGTTAGACCAAAGGGTTGAGTGTGTCGTAAATGAGGTTCGATTGCGGAACCCTTTTTTAATCATATGTATGCAATTAAAGTTAGTGTTAGGATGATAACTTTGTTTATATTGTTTTGTAGTAGTATTTCTTTGATATTTTTATCTTCTTACTTGATCTGTAGGTATCATTCTAAAGATACTTACTTTTATTCTTTTGTTATAGACAGAATAACTCTCATGGAAAATATGCATAAATGATGATATTGGTGTGGCACATGTAAGATTAAATTGCTACGTGAATTTGACTCAAAATGAAGTTGTAAACTTAATGCTAGCTTTCTATTGATGGAAATTGATCGTGGGGATGCATTACTTTATAAAAAGCTTCGTTTTATAACTTGAATTTGATGCTTGCTTTTCTAAGTGAAACATAAGGTATGATCTTTTAAATGGCTCAATGAGAACTTTTTTTCCAAATTAAAGTGAAACTCAAACTGAGTAGTTAACATTGATAAGAAAGTCTATTTTTACATCCAACTTATTAGCTACAACTTATTATTAGCTACCCGTGATTTATCACGGGTTTATAAGCTAGTATATATATATATACACTAGTCATCAAAGCCCGCCCGATGGGCGGGCATGACTTATTATTATCGGGGACATATTTTGCTGTAGCGAAAAAGGACAGGTAAAAAATGGCTAGAAAATATCCAATGAATAAATTAAGTAACGGCTTCCCAGCAGAGATACATTACTTTTCAAAAAGTGACATTGAGCTATAGCCAAATGTCAATAAGTAAAAACCAATAATTGTCAATAAGTAAAAACCAATCAAAACCCGACATTGAGCTATAGCCAAATGTCTAGATATGTCAATTTGACCTATTTACTAATGAATAGGTCAATACGGGTTATTATTCATCTTTGTACAGGAACCATTTGTTTTATAAAAAAGCATGAATTATATAAAAAAATAAATAAATTGACGAGTGAAGCTAAATTGCATTGTGACATGATAACGTAGTTCCAAAATCATTTAAACATTAAAAGGAATGAGAAATACATTCACACACCTAATGCAATTGGTTCCTTTCATTCGCTTTTTTTTGTTTGGCTAAGAGTACTTTAACCTTTTTACCTCAAATTATAGGTAATAGCATATCAAAAAGATTACTATGCAAGAGCTTCTGACCAAAAGGGTCTCTTATTAAAGGCAAAATCCAAGTCCTCCTAGGATCTTCTGCCAATCATTCCTGAGATATCTTATGACACAAATAGTTAGTAATATCTTATGACACAAATAGGTATACAAAATCAATTGGCCCGTTTTATTGTGTTTGTGTTGAGACTTCGGCATTACATACCACCTTCTTAGATCATATTATTAAGATATTTTGATTATTTTTGTAATCATATTATCTTGTAACAATAATTGACGCCATTAACTATTCATATTTAGCGATTAAATTTGAATAAAAATGAGGTTAACTTTATTGTTAAAGTATAATTATATAATTGGCCATTTAGTATAAGGAATATGGAAAATTATTTTACTTAAACTAAAACTCCACATAAATGAGTGCTTGCATAATGTTCAAGTACTTAAATCATGTAAGTAGACAAATTAGATTGCTTCCATTATAATGAATAAATGCATCCTTTCGTACAAATAATCATCTGCATCATCTTCTTCTTTAGATTAGTGATATGTACATCTTATAGCTTCTTCTATGTTGATGCGAGTTTTATTCACACTCCAAGCACTCAACGAACACAACACTTTCCGTTCCATTGTTAAAGGCAAACAGATGGGCATCGTCTCCAATGGAAAATTCTTGGTAAATCCTTGATGTTATGCAAGTCTTTCCTACTCCTCCAAAGCTCTTAAAAATCGAGTGATCCACATGCAAATATCTCAAACCAACTACATTAGATGTCATGATCAACGCAGAGTAAAGAAACAATGAAAGAAGTCAAGAACTAAGTTTACTCACCAAGGTTCTCAGTGAAACTTCATCTTGCGTAGGGTCTGTGACGACAAATGCTCCATATGTGGGCTTATCGATCCCATTTCTTGTTGAAGATCTGTGAAATGTAGGTTGCGAGCACTTTAGATAGGTCAAAATGAAAAAAAAAATGTTCAAATTTGGTTTTCTTATAAGTCAGTACAGTTGGTTTCGGCAATTTACTTTAAAATTCAGTATGTTGGATACCTATGCCGCCCCCAGTCTTGAGACGCCCGCGTCTCATTGGTGAACCGTGTCCCTAATTTTTCCTTCTTGTGGACCCATCTTGAATTGTTTGACTGATTTAACTCGGTTACATTCAATATTGAATTTTTGATCATCTAACATATGTTTGGCCACCTGTTGCAACATCTCAATTTCATCATATTCAATATCTTATAGAAATGGATCAATGCAATTCTCATAATCTAAAAATCCACAAGCTAATAAGCTAGTAAGCTAATAAGCCTCGAGCATTTCCTAATTTATATAATCTCTTAAGCCTAAGCTAAGACACGCACACCCTTAGTTATCACAACCAACCATTTTCTTATAACATACTTAAACGATCAACAATCACAAGCCTATATATAAAGTTCAAATATAATAGTAAAAAGGTGAAATGGGTATACATGAGAAAGTACCTCCAAAGCTACGTGTCGAAACATTGGCTGCTTTTTAAAAAAGGTATTATCTGATCATTGCTCAAAGCCTAAGGGGGTGTTAGGTTTAGTTTATTTGTGGACTAATGAGCTTTTTTAAAACTGAAAAAGCGCATAAGCTCAATTTATCATGTTATAAGCTTATCTATCTAATGTTATCTTTTATTTCTCCACCTGATTGTAGTTGCATTCCTAATAATAAAAATTTTAACTCAATCTTCGACACTGACCATCATGGTTTACGTCAACTCCTATATAAATCCTTCACATCGAAGCTTTCTTAAACATATAGTTTGATTTAAATTTTTAATACTAACAAATTGTTCTACGGCTGATACTAACTCTCTAATTATTTGCGCATTGGGCTTTCTGTTTGTAGAGACCAGTGTCTCTAATTTGCTCTTAACAAACTATTATGTTAAATACTCAAATATCCTGTTTTGAGCCAATGTTTGGAACATCTATACGTAAATTGAAAATAAAGATTTCCATTAAGACATGAAATGTGATAATGATGTACGTAGCGTAACCAAGATAATTTATATGAAAAACTTAACGTAACGAACCTGATAAGTAACATAAGTAAGGTAGAGAGACGCAATTGCTAATTTGTGATAGAAGATTTACCCGATTCACTATAACTTCATATTGAACTTGCAATTTCAGTTTGTGGGGTCAAAGCAAATGCACATTAGGATTTGCGATTAGGCCTTCATTAGGAATGCTTATTGCCTTTGGAAATTGGACCACGTGGTCTAATTTGATTGCGTTAGACTATCAGTGTGTCAACTGTGTGGTTTTGTTTGCCCTCTTTTTTAATCTTGAATTCATGACTAATGGGATATCTGAACAGAAAAGGCTGCTAATTGTGCTTGATCTAATACGACGGTCCAAAAATAACTGCGGATACCAGTCTATAAAGCTGTATTGTGAAATTCCTTTTAGCTTATTATCAACATTTTGCAGCAAACTTGTAGTCTAACATACTGGTACAAATTTTGATGTTGATTTGCGCCTAATGCAAATGATTTTTTTGTAAGGTTTGCAAATGTTTTGTTTTTCACACAATATCTATTATTCATATTTCAACTTCACCCCTCATGATATCACTTCCTGTCATCCACACAACATTCATGCACATCTAATTAGATCTGGTTACCAGTCATATGAGAAGAAGCAAAAAAAAGAAGATTGGTCCAAATGGTTCTATTAGTAATAGTAAGGCCAGCAAGTATTGTGTGGAAAACTAGAAGAGGGGGGGGGGGGTTTGAATAGTTTTACCAATTAAAACTTCCTTTTAAACTATTTAGATCGACTTATGTCAATCTATTTGGTTGTGTGTGTTGGATGTTGATAAACAAGCATATAAAGATATGTAATGAAAAGATAAGAGTAAGAAGCACAAAACCACAACGCGAGTCTTTATAGTGGTTCGGCTACAAGGACACCTTCCTTGCCCTACTCCACTCCCCGAGTCACCTACTCGAGAGTTCGTAAACACTACACCAATCTCCTTATGGCGGAGAAGCCTTCACAACGTCGCCTACCCTTTTTTCGGTGCTAGGCTAACCACCGGGTTCTTTCACTCCAAGGTGAACCAAACCTACACAACGTCGCATACCCTTTATAAGGTACTAGGCTAAGTACCTAGTTCTTTCACACCAAGGTGAACTACACCTTCACAACGTCGCCTACCCTTTATTAGGTACTAGGCTAAGCACTTAGTTCCATTGCAATGGAGGAACTACTACCACACTACACCAACGACTAATCCCAAAGGAGATCTACTCCTTTACAACATCATCAAGGACATCAATATCCTTGCATCTAATGCTAGTCTATCTAGTACATCGAAACACACCATATCGAATGTACATCTAAGGCACCTTTCGTTAATGCCTTTGACTAAATCTACAAGACACCTTTCACTAATGTCTTGTGTCTTCACTTCTAAGCACCTTTCACTAATGCTTCAAGTCTTGACTTCTAAGCACCTTTCGCTAATGCTTCTTGTCTTGACTTCTAAGCACCTACCACAAGTTCTTATGCTATAGACGATAGATACTCTTCACTAATATCTTCGTCTTGACACTTGAGACACCTTTCACTAATGTCTTCAACACTACACTTCTTTGAAGAAATAAATTGTGACAACTCGCAATTTCAGGTCATTTCTCAAAACAATTCATGCTTCACCATTTCATCATTTATCGTAAACTAGGTTTGCGTGTTCCAAATTCGCGTAACCTTTATGGTTTAGCGGCGAATTCATGATCATATCATCACGAACATTTCATATAGACTAAGTTTAGTCTACATTTCATTAGCATCATTTGCATCATGTTAGTTCATTCATGACTTTGCATTTCACATTAAACATGTAAATTTCATATTAAATAAACGTTATCGCGTAAGTTATTATTTTGAACATTTAATCCGATACTTCCAAAAACTATCCCGATATATTTTTATACTTACAATTAGTTTATAAAAACAATATTTTGAGTTTACCTAGTGTTTTAAATTTATTTTGTATATAAATCGTTAAATTTATATTATTACGACGCTTTTCTTAAAAACTACACGATAATTATTATATCACTCAAATTTTGTAAGAAATGTATTTTTACAATTTCTATGATCTCATTATACTTTACTTGGACCTATTAAAAATTACTTTTACCTAAAACTACCTTAAATACACTAATGTATATACAAACCTTACAAGTTATTATTACATAAACATTTACTTACACTTTTTATCAATTATATACAAATTAAAGAAAGAAAAAAAAAAGGATATTTTGGAAATGCTTCCCCCCTTGGCCGACCAAGGGGGGGGGGGGGTAAGCATTAATTGGTTGGTGAAGTTTTCTTACTTGTTGAAATTTATACACAAAGTCACTTCTATACTTCATTCATTCTAATAATTCACAAGTTAAGTAAAAGTGTTTTTCTCTCTTTGTTCTTCCTTCCATAACCGGCCAAGCATAGGAGTTTGAGGAAATCATCAAAATTTTCCAAGATCAAGTATAAACACTCTAGTTACACTCTTATTAAAGGTTTTGAAATAAAAACCTAGGGTGTTTAGGTTAATCCTTGTTCTAATCACCTCATCAAAGTAGCTTGTAAGCATATCACTTCATTTTACATCTTTCATTTTCATTTCATATGTATTTCATCATTTTTTTTTAGCAAGCATGCAAGACTTATTGTTATTTATACCATTTTTACATTGTTTTTAGAGTTTTATACATACAAGTCATCCTATAATTTATCCCTTGTTATATATTGGTCTTGATGATGTTTAGGAACCCATGGCACCCTAAGAAGGTGTATGGTAGGATTAGAATAGCTTTGGAGTTGTTTTGAAGGGACTGGAATAGGTTTAGTACGAGAAAAACTATTTTCGACAAGTATAAAAAGTGATCTGATCTTATTTTGAATTTCTGGAAAATCCGACAGTAGACACGAATTTTTGGCCTAGATAATTAGAAAATACACTTTAAAACGAATCCGTGGCCGCTTGAACGGATTAAAACGGAGCTATAACGAAGAAGTTATGAATTTTTCAAGTTTGACGACGAAATATATATTTCCTGAAAATTTCAGCACACTATTTTTGTTTTGTACGAGTCAAAAACGAGTCTTAAGCTTTATAAATTATTTCGACTTATCAAAAATATATTAGTATACTTTGATACGAAGCTAAGGACGTATAATACGTAGAAAACGGATTTGTAACGACTAAAATATGCACGTTTTTACAAAATTGCCGTAACTTTATTATTTAAGAAAAACTATATTATTTTTACGAGACAAGTGTTACGGATACACAAAACGACCATATTGAAGGCTGTTTTTAACGTTGACGTAGAACTTTTTGTAACGAGATGTCTTCTAATAAAAGTGAGATCACCATGCATATTTTCCAAAACGACCAACCGTTTGTATAGCGGAGTTGTAATGATTTATTTACGGTTGCTTAAACTTTGCCGAAACTCACTTTTTAAACCACATTTGGACAAAATCACCCTACTTAACCTATGTTTTTCTTTATGAACGAGACCTCTAGGATAAAAACTTAAATGCCAAAACTTCTAGATTTTGATACAAACTTTCCAAAACCGTTGAGTTCGTTTCCTAACGTTCGACGTACACCATTTTACGACTAGCTTTTCGAGGTCATTTTTGTCACTTTCATGAAATTTCCAACTACATTATTTTACGACGAAAAGTTATAATTTCACAATAAATCATTAAGAAACTATTGTAGGATGACATTTTGACGTAAATACTTGTAAAGTAATTTAAGAATGGTCAAGACGTCAAAAGAGTATTTTTCGACGATAAGTATTATTTTCAAAACTCACAAATGGTATAAATAACATACGAAATGCATGCATAACATTACATCATAACTCATTACGTATCATATCATTCATAATAGGTCATTTTCGAGATTTACGCTATATTTCAGTGTATCCACTTTTGTCATCATAATCATTGCAACAGGTGAGTTCATAGCCCCACTTTTACTCTTTTAACTGTTTTACAAACTCTTGGGGGAGATACATGCTACATTTTTAATCGAACACAAATGCTTTGAACTGTATGCTATAACCGAATGTTTTATTGTCACTAAGTATTTGCCATGTTTGAAGTCCCTACATCATGCACCATTAGTCACTTGCGAGTGAGCGCGAATATTGTGAATAGGCCTATTGGAATTAACACTCCCGCTCTTATTGACCCAGTTAGGGAAAATCGAGCGCACTATATTTGAATCATTAAGGTAAATTGGCAAGTTTACCTATTAGGGCGGCGATGAAACGATGATTACCAATTTTTATTGGTGCGATGTTTACGCTTTGGTTGTCATGAACTTAGTGAAATAAATACTGTTTTGTTTTCAACGATGAGTGTGAAACAATTTAACTCACACTACGATTATTGTGTTCAAACGAATTAATTAAACCTATGGATTTCACTCAACCTTTGTGTTGACCTTTTTAAGCATGTTTTATCTCAGGTATCTAAGACATTCACTTCATGGCATGCATGTGGACATATCATAGAGTCGCGGTGACGACGCGTCTCACATGGGATTGATACTCTTTAAAAACATCGTTTGACTTGTACTAAACTTATTTTCCATGCATAGTAACTTTCATTTGGGACCTATCTTTGTAACTCTGATTATTTTATTAAATCAAACGATGTATTTTCCAAACGACACTTTAGGTCGTTCAATATAACTGTGATTGTGATGCTATGACAGTCAATCCCCAGGAATTCCATTCCGCTGCAAAACAGGTAATTTGGGGGTGTGACAGATAAATCATCAACAAGAAGACTTCAGTAGCCTTGATGATGAGGAAGCTTGGCAACTCATGGACTTGAGCTTGCTTGACTTCAAAGGTGGTGATCTTGCCTTTAAGAGGAACCTAAAAGATCACACAAAAACAAAACTACAAACATCGTTTTTAAGAAAAAGTGTTTGAAGGAAAGCAACACATCGTTTTTAAGAAAACCATGTGAAAGAAGTAAAAGTAAAAAGAAATAGAGAGCAAGTAACGGGAAAGGATCTCGTCGTTACTCCCCCTTGACGAGTCCATCCCTAAGTAAGGGCGTCAAGAAACTAATTCTAATCTAGTTCATTTGCAATTAACTTTTGCAAAAGATTACGTCTATATGACTGATGTGCTCCCCCTAGATGATTGCAATTTTGCAACGGGAAGTCATGAAATATAAATCTAAGATTGCAAGTAATTTGCAATGTATTTCTTTGACATAAAGCTCCCCCTAGCTTTAGGATGTCAAAGTCTTCATGTGTAAATTGAATAACTACAAAATAAAGATTAGAAGGCAAGTATAATTCACAATTTCCTACAAATGTGATTCAAGTTAGTAGAAAGAAAACTTTATGTCTCACGGATCCCACGGTTCCCTCCTAGTAGGGATCCGTCCAGGCAATACTGAGGGATCCGTAGTAGCTGATTAATTTCAGCAATGGTGATATAACAAGTAATGCTATCACAAAAATGAGATATGAATACAAGGTAATCATATGCTCAGAAAAATAACAAGTAGCATGTAATTCCATTTAATAAAACTAGAGTTATGATATATATGACTCTAAAAACTAAGAAAATAGACAATACATGACTAGGAATTTCTATACCAACTAACGCTTGATGCTAGGACACCACTAAAATCTTCTAGCTCAAGTTTTGTTTAGGTTTAATCTCGTCGAAACGTTCGAGGATATGATAGAACATGAAACGTTGGTCTTCTCGTACTTCATGTATCAAACTTTCAACATGTTGACAATGATAGCAATCTTTGTCATGGCTAGGTAGTGGTGGTGGAGGAAAGGAAATAGCTTGATGCGAAGGATCAAGTGAAGCGGCTTGTGGAGCTTCAAACGATGGAGGGATTGGTGGAGGTACATTTGAGAATGACTCAACCAAGAATGATGGTGGTGGTAGAGAAGTGTCAACTTCCATATGATTGGGTGGTTGACTTTGATGATTTCTCATAATCCAAATGGGATTATATGATGGAAACGGCGAAAAGGAAGCCGGAGCAAGTGTTGACTCAACACCTTGATTTTGAACCATTATTCCTCCTAATGAGGAGAATGTTGTCGGCGGAAGCGGATGAGACGGCATAGGAGGCAAGTCCTCTAAATTGTAGAGATGTGGTGATGATAGTGGGGATGTAAATGAAATAGCTCTAGGAACCAATGGTGATGGTTTAGTGGAGATAATATTGTTCGGCCTAGGAAGTATGGTGGTGTTTGGTATTGGTAGTTTTGTGGGTACTATCCTTTTAGGAATTGGTTTGATTGGATGATGAAGGATCCTATCATTTGTTGGCTTGACCGGAGATGATTCGGTTGAAGAGATTTCGTGTATAACACGAGCCTTTTAAATGGGTGGTTCTTTGGTGGATAAGTTACTACTTGGGGTTTTCCTCATGATGAGATGATTTCAAGAGGTTGCAAGAGCTGAAAGTTAGGATGAGAGTGATGACTATGGAGGTTCTAGCAAAGTGGTTTATAAACCAAGAGATTTGGCAAGTGCATTTAAGCCTTAAGCCACTATGATTCATTGGAATGTGATGATTAACATGCACAAGAGTCAACTTCAGAGGTTGTACTGATTTAGGAATTCATTTAAGATGAGATGGAGTGTTTGAGTTAGGAAGATGAGTTGAAATGATTGATTAAGCAAGATTTGAAATAAACTGTCATCCGGATCCCACGGTTCCTTCCTCAGAGGGATCCTCTAGGCTAATCCTAGGGAACCGGCTTTCAGCAGTTATGAAAAAGTGGAAATGATGTTTCTAAGATCTAAGACCTATATCATCTTGAGCGTTTCAGTCCTCCTAAGTGTTTTAAATGAAGAGGTGCTTGAGTACTTGAAGGTAATGAATGATGTAGCTAATGGTTGTTATTTATGGAAGGATTTGGAACTTTCAAGAGTACCAATGGATGAGC
Source organism: Chrysanthemum seticuspe (assembly GCA_019973895.1). Classification (NCBI taxonomy): domain Eukaryota; kingdom Viridiplantae; phylum Streptophyta; class Magnoliopsida; order Asterales; family Asteraceae; genus Chrysanthemum; species Chrysanthemum seticuspe. Next base: position 340,021,664 of record BPTQ01000006.1, on the reverse strand, counting down.
AAGGATGACACTAATAATGTAGAGTGTCAATTGAAGCTAAATGATCCTAGAGATCAGGTTGTGTCTTAGGATAGTGTTTTGGAAAATATCCTAGAAGCTTTGAGATGAAAAAACTAAATTTTGATCAACTTTGATCAATTTTGAGATGAGGATGATTTATGATCAATTTTGTCATAATCGAAAGATTTCTAAAACTAGATGTGAGGGATTAAGTAAAAAATGAAGTGTGAGTTTAAGAGCGGAAGAGTAATGGATTAAAAACGAAACGGTAGATCTACAAGCTTCTTAGAGTGTGATCTAGGTGAGTTATGTAAAAGATCAACCTATCTTGATAAGGACTTAATTTGCCTTAAGACACTGTGTTTAGTTTAGTGTGAGGTATTCTAAGAATATGGTTGAAATATAATGCTTGCAATTGCATTTTCTGTTTGCTGGATCCCACGGTTCCCTAAGTGTAGGGATCCGTCTAGCACAATCTTTGGGATCCGCCTATCTGCTCAGCAGGACCTTTACTAAAGGTATGCAATGATCTTGACAATGCATTATATCTCAAGGATAGTCTAAAAGGAGTTCTAATACTAACATATCAAATGTAAGATGTTTTATTTCATGAAGGAAATTGGATTACATTAATAGAGCACGAATAAAAGAGAAATTGATCCTATTTTGGAATACTACTAGGTTTCTTGAGTGTTTTCACTAGGAGGATTATTATGTGGTTGATGAGTGCTGGTGGAATCAAGAATGAAGAAAGTCTTCATGAGAGATATGTTTAGCGGTTCCATCATCTTGTTCACAAGTACGTACAACGGACTTTGAAATTGAGGATGGAAGTGCATAACATTATGATAGAGGCGTGTCAAGAACATTCCATAAGGGACGAGTTTATTCTTGGAGCCTTGAAGATTTTAAATTCGCCTTGCGAAGAAGTAGGCGAGATTGTATGGTTGTTGTGTTAGCAAACAGTACAACATGTGAGCACAACAAGCGGGAAGAATTTCTCGATTTCCCCTAAGACTCCAAACATTTTCACGTAGGATGAGTGCAAGAGGCTTGTACTCTTCTCAGATATCCCTTGTAAAGATAATGTTTGGATCGGAGTAATATGGTCGAGGTTTGCATATTATGCGATTTAAATCTTCCGGAGAGGGTATGTGTGAACAATATGGACTATTTTCTTCACGAAAGTTGAAGAGAGAATCAAGAGACCAATCATCGGTGAAGGAACATTGTCCATGATTTGGAATCCGGAGGATGTGAGCAAAATGCCCAAGGGTTAGAGTGAACTTTTGGTTTTTGATATAAAACCAAAGAGATAGAGAGCAATCCTCGTTACGAACGAGTTCGACTTGATGGAAGAATTCCATTATAAACCTTGGACATATCTTCTCGTTGATTTCAAGAAGACATTCTAGTCCTACGGCTCAGAAGGAGGTATTGATACCTTCTTCGAATTGTAGAGAGGTGTCTACAATACGTCCTTCATGGAAGTGATGGGTTTCGAGATTGTTGAACCCACGGACATGATTGCCAGGTGTGTTGGGCTCAAGAGAGATGTTAGGAGTGTAGACACTAGTGAGTGAAAAATCAAACTCGTATTCATGCCTCATAGTTGAACCTATAGAAGTGATGGGTTAATAAGAGGTGATGTTTATGGTCAACCTATAATTATCTAACGTTTTTATTAGATTTTTATTAACAATGGTTTTTAAACAAGAAATATACTTGACTCACTTATGGTTTTGACATTCTAGTGGAGTATTACTTCTAGAAGAAAAAATGGTTTTTAATTTGCATGAAAAACTGTTCTCCAGTAGGACGGATCCCACGGTTCCTTTTCAAAAGGGATCCGGCTAGTATAACTTCCGGGATCCATGGATCTGTAGTAACATAAACAGATTAGATAAAAACATAGGTTTTATATTTTTATACCACGAGAAGTGTTTTATCCTACATTTTCTTTTAGCATGCATTCATGACTTCTAATGTATCACGAAGGAATATGAAACATATAAATCACAAGAAAATGAATAATAACAAAGATAACAAGATTATTAGTAATATTGCATTTCAATGCTAAGGATGATACAAAGGATTGGGTATATGATCCCAATGTAGATTAACAACACAAAGTAAATGTCTCCATATGTGAACTTCATCATAGGGAAAACAAATGCGATGAGTGTTAAGGCGATGAGCACAAGTGCAATGTAAACCATGTTGATGACGGATCTTCTTGGTTTTGGTTGAGATGGAATGAGGAGGAAGATGAAGTTTTTGATTGAGAGGAAATTTTTGAAATTGGAAGATTTGAAAAAGTGAGGATTTGATAGATAGGTCGACGGTGGAAGTTTTTATAAGGAAGGAGGAATTTTTGAAATTCGTGTTTTTGTTTTATTATTGAATTAAAAGAAAAACAAAACATAAGTTTTATATACCATGACTTTAGACGAGAATTAAGACACGTATGTAAGAAAAAGGCTTCCTAATGAAGCTTCATGTAAAACATGTAATTTGCACAAAAGATAATCATATAAATACCTAAATGGGTATACTTAATTATCAAGCAAAGTAAAAAGAGAATCATACCTTTAGCGCACTTAGGAATGTCTTTACAAATGACACAGCAAATGTCACTTAGACTATTCATGCTCCTTTGCGTTTAAGATACCTTCTTAAGGAAGGTATTCTTGTTACCAAGGGACTCCTAAAGCTTGGTGGGTATAAGCTTGGACTAATCAACATGACAAGGAAGATTAGTGCAAAAAAAAAAATAAAAAAAAAATATTGTTATCGAATCAACATCCAAACATATAGTTTTAAAAGACATGGTGTTTGTTTTTATGAAAAACCTTCTTTGTAGTTTTCAATTAACCATTGATCGTATTAAGTTTTTAAAGTACAATATACTTCAAGAAACTTGGTAACGAAGCTCTGATGCCAATTGTGGAAAACTAGAAGGGTGGATTGAATCGTTTTACCAATTAAAACTTCCTTTTAAACTATTTAGATCGACTTATGTCAATCTATTTGGTTGTGTGTGTTGGATGTTGATAAACAAGCATATAAAGATATGTAATGAAAAGATAAGAGTAAGAAGCACAAAACCACAACGCGAGTCTTTATAGTGGTTCGGCTACAAGGACACCTTCCTTGCCCTACTCCACTCCCCGAGTCACCTACTCGAGAGTTCGTAAACACTACACCAATCTCCTTATGGCGGAGAAGCCTTCACAACGTCGCCTACCCTTTTTCCGGTGCTAGGCTAACCACCGGGTTCTTTCACTCCAAGGTGAACCAAACCTACACAACGTTGCCTACCCTTTATAAGGTACTAGGCTAAGTACCTAGTTCTTTCACACCAAGGTGAACTACACCTTCACAACGTCGCCTACCCTTTATTAGGTACTAGGCTAAGTACCTAGTTCCATTGCAATGGAGGAACTACTACCACACTACACCAACGACTAATCCCAAAGGAGATCTACTCCTTTACAACATCATCAAGGACATCAATATCCTTGGATCTAATGCTAGTCTATCTAGTACATCGAAACACACCATATCGAATGTACATCTAAGGCACCTTTCGTTAATGCCTTTGACTAGATCTACAAGACACCTTTCACTAATGTCTTGTGTCTTCACTTCTAAGCACCTTTCACTAATGCTTCAAGTCTTGACTTCTAAGCACCTTACACTAATGCTTCCTGTCTTGACTTCTAAGCACCTACCACAAGTGCTTATGCTATTGACGATAGATACTCTTCACTAATATCTTCGTCTTGACACTTGAGACACCTTTCACTAATGTCTTCAACACTACACTTCTTTGAAGAAATAAAGGAATCATCAACAAGAAGACTTCAGTAGCCTTGATGATGAGGAAGCTTGGCAACTCATGGACTTGAGCTTGCTCGACTTCAAAGGTGGTGATCTTGCCTTTAAGAGGAACCTAAAAGATCACACAAAAACAAAACTACAAACATAGATCTCTTGGATCTAACGTTAGTGAGATTTAACTCAGGGGAGAAAGTGTGTTAAAAAGGGGGTGAGAAATAATGAAGAAATGGCTCACTATTTATAGAGGAAAAATCCTATTGTTCCCTGGATCCCACGGATCCCTTCCACAAGGGATCCGTCTAGCGTTAAGCTAGGGAACCGTGGGACACTCCCTTTTACCCATGGGTATTTTGGTTATGGGTCATGGGTTGAACCATGGATCTTTGGCTAGATACAATGTATCTTTGAGTGCAATGCACTTGGTCACTTGGGTATGGGTTGATCCATGGGTTATGGATATCATCTATGTATGATATAAGCATGATGTCATGCAATGGGTTATGGGTCAAGAGCCATGGTGTAACACCCCGCCTTTTTTTACCACAATATTGTCCGCTTTGCCCGTAGGCTCACGGCTTTGTTTTTGTGGCCTCATTTGAAGACTTCCCGGCAGGTCACCCAAGCCAGTACTACTCTCACATGAGCACGCTTAACTGCCAGTTCCTAAGAACTCCACCCGCAGTAGACCACAAAACGCGTTGTTTCATTGTAAGGCGAATGTTATCTTATGAGCCCAGCATCTCTCCAGGCCACAGCCGATGTGGGATTTGCCTAGGGTGTTACACATGGGTTATGGGCTTTGGGTTGTACCCACCTACATTTAATGTATTTGCCCAATGGGTTGTGATACTTAAGTTTCTACCCATTTATATTGCCCAATATACTACATACTAGTTATGTGTATATTTTATCCAAATATGTAAACACTAGTTGTTGTACATATGTATTACTTAAATCATAAAATCACTTATACTTGTTTTAGTGTTTTATGTGAAAATGTGAATATGTTAGAAACTATTAGTTCAAACCATTTACGTATTTTATTTGTTTCGTTAATATGATTTTACGTTTGTTATCGACAAAACATTAGAAGATCGTAAAATATAAATAAACGTTTTTATGGCTTATTTGTATTAACATATTGTTTTGGGTTGATTTGGAAGAAGAGGAGCCCAAGTGATACAAGCATCAAGTTTAGATTACGCAATATACTTATGAAGAACAATTCAAATGGGCATCTATTGGCAAAGATCAGATGTATATTTGTTGCGACTCTGTACTAAATGAGTGGTATAAATTACTAATTGGTTACATAATCTCTTTCTCCCTATTTCTTGTATCCAACTGTTTCAACTATAACAAACTGCATAAGAACACATGGCTTCAAATCTAATAAAAACTTGTATGGAGGTAACATGTTTTCATAGCACCATATAAATGCGGTAAGACCTTAATACTACTAACAACACAACCCCGATCTTAGTGTCAAATGGTAACTCTAATTTTAGTGCCAAATAAATGAGTATGGTAATTCACCAAGAAAAACCAGCATGAAACCTACTAATATGGTTATAGACCTCTACTTAACTACAGTAAAAGGTTATACTTATAGCATTGGTATATATAATTTTATTTTGATACAACTGGAACCAATAAAACAAAATGAGGCCCCTAGTGTTGTGTTAGATAGTAAAAAAAACACCGGCAAACTGAGTTCATCATACGACAAAAAATGACCATTTGTAGCTTTCAATAAATACCTAGAGAAATGAATGCCATAAAACTTATAGTCAACATATACATATGGCGAGTTACACCACAGTTGACATAAAATGAATCTCTGATATTGAGTATAGAATATTCTAGGTAGTTAGGGGGTTGTTTGGATGCGCATAAGTGTGTTTTGAAAGTCATTTGTGCCTTCTGAATTTTCATATGTAATAATACCACCAGTAGGCCGTAGAAATAGTGTTCAGATGCGGTTTCTCTATTTATTATTGTAATAATCAGCAACAACGGAAATTTTAAGTAACCGAGTAACAACAAGTGAAATAAAAGAATATTGAAAGTAAATAATTTTTATTCAAACCTAGGAAATATTTATATCACTCTCCTGTCCAGATAACTTGTATCCATGTGCTTCCCAAGCGTTTTTTCCTCTTCCATCCATAACTTATTATCAAATTGGACGTCAAGAGTATGAATGATAACTAAGAAAATAAGCCATGCTAAATAGAAAACAGTAGCTCCAACTCTGTTGGCCAGTATAGCAAGCTCATCATAAGTTTGTTGATCTGAAATTGGAAACCTCGCCTCTCTCTACTCAAAGCTGGCGTTGGCTCATGTTGCCACACAGTCTAACAGTGAAACTATAACAACCAAGGTCCTAAGTGGAAATCACTCTCCTATACAACTCACAAACTGCTGCATATCTTTATTTTTTATTTTTTTTTGATAACCATGGTCTCCGACCTTTATTATGTTTTATCCAAGATTAAATTTCTATAGTCCAATGCACCATTTTCTTTCACAATTCACAACCACTTCAAGGAAATTATTAAATGCAGATATAAACAACATTTCAAGTTTCCTACAACTGAAGCAAGGTTATGATAGTAGCAATCTATAACCTAGCAAAAGCGGAAAATTGTTTATGTGTGTTAATCATAGGAAGTTGAAAAATAGTATGGACATAAAGAACAAATTTTTAATTAGCTCGATTTAATATCGTCAATACCTTCAAGTAAATCTCCACCAAAAAATTTATTATGATGGTACAACAAATTTACCTAACATATCAGACTATCTCTTTCGTATACAATTAACCCTCAATAATGAATCAAAAGTTAAACTATGCAAAGAACCCTTGTTACTCCTGAAACAATGTCAACGTTTTTTCAAAATTGATGCCATCATTTCTAATTGATTTGCACTATATGAGATACTTTTTTATGCACCAAAGATATAATAAACCTAGCTTTGTCAATCTTCACAGTGGTCTGCAACCCAGGTAATAATATATAAATAGTGTCGAGACTCGGATATCAATTCTTTTCCTTAATACGTTTTAAAAAACTTTGCAGAGAAAAAAAATACCTGAGAACATAACCAGGAAACAATCCCGACATCATTTCTTTGCAGGGCAGTAGTAAAAAGCCTCCTCGTATTTGTGCTCGTATACCAACCCGGAAAGCTCTATTGTTGGATTCAATGGCGTGTCCATCTGTTACAGAAAATAAGTATATAAGGATGTTGTTGTGATACATCACAGTGATTGAATACAACATAACATAGAGCTAAACTAACCTTATGGGTAATTTCATAATTAGGCGTTCACTGAAAAATAACATCTACCTTACCATGCTCAAGCTTTTTAAAACAATAGAGCATGCTTAACCCCTAATACCTTATAACAGATTATACGTTGAAATTTAAAATGGATAATATGGGTTGAAAATTAAAGGTAAATAAATAATTACAACTCGGTGGATTACCAGTTGAAATAAGCTCATAAGACCTGGACTTGAAGTGAAGGAGCGACATAACCTGAACTTGTAAAGCAAACACTACAAACTTATGCTTTGCCGACGATCCAACCGCAACAAATGATTCCATGTATGCAGTTAAAATCCATGTCTTTACATTATGGCCAGCAACCCAGCCACCAAACTAACGTAAACAATATGTATCCACCCATACTCCAATGAGTTATCAGTCCACGACCTTAACTTGATGTATCCATCATGCTAAAATGGAGGGATACTTTCAGACTTAAAAAGCATGATTCCTAATCAATAAGTGAATGAAAAATCTAAAATGAATATGAACCAAAGTTAATACTAAAATTGAACAAATATAAACCATAGATACAAAGCTCTAATTGGTTGTTTTTTCATCATTCAAGAAGTATAAAGTACAATCCACAACACCAAATTTAATCTGACCGCACCTGGAACCCGAATGAAACCCGCATATAACACCACAAAATTAGTCCCATTCCTCTCAACAAAACTCATTTTTGTAATAATTGACTACAATATATCACCCAAGGACAAATAAACAAAAGCAAAGAAGGTAGCAACAAAATCGAAACTTGTCATTTTCTTTTGCAAAATCCGTATCTCATGTTGTAAACCTGAGCTACTACTTGTAAACCTGAGCTTAGGAGTAGTCGAAATTGAAGATGTAATAAAAGGTAGCGACTGGACAACTGCAACACCAACTTCAACATCCATAATACTACCAGTAACAAATCCTATAAACCATAAACAAGTATACCACTAACAGAAAGCCCCTGAGAAGAATCGACACACAACCTCTTAACAAGATTAGAGGATGTGCCAGTAGTTGGTGAAGAATGGTTCTCTTTCATCTTTAACCGAGACCCAGAGGCAGTGTCTTTAGTAGCTAGAGCAGTAGCTTCCAAGGCCGATTCATCTCCAGCATTAGCGTCACCATCCTCAGATCAAAAAGCTCATTAACACCAGCCTCTAATTCAACCTCAGCACGGGGAGGAGCAATGGGAATAGTGGAATTGTACGCCTAAAAATAGTTTCCAAAAGCCTAGGTTCCCCTTCACGTCGACCACACCCAACAACCCTTACCTTCATTGGATCGGACACATGAATGTAAGCAGTCATATCCATCACTGAACAAAAATGAAGCAGGTTAAAACATAAACAGGCAAGGAAACGAAGAAAAATATACACAAGACAAGATACCCACCCGTTCCGTCATCATTAAGAAATTCAGGGTACGTTTCCTCATCCAAGGGATAAAAACGGCTTAGGCCAACCCAACAGAGGAATGTATCAGGGAACTTCCGAAATGGGTAGGATGGGCAACCAGAGTCGCATAATCGTCCATATTAAATTCATCAGCGCGAGGAACGGGATCCTTAAAAAGATTTCTATTGGCGTGCCATGGAAACAGAGCAGGACAAGCCAAATCATCAACCCATAAAAAATGATCATTCCAACTCTTTAAAGAGTCAAGGGGTTTAGTATAACAGACAGAAGCGCCATCACGTTTAATAAAGGACATCCACCCTTTATTTTTCGAATTAACGTAAAAATAGCAAAATAATCCAACAGTCGGAGAAATACCATGAACGCGGCACAAGATTTCAAAATGAGAAACCTTAGCTGCACCTATAGCTGAAAGCTGAGTAATGTTAATATAATAGTATCTAAGAAGATCCATAAGGAAAACCGATAGCAGAAGGCAGAAGTTTGCAAAATCAAAAAACCGAGTGTACAGACCAATCTTATTCCTAGGATGTTCATGCATAGTCTGGTTGGGTGAAGGAAGCTCTGGGTGAACTTCGGGAGGAATATGAAACCTACCGCAAAAGGTTTCAAAGGCTTCTCGGGTAAGATGACATTTAATATCTATAATAGTACCCATGACGGAAGAATAAAAGTCAAGATCTAACTCGGTAAGCGGACGGATCCTCTTTTAAAAAGAAAAGTGAAGCAGCACAAAGTACATAAAACAAGAAAATGAAGAAATTGCGACAATCGTGAAAAAAAACGAAGAAAGAAAAGTGAAATGGTAAAAACCAGGAAAAGTATTTATACTAGCGGTATATTCAGCCTAAGATAACATAAGATGATTACACGTGTTGGCGACAATCTAGTTAAACGGATAGGATCAAAAGTAAAAGATAAGGATGACAGCACGACGGGTGGGCCACTCGGTCAAATCAGTCAGAAGATGAAAAGCCCAGAAGTGTCCACGTCACACGTTCCACCTACCAAGAAAGAAAGCGTCAGAGAAATGCTTCGAAAGCGCGGAAGAAAAACCGTTAAGTTACCTTAAGTCTAGTAAAATTCACCGTACGCGACAAACGAACCGCACACAATGAATAAACTAGACTGGGGGGACTTGATGACGTATAGCACGTACAACAGGCCTATTGGGCTCAGCTTGTGCTATACGCATTCCGGGCCCAGGCCCAACAACAAGACAACCACAAGACCGGATCGCCAGTAAGCCCAATAACAAAATTGGCTATGGTCCGGACTCAAAGACGCACGTAGAATACTTAGCGGACCAAACCCATGGTCGCGAAAGGCGTTCTGTGTCCGCATCCACGATTACTGCGGCACCTTGCCCGTCAAGGCTCCCATTCTGGCAACTAACTTTTATAAGCGAAATGTTAGGAAACCCTAGCATTAGCCTCGCCTATAAAAGGAGTCATAATCCTCTCATAAGGTACAACTTTCCCTTACATAATAACCCACACACTTTTATTCTCTGACAAAAATGTATACTTACTCTCACATCTGAGCTTAATCGTGGGGTCCGTCCTCATGATAAGGCTAACGTTTTGCTTTCATTCGTGCAGGGATCCAATCTATCACTTGGCTTAGTACAGATTCAACCCATCGGTAGCTTGTTGGCCCGGTCCAACACACGTTTTATACACATATTTCAACTCGTCACACTTTTTGTACTAACACTGCTTATTGCATTTTTATACAATAGACAAACTTCTACTATAGTTTGCAAATTGCAAGTAAAATAGGCTTTATTGAATAAACACTTTTTAAACATTTTCTCAAATCAGCTGAAAAAGTATTTGATTAAGTAAAAGAAATAAATAATAAGAAACGTTGATAATGGATTTAAGATGTTTAACAAGGTCAGAATCAACAGTAGGTTCGTGAGAATGCTCTACAACAATTCATCACACATCACTGTTGGAATTATATAACATGACATTCAATAAATAATCACAAAACATCAAAGTATACATGCGGAAGCGTATAGGAAATATTAACGAATAATTAATTAACATAAACAAGAATATGCGTACCTTACTTGATTCTAGCCAAACAAGAATCAAAGCCACAAACTAGCAATTTGGATGAACCCTAATTAGGGTTTATAGGATTATATGAATTACCCCTTACCGTTTTGTAATTCAATCCAAGAATACTAACAATAATGTGTTAATACCACTTTCTTGTACACACGTACTATACCGAATTAAAGGAATGCTAGTTTTAATCAACCAAATAACTTGGTTTGGAAAAGTTTGAGGATCGACACCCACAAGGTGGTGGATGATCGATTTAAGCAAACCACACACAAACAAATTTTAGGTTTAGCTTAATGAGTACAAGAGATAAATTACAAACACCCTTGGTTTTGTATTTATACCCAAACTAACTTGGTGAACAAGTTTGAGTTGTAGTTGGGTTGGGTTTGTCCCTCTTGGCCGATCGGTTAGACATCCCACAAGGGGATTCCGGAACCTTCCCAATATTTACAACTTAGTCCCTTTTCAATTACATTTAACGACCGTTGGTCCATTACAACTAATTACTTAACGTCCGTTAGTTATTTCGTTTAATTAATAAATAAATATAACTATTACATTTAATTATTAACTTTAATTCTCATACGCAAAGTGTGCAATCCAGTGGTCACGAGTTCGATCCTAACTCACGTCTACTAATTTATATCCATAAAACCAACAGCTCCCACTTGGATATATCTTAATAGAGTGATCACATCGGTTAGCGTCTAGCAATACTTCGATGCCTCTAGCACAACTCGAGTAAGGCTCCTGAAAAACCTTTTAATGATTTCTCATTATTATTATCCTTTTGTTTCTAATACCACGTTAAATAAAGATATGGAATTAAGTCATTCTTTATAAAACTATTATGTTTCTCGTTGTAAGTGATTGACCAAGATTACCAAATCTTCTAAACATATTTAGGGGAGATTTTGGGTGCGGCCGCGCAAACATCTTGTCAACCCTATGTGGGGCCCAATAGTATTAAACTCTAAATAAATTTGAAGGAACAAATTCTATCTTGACTACGAGACTAACCCACAAACTTTGTAATATTTCTGAAAACAACCCTTATGACTACCAGTTACGTATAGCGTTAAGTTGCTCCACAGAAATGCACTACATTCATGACACTTATCTGGTATCTCAAGTCTGAGGATAACTATTCATAATTTACTTATAACAATATCCACAAAGTAAATTATGTAGTTGGGATAAGTCCTATATTCAATTCATTGAATATCATCTGAAATTGGTATGCATTCTCATCAATATACTTTCAAGTATATTCTACCACATCTCTCAGATTTGTCTTGGTTTAATGATACCCCCATATCATTAATCGACAACGGACATTTAGAATAACTTAGTTATTCATGGATTAAACATGCAAATATAGAACAACAATATTATAAATGAAAATAAACATAATCCAAATTTTATTTCATCAAAATAATAATGTTTTACAATATCCTTTATCCAAATACTAATCACAGTTATGCATGAAACTATTAGCCAAACGAAGTCCAATTCCATTGGCAAGTCCAATAAGCTTGTCTTTAGCCAAAGCCTTAGAGAAAGGATCAGCTAAGTTGTCATCTGTGTGAACTTTCAATAGATTAATTTCACCTTCACGGACTTGTTCCCGAACATAGTGATACTTTCGTAGAAAATGTCTGGTGCCCTTCATGACTCCAGGTTCATTGGCAAATATGATTGCAGCAGAATTGTCACAATACATATCAATAGGCGATTCAATTGAAGGCATAACACCAAGCCCTGAAATGAATTTCCTAATCCAAACAGCCTCCATTGCGGCTTCCGAAGCAGCTATGTATTCGGCTTCTGTCGCAGACATCGCAATCGTACTCTGCTTCTTGCTCTTCCAGTCAACTGCTCCTCCATTGATGACAAAGACATAACCCGTCTAGGACTTCGTATCATCTTTATCACACTGCCAGCCGCATCACAGTAACCTGTAACACCAAGCTCTATGTCTGGATTTCCACCATACACTAAAAACATATCTTCGGTATTCCTAAGATACTTTAGAATATGTTTAACAGCAGTCCAGTGAAGTTCACCCGGATTCTGTTGATATCGACTGGTCATGTTTTGAGCGAAAGCCACATCTGGCCTTGTGCATCTCACATCATACATAATAGATCCTACTGCCGAAGCATAAGGAAATTTCTGCATGTGTGCCACCTCAGCAGGTGTTGAAGCATACATATCGCTACATAAGCCATGCTTTACTTCCATCGGCAAATATCCTTTCTTGGAATTTTGCATATTGAATCTCTTCAATATCTTATCAATGTAAGCGCTTTGACTTAAACCAATTAACCGCTTTGACCTATCTCGGTAGATCTTGATTCCCAGAATGTATGCAGCTTCTCCTAAATCCTTCATGGAAAAACACTTCCCAAGATATGCCTTGACATTTTGCAAACTTGGAATGTCTTTTCCCATAATTAATATGTCATCGACATAAAGGATAAGGAAAGTTACATCACTCCCACTAACTTTGTGATATACACATGGCTCATCAAGATTTTGAATAAATCCATACCCTTTGATTTCTTCATCAAATCGCTTATTCCATTGCCTTGATGCTTGCTTCAATCCATAAATGGACCTTTGAAGTTTGCATACACGGTTTGGAAATTGTGGATTCATGAACCCCTGAGGTTGCTTCATATAGATGTCTTCATCTAAGCGACCATTCAAGAAGGCGGTTTTGACATCCATCTACCATATCTCATAGTCATAGTATCCCGCTATAGCTATGAGAATTCTAATAGCTCTAATGTCCGCTACAGGAGAAAAGGTCTCCTCGTAATCTATGCCATAAGTTTGAGTAAAACCTTGCGCAACTAGACGAGCTTTATAGATGTGTACATTGCCATCCATGTCAGTCTTAATTTTATAGAGCCACTTACTTCCAACCACCGTGGCGTTTGGAGGTAAGTCGAACTCTTCCCAGACTTCATTTTCTCTCATGGATTGCATTTCCCCATTCATTTCAACTTGCCATTTTTCCTTTTCAGGACTTGCCATGGCAGCTTTATAACTAGTAGGCTCTCCAATATCTCCTAACATAGTTTCCTCAACCTCTACGTTAAGACATAGACGTTCAGGTGTACGCGTAGACCTTACGATCTACGAACGGGAATCACTTCAACTTCTGGTGGAGGACCCAGACTATCATGTTCTACCGGAAGTACGTTAGTGTTTTCAGAAGGTAATGTATCTTCATGATCATCTTCCAGATCATAAACTCTCCCACTAAATTCTTGAGATACGAGATCATTTTCAAGAAAATCTCCATACCTAGCAACAATTACTTTATTTTCAGTTGGATAGTAAAAGTAGTAACCCATAGTTTCCTTAGGGTATCCTACGAAGATACACTTTACAGATCTTTGTTGGAGTTTATCTGCTGAGTCACGTCTAACATACGCCTCGCAACCCCAGACCTTTAAATAAGACAGGTTAGGAGCTTTACCATGCCATATTTCATATGGTGTCTTATCAACCTTCTTTGTGGGAACCATATTTAGAATGCGAACAGCTAATTCTAAAGCATAATCCCAAAAGGATAAAGGTAGAGTAGTAAGATTAAACATAGATCGTATCATGTCCAACAATGTATGATTTCTTCTCACAGATACACCATTTTGTTGTGGAGTATATGGAGAAGTGAGATTCTGGACAATTCCATTCTCAGCTAAGTAATCTTTAAACTCTTGACTTAGATACTCGCCTCCTCTATCGGATCGAAGAGCTTTAATCTTCTTTCCCAATTGCAGTTCTACTTCCGCTTTGAAAACCTTAAATGTTTCAAACACCTCATGTTTATGCTTAAGTAAATAAACATAACCATAACGGCTGAAATCATCAGTAAAGGTTAAGAAGTAGCTAGCACCTCTCTTTGACACATGTCTAAGTGGTCTACACACATTAGTATGAATAAGACCAAGTAGATCAGAAGCCCTCTCCATATTGCTATGAAAAGGTTTCTTCGTCATCTTCCCAGATATGCATGACTCACATTTATCAAATGATTCATCATTGATATTTTGTAAAAGCCATTCTTGTTGCAGCTTATGCATGCAAGCCTTACCTATATGAGCAAGTCTACAATGCCAAAGATAAGAAAAATTCAAGTCCAACTTTATTTTCTTATTGATGCTAAACATCAAATTATTATATTTGTTAGATTCATTTCCAATCACATCAATTTCAAACACACCATTCACAGTAATCGCAATAAAATAAAATACACCATTTAAAGAAACAGCAATTCCATTATGTGAAATAGTATGAGTAAAACCATCATCCGACAAAACTAAAAAGGAAACAACACCTCTAATTATAGAAGGTGCGTAATGACAATTGTTCAATAACAGTACTAAGCCCGAAGGCAATACTAAATGATAATGCTACACGCGTCGTTCGGGGTCAAGGAAACTTCCTTTTCTTCGAGCAAGTTTTATAACACCCTAGGCAGTGAACCTAATCGTTGTAGTGTAGTAATTAGGGTAAGCCACGGGTATTGATATCGTTCTCTAGAAGCGCTTGTTTTTTTTCGAGTCACGAGCCTGACTCTACCCTTATTTAACAGATAAAGGGGAAGTTTTTCCTACACTTAAGTTTAAGTGCGGGTGATAGTAGCAATACACACCCTTAGGGTGGAAATTTGCTACGTGAGGAGAGGGTGATGGGTGATTTATATACTCAAAGGAGTGTGCTCCATTCATTATAACCTTACCTAAGTCTATTGGTGTAGCGGGTGAATCAAATCTCCCTCCTAAAAATGGATCATCTTCTATCAACTTCAAAAGATTCTTAGTTAAGGATCCATCTTGACCTAATAAACCCGGTTTAAACCCATAGTGTTTCTTGTTATCAACCATGAATGGGTGATATAAGTGTGTAAGGTCATGGGTTACTCCTATTTTAGCTTCCACTCTACATGGCCTAGAATCTACCACCTTTATCAAGCAACTACCCGGACTATCTATTTTGATGGGTGGATTGGGGCCTAATTCAATTCCAAGATTCACATCTAAAGACGGAACATTGGGTAAGGTTTTTGGTTGAGGCTCCAGTTCATCAAAATTAGGAACTTCCCTAGGACTAAGAGAGAGGTCATGACAACAAGCATCTAAACCTACATTCTCTAGTGGCGTTTGGTCCAAAGGTTCTCTATCAATCGAGGCTCCTATAGTCTCTTCTACTTCTTCCGGGTAAGTTATAGGTGATGTGTATTCCTCAAGTGATGGTAGGGCTTGTGGGCTTGGAGTTTCCACCTTTTTCTCCATTATATCTAGACCTACCAAATGTTCATGTGTTTTAGTATGATCTGACCAAAATACACTCCTAAGCATCTCAAATCCTTCTTTAGCCATTTCAAATTCTTGGTCCGATTCATAAGAATTATTCTCAAAAATTTGATCATTATGTTCTATTTTCCTAAAGGATTCCTCACGCGTGTCATATGCTTTGAAATCTATCCCACGCATGCAACTAGGCAGTTCAACTATAACCATCTCATAATCTTGTTCGGGCTTAGGTTCCATGTTCTTAAAAACTATGTCTTTTTTATCATGGTGCCTAAGATCATTCAATTGATGGTTTATGCATAGGAGGCTTTTCTGAAAAATTCTCCAGATGGTGTCACTAAAAGGAGTTGATCCTGATAATGATTGTTGAATAGAAGCCACACAAGTACAGAATGTATCAAATCCATCCAACCTTACACCCATCTCCTTTTGGATATCTCTAAGTCCACTCACAAATTCATTAGAACAATTAAAACCAAACCAATCTGCAAAATTCAACTGTTCCTCATTTGTTAATGATGCAAATGCAATTTCACTTGCCATAGCGACAAATGAAAAGGGTTTTACGAACACAAACACGAAGAAGGGGGATAGACTACAAGGAAGCTAATAAAAAGAAAAAAAAAAATCTCACTTGATAGGAATCTTGTGAGTAGACCTAAACGAGATATAAATCAAGCCTAAACAATAACTATTCCCCGGCAGCGGCGCCAAAAACTTGATAACGCTACACGCGTCGTTCGGGGTCAAGGAAACTTCCTTTTCTTCGAGCAAGTTTTATAACACCCTAGGCAGTGAACCTAATCGTTGTAGTGTAGTAATTAGGGTAAGCCACGGGTATTGATATCGTTCTCTAGGGGAATAGGAATGCTAGTAAGGAGTTACTACGCTAAGGTTAAGGTTGAGGAAGATTATTTTTTTTATCTTTTTATGTTTTATGAAATGGAAAGGTACGAATCTCGGGTATTGGATTTGGGGGGTTGGTATTTCTACCGATTACTCTACTATTATCTAATTATCTAAACTAAGGTTGTGGGAGTCTATGTCTAATTAATGTGTGCTCGTATGATAGTTTAAAGATGTGTTTACTTAGGTTGTACTACTCCTTAATTATCTCCTATTGATGGTTGAGTTGTCACGTCTTATTCTTAGTTGCGTTGTGTGTCTAAAATTGTAGGGTATGCGTTTCTCCCTAACTCTTTGAACTTACCAAAGGGTCTCGTCTACAAACCCACTAGGGATGATAAACTCTTACTCTAAGGCACTCTTTGGATGGTTTAGCCTACAACTTCTCAGGTAATTATATTCTAAGGTTCACACAGATGAATCAAGCATTAAGTACACAACGAATGACCTATCGCATTACTAGATCATATATCAACTAAGATAAGAAACAACCAATCAATATTCAATAGTTAAGTTTCATACTTCCTAAGAAACACACAAATAAATTAGCCGGACATGGAAAACATGCAAGCATACACACAAATAATCAAAGACATAATTGAATTAATGAAGTAAAGACTTATCTTGATGTAAGATAGGGTTTAAAACCCTAAAATACTGTACAAGACACCTTAGGTTCAGTTTTAGGTTTTCACTCCAAAAAGACTCTCCTTAAAACTGAAAAATTCGGATTCTATATATAAGATTACATATGCGACGGCGTCACCTTATGTTTCGTGACGCCGTCGTGTCGCCGTCATTAGGGTTTCGTCTTGGCCACGTTAACCTTGCGACGGCGTCACCTTATGTCCGTGACGCCGTCCTCTTCAGCTTCTGACGTCGTCTGGATTGCATTTAGGCCGTCTGAGTAGCGACGGCCTACTCTTTCACAACTAGACGTCGTCGCTTGAAAATACGAGTTTTGGGTTCTGGACCGTCACAACAATTTTGGGACGGCGTCGCCATTAGCACCTGACGCCGTCGCCTTCTAATTTCAGCAGCTGTGAGTGTCTCGATTTTGACTTTAGCCATTTTCTTCATATATTCGCGCCTTTTCGTCCAAATAAGTGCCATTCCAGCATTTTGCCTTCAAGAGACCTAAAAAGTGAAAAGGAACGATATTAAGCAATAACGGATATAAAAGTGATCAAATAAGGACTAAAACGACCCCTCAAAATGGTACCTTTTAAAACCTTATCACTAAACTAAACGTTCCTATGGCTTCAACAGCTGCATGTGCGCCATTTCCCACATGCATATATTGCTCCCCATAGGCTAGCTTCCTTTCCACTCTAAACCCCTGCAGTGTATTACAAATGTGAATACCACATCCAGTATCATATACCCAGGATTTTTTAGGATTTAGAGTAAATAATTCAATGACAAATAAATTACCTGAAGGACCGGCGCCCGAGGATCCGTCGTACTTCATCTTCTTTGCCCGCAATTCATCAAGATAGAGAGCACGGTTTCTCTTCCAATTCCCAACGACCTTGCAGTGGTGGCATGCTTGATCCTTTTTAGGATTTTCCTTCCTAGGAGTAGGGTACTTCTTGGGTTCTGGTTGATAGGCCATAACCTTTTTACCTTTATCAACTTTCCCTTTGCCCTTCACCTTCTTGTTGTTCGCACGCTGCGGTTTTGGCTTATTTATCCTTCCACCCTGAATAGCAAGTACCTGGGGAGTAGGAGCCTTCTGAGGTAACCCTTTCTCATAGCCAATTAGCAATGCGTGTAGGTCAGTAACTGTCTTCCCCACGCAATGCATATTGAAGTTCTGAATAAAACCATTGAAATCCTTGTTAAGGGATCTGTTGATCAAGTTCACGGCCATGTCATCTTCATAAGTCTTGCCAAGTGCCCTTAATTGGTCCATGTAACTTTTCATTTCCAGTACATGAGCACTTACGGGTTTACCCTCTCCCTGCTTACAGCTGTGTAATGCATCGATCAAGTCATAAATCTCGACAACAGTTGGTTTCTCGAACATAGTTCAGAGTTCATTGAGCATGTTAAATGGGAAGTAGTTTTTGAACTGCTTTTGGAGAGCAGGTTCCATCGTTCCCAACATTAGGAAAGCCACATCGTTATGACACTTATACTCAATTTTCCAAGCATCCTTTTCAGCTTGAGTAGCTTCAGGTGTCGTTGGTTCAGCAGGACAAGGCTTGTACAGATAGTTCAACACAATTCTCAAAGAGCGGTGCCAATCATTGAAATTCTTAGAACCAGTCAACTTTTCTTGATCAAAAAAGCTTTTGAACGCATAACTTAGTGCAGTGTTAGTGTTATCGTTGTTTTGAGCCATTTCTACAGAAAAAAGTTCAAGTATTAGTATTTTCGATAATACAACTTTTCAAGAAAATAAAATATACCCAACGGTAATATAAACATATAACCATATAATTTTCTCGAAAACTAGGATCCAAATTATCATCGGTTCATTACATCAGTTGATCTGCTAGTAACGAAAGCATATAATAAGGTAATATGTCGAACAATAAGCGGCAAACAATTTCCAATTCCTAGATCATTATGGGATTTATATTTTCCAACGCTATTGCAAATATAAATATGTTTCGTCCCATCTTATGCCTTGAGTCCAGGTCTCACTTCCTACTCAACTTAAATGTCTAACTTAAAGAACTGCAAATATATTCATGTAAGGTCTGACTTTACATAAAGATTTACCTCTCCATCACAATCTCGCCAAGTACTGTCATGACGTAAATTACAACTTCAAGTGTTCCTTTTAATTAGATTGCACATAACTTAATTTATAAGGGTACTAGTTTTGATTTTATGTGGTCAAATCAAATATGTACAAAGATGTCATGCATTCATCTTGTAGCATAAATTTAATAAAAAACTTTTTATTACCAATTCATAAAGATCAAATTATCAAAGTTTTGATTGAGGTATTGGGTTCACCAATCAAGCAATTTAGCGTTAATTATCGTCCATTATACCGTACTTTTGCATAAGTGTAAACACTTAGTGTTTCGGGTAATTACCACCGAAGTGGCGCATGGAATTAAAACTAATTCGCCCTTAAGATGATTTTGTACGCATAGCCTACTTGGTAACTCCAATTTGACTCGCAAGCAAGCGGAGAGTTTGGTCAGCGCTGAAGCAATAACCTCCCTCTTTAGGGTGACAATTTAATGCGCTCCCCTCCTAGTACTTCCCACACAATCCGTCAAATTGGGTGAGCCGTTCTCACTTTTTGTACCAAAATCATCAATCAATTAAACTATTGAAAGCTTAACTCTTCAAAAACAAATCAAATTTCACCATTGTTTAGTCCGTATTAATTTTCTATTCAAAATTACCCTTTGCTTAAAACTGTCGCACATATATACAAACAAGTAAACAAATAAAAAATAAACAACTAAAAACAATGTGCACATAATAAACAATTTAATATGTGTAAACAAGTAGCCACATGCACCTTATTCGAAAAAACTCTATTAAAAATCAATGTCTTGGTTAATTAATGTATATATTAATTAGGGCTTTCACTCTCCTCAATTGAAAGTGAGCCACATACATCGATGAATCGATTGCATAAACCTATAATTAATAATATACCACATTGCACATAATTGATTCATTAATATATATATATATATATATATATATATATATATATATATATATATATATATATATATATATATATATATATATATATATATATATATATATATATATATATATATATATATATATATATATATATATATATATATATATATATAATTGGAGTCTTCCCTAATTCAAGATTTATCGTAAATAAACATGTGATAAATATATCTTAACAATTAAACAATATTCAAGCAACTATCCATGACAAACATGCATGTATCATCATGGATATATCATAACAATTATACAACTAGTCACAAGATCGCATATCAAAATTTCATGTCACATAACATATTATTCATGAATTAATCACGTAACATATATATATATATATATATATATATATATATATATATATATATATATATATATATATATATATATATATATATATATATATATATATATTCTAGGTTTCGATAAGGTTAGCAAACAATTTTCAAACCCTAAATTTTTTTTTAAGGATGTCGACTAAAAAAATTTAAGGGGTACGCCCCATATAAAAAAAATTAAATCGACCAAAAAAAATTAATCCAAAACCCTAGATTAACTATATCAAACAACATACAATTATTCATTTTTTACTCGTTTAGTAATTAATTACTTATTAAAACCAATGACTCGTGATGCCACTGTTGGAATTATATAACATGACATTCAATAAATAGGCGTATAGGAAATATTAACGAATAATTAATTAACATAAATAAGAATATGCGTACATTACTTGATTCAAGCCGAACAAGAATCAAATCCACAAACTAGCAATTTGGATGAACCCTAATTAGGGTTTATAGGATTATATGTATTACCCCTTACCGTTTTGTAATTCAATCCAAGAATACTAACAATAATGTGTTAGTACCACTTTCTTGTACACACGTACTATACCGAATTAAAGGAATGCTAGTTTTAATCAAACAAATAACTTGGTTTGGAAAAGTTTGAGGATCGACACCCACAAGGTGGTGGACGATTGATTTAAGCAAAACACACACAAACAAATTTTAGGTTTAGCTTAATGAGTACAAGAGATAAATTACAAATACCCTTGGTTTTGTATTTATACCCAAACTAACTTGGTGAACAAGTTTGAGTTGTAGTTGGGTTGTGTAACACCCCAACCCGACAAGGGTAAAAGTGTCACATTCTGGTGTCATATCAGAACATACAAATAAAATATTTACAAACGGAAACCTTAAAAATGAGGTATCAAAACTTATACACAATTGACTGACAAAGAAAATACAATATTCAAAATGAAATAAAATCCTAAAACAAAAGTTCTTCAAAATAAGTCCCAAAGTACTATGGTACTAGGGTTGGTCCACTAAGATACTCTAACTCTCAGCCCATCGAAGCCCATCTTCAAACCTAAAACCTGCCGCAGGAAAAGAAATGCGGCTGAGCTTAAAAAGCCCAGTGAACAGATATAACAAAACGAAAGCTAAATAAAATCTGAAATGCAAAATGAAACAAAGGAAACGGATAACAAATTCGCAGCGGAATGAGAATAATAAGTCAATGAGGATCCTGCAGAACACAATTTTACAGATATCCAAAGAACACATAACACGGAGAACGAAGCAAATCAGAGCATCAATAATATAGATACAAGCACATATAAACCAGACATACGAGTACTGAAACATAAGTAAGCATAGCAGACGTCGTATCCACACAACATATATATATGGCATACACTCAAATCAGGGAATCAGAAGACATCCAAGACAAACAGAAACCTAAAGGCAAGCGGAAGCAATTAATTAGTAAGTGAGCATGGCAATCGCACAAGTCAAATAATTTACATTTAATAACTTAACCAGTATCGTAGCAACGGAAGTAATACCAGTAGTCGAAATACAATAGCCACATGTACCAAGTATGAATTACAGAACGAACATTATAAACGAATGAATAATCTAAACAAGGTCCTAATACAACAACTAAACAAGTTAACAAGCCAGACAACATACGATGAACCATTTACCAATTCAACAGAAATATAAGCAGTAATGTAGCATAGCAGGTCAATAATCAGCAGACAAGAATCCTAACGGATAATCATAGCCCATAAACATAACTGAACGAAATACACATGATAAATAGACAAATCAGAGGGTCACATAACAGTAAGATTACATATCATTAGATGACCACAGGTAAATCAGATAACCATTTATTAATCATATCATAGCAGGGTAATCAGTAGTCACATAATCATGAATAGCATAATCAAATTCAATAAACATATAATAACCCGGTACGTGAATGGAACGATAGTCTGAAGCAACGGAATGAGAGTGTGACAGATCAAAGCAATAGAATATATATATCTCTTGGTAGTATGGTGAGTCATATAAGAGTACTGAGTAATGAACAGATAATACAGAGTATGGTGCGTTGGGGTAAACATATGGTACAATATAAGTATATCAACAGTGTAAGGTTTGTCAGAAATATACCACGAGCCCAGAAACATATCATATCATATCATATCATAAATAACCATTTTATTCGGAGGGGTGACCTCGGAATACCATATATAATAGGAGGGGAGACCTCAGCAACCAATGGAGTAGCTAGCTCCCAGAATGTGAAGACGCGTATTGCACACGACATCATTCACCAGACAAATCATATCATAGCATAACATATCAGATACAGAACAGATCTAGGATGCATCCATACGCCCCTACCTTACATATACAAAATATGTTCCACCATCAAGGGACGTGGCAGAACATCACTCTACTGCCCTAGAGTCATGTCAGAGGTGCATCACTGACACGGACATGGAACCCCCATGCCTAGTGAAATAATGGCTCGGGTGTCAAACTAACTTAGGTCAAACAGATTGTCAAAAATGACACAGATCATAGGTAATCATAAAGGTCAAAACAGAAATACATATCAGAAGGTTCATAATCATAAGGTCCAAATCAGAAAGTCCAAATCATATATAGCAAGGTTCAACAAATAGAAGTTTAGACAAACAGAGATTCAGACGAACAGAAGGGATTCATAGCAATGGCATAGGAAACCCTAATAAGCATAAGAGAAAGGCCAAAGAAAGAAAATCATGAGAAACCTTTACTGAAAAGGTCAGAATATCTGTACCTTAGCAACGAAACGAAAACAAACGGGAAAGTAACACCGGAAAGCAACGTCGTATCTCCTTCAACGTATCTACACGAATTGATATCATATATATTACTTATATACTCATTTTATAAGCTTCTTATGCATGTGTAAGTGTTTTACTTATTGATATCCTCTTTTATCTTTCATTTTCTTAAATTCACATCTGGACCAGAATTTAGCGATTTTTATAAAATACTTACTTAGCTCAAATGAAATCAAGTAAAATCCCAGGGGTTCCCATATGAGTTAAGAGACTCTAAAAAAATTGGTGGGTTCTATTTCCATGCTAAATGGCCTATGAAAAATCATAAGTCCAGACCTGTCCAGAACTCACCCAGATTTACACACACCAAAAGTATAGCCCCAACAAAAACATTCACCCTACTCAACACATCAAACCAAAAGCTACAGGTGTCACACAATATATAAACATCTTAGCCACCAAAGGAAAAGTTCCAGAACCTCATAGATTAAATACTAAAAATCAAATACTACATCATAAATCTCAACTCAGAAATTCAGATTCAGACACCCTAACTCCAAAAATGTAAAAATCATACTTACAGGTATGCAAATGATACAAGAATTATATTTCCAGAAAGCTATTTCAATTTACTACAACTTAGGCTCAAGAATCACTCAAAAACATGCAAGTATCATCAGATAACACCTAGATGAATCCAACCTAAATTCTGGACAGCTTAACAAGCAATCATAACCAAGCAACAAACAAGTCACCAATTATCTTTTAAGCATGCCAAACATAACAAACTCATTATACATTATGTTTAGGGTCTAATAGCATGAATTCTACAGAGGTGTCATCAATTTAACCAATGAAGCATAATATCAAGCATTTGACATATTATAAGTCCATAATTTCATGTAGAAAGCTAATAACAAGTCCTAAACATTTTGCAAACCTACCCATCACCCACCAAATCATATTCACAAGGCAACCATCATCAAATATCACTAAATTACAGAAATAAAAGCCTAAACATCCATATCATACAATTCCCTATCCAATCTCATAAGATTACACGTTTTAGTCACGTAAACATCACCATAACCTTCACATAAAATCATGAACTTCTAAGCTATCAAACTCATCCATAAGCATGTTATCACCCATCATTGAAAGTTCATGTACTCATTTTATATGACATATAAACATGTTATGAAAGCCGTTTCCAAATTCTCATATCCTAAGTACCATTTTTAACGCTAACATGTCCACATAAAATCATGAATTCATAATTAGAGTTTAACATGAAAATGGCTTATAAAACCTTACAATGATTCCAAAAATGAACATACACCACTTATATAAGTCTATTAACATGTAAGGAACATTACATAATCATAACCATAACCATTTAACAACATAATTTCATTCACATAAAATCATAAATTAACAAACTAATACCATTCGTACGATATGACACACACTACACGAAACCCTTATTCCAAACACACCATACACGACCCAAACTCACACATAACCGAACCAAACACACCCTTACTCACCCAAGTCGATTCAAAACAGCCCCCAATCTCATCTTTTTGAAACAAAACAGCCCCTAACTAATTACCTAGGGTTTTCTACGCTTTGATTTTATGCGGCCACTTTACTTGATTAGTCTAAGTCTCGTTTTACCATTTAAGTAACATGATATAAATGTACAAAAGCATACGCAAGGTGGAGCATACCCAGGACCAGGTTCTAACTTGTGTGTCGACACACATATTGGTGCACCATGTATTCAAGTAACATCTCACTAGATTTTACATAGCTTGGTTTTAAAAAAATTATGTGACATGTATTATTAGTACCAAATATGCGCATGGAGGAACTCCCATGACCAGATTTGTGACGAAAGAAACGAGACGAGGGTTATGGAGGTTACCTTAGCAGCGTGAAACAAAAAGAAAAGAGATCAAAGCCAAGTAACTCGACACCCTTGTGCCCTTGAGTATCACGGCAGCAACAACACACAAGACCAATGATAAAATCAACAACCTAGATCCAAGCACACAATTCACTACAGTCTGATGAAGCCTACACAACCACTCCTTCGAACCCTTCCTTCAGCCCTAAGTGTCGACAGAATTAATGGGGAGGGAGGGATTTATTGGCCGTGACTTTTGTATTAGGGTTTTTTTTTGTGTTTTAATTGTGAAGCGTAAAAAAAAAGAGGCAGAGGGATATAGGGTTGGGTTTTGCCGGTTTAAAGGGAAGAGACATGGGCCAAAGCCAAGCTTGGTTGGGCATTTATTTAGGTGTAGTCTTTGTTTTGCAAATTTGAGATTTTTGGCCCAACGCAAAATATATAAGCGCGTGTTTCATATTTTAAACGTGAGTGTGTCGTTTTATTTATTTACTCAAAATACATATTTGCGAGTTAGGTTACATATTTAATGGAATTAACGTATTTTAGGTACTATAGAAGTTTTAAATTTCAGGGGCAAAATAGTCATTTAACACTTTTACGATTTTTAGGGTTTTACAGGTTGGGTTTGTCCCTCTTGGCCGATCGGTTAGACATCCCACAAGGGGATTCCGGAACCTTCCCAATATTTACAACTTAGTCCTTTTCCAATTACATTTAACGACCGTTAGTCCATTACAACTAATTACTTCACGTCCGTTAGTTATTTCGTTTAATAAATAAATAAATATAACTATTACATTTAATTGTTAACTTTAATTCTCATACGTAAAGTGTGCAATCCCGTGGTCTCGAGTTCGATCCTAACTCACGTCTACTAATTTTTATCCATAAAACCAACAATCACAACTACTAATATTAATAAAAACATGAATATAACTAATACAAACTAAGATTTAAGGAGAAGTTGAACCAGGTGGGTTTGGAAGAGGGTTTAGAACTGTAGTCATGAGTGAACTGCACTTCCAGCGGTTGTTCAACGGAAGGTTTAGCCGAAGCTTGAGACGATGACGTGGCGGAAGAAGAACAATGGCAACTAATTAAGAAACGCCGTCGTTGTGGTAAAGAAACAGCAACCTGTGATATGAATCTTCGTAGCAAATTGCTGGTTGTGCACTAGTGGTGAACGAACCTTTGAACTGAACACACACACAATGATGGGTTTTGTTTCTGAATGTTCTGAGTTTGTGTTTGGTGTTCTTGGTTAAAATAAAAAATAGTCGTAAATTGAAAAGAAAATAAAAGTGGGAAGAAGATGAGGGTATATTAGTCATTTCGCAGGGCTTTGACCCTTACTAACGAAAACAATAATGAGCGTTAGTGAAAGAGACATAATTTGTGCAAAAGTGTTAACATCAATGGCATTTTTTGTAATTAAAGTTTGGAATTGGCATAGGGTGCAAAAATGAGATACCGCAATGACATTTTTCTAACTTACCCTATAAAAAGTGAATGTGTATAAATCAATACCTTTATACTAGCAGGGTATCCGTACGTTGTCATAGCGAGTACCTTGTAATCAAAACTTCTGCGAACAATATTATTTGTGATAATACTTTACGTATGGCGAGAAATTTAAGGAATAACTTTATCACACACTATCTCATATAAATATGGTAGAGTACCCGTGCATCGTGATGCAATGACTATACGAAAATAGTAGTTAATAGTATTACGAAGTTGTGGCGATTGATAGTGAAAGGTACTTACTAGTCATTTTTCATACCATATAAACCACCTGAAGGTCTCAGGTTCAAATCTTGGGGAAAAAATTAATCTCCATGTGATATTCAAAAGCTATTCATTTTTCATACCATGTAAACCACATGAACATAATTTGACATGTACGATTTTTATCAATCGAATTTAAGTGTTTAAATTATGATGACCATATTAGTAGCTTGTTTCATTTGTACTTTATGGTATATTAATTGTATTTTTGAATGACGTGGTATTTTCAGGCTTAATTATAGGTATTGTATATATTATTAAATAAAGATAAGTTTATTATTTGCACATTTAACTTTAGAGTAAAGATCATTTACATACCAAACATTATTTTACATACTAAGGGATCAATCTTCACTCTCCATCTCTCCTCCATCTTTATTTGATCTAATTGATGAGATTAATCCCAACAATTTAAAAAAGTCACTTTCATCTTTTTTCTTCAAATATTAATATTTTTCAAACCGTTAATCGTTAAGCGAAAAAAAATACTATTACGACGAGCATTTATTTATCTTTCTATAGTATGCACTTGGATATACTTTCGAAATTTTCTTTTGCGTTTTCACGCTTTTTTTTACATTGTTTCGTTTTTTTACATTACTGAAATTTGCATGAAAAAATCACATGTGATTAACACACTAATTTGAATATCACATGTGATATTAGTGTTAAATCACACATATTACATATCATATGTGATTTAAC
This sequence comes from Chrysanthemum seticuspe, assembly GCA_019973895.1. NCBI lineage: Eukaryota > Viridiplantae > Streptophyta > Magnoliopsida > Asterales > Asteraceae > Chrysanthemum > Chrysanthemum seticuspe. The sequence goes on along the minus strand of BPTQ01000006.1, from coordinate 339,993,537 downwards.
ACTAATATCACATGTGATATTCAAATTAATGTTTAATCACATGTGATTTTTTTATGCAAATTTCAGTTTTCAAAAAAAAAAATGAGAAAAACAATATTTTTTTCCTTTTTTGAAAGTATAACAAAGTGTCGGTCTATAAAAAGATAATTAAATGCTCGTCGCGATTATGTAATTATTTTTGCTTAACGATTAACGGTTTAAAAGATATTTAAATCATAAAAATAGGTGAAATATTGAAATGCTTTTAATCTCAGCCATTGAATTCTTTTTAAATGAAGAGTGAGGATGAGTCCTTTGGTATGTGAAAAAAGTTTGCTATGTAAAATAACTCTTCTCTTAACTTTATTATTTGTATTTCTTAAATTGTTATTTTTGTGTTTGAACGATTTGTAAAATATACTTTATTACAGTATTTGTATTGCTTAGTTTAAATTTAATAGATGTTTTAGTGATATCTAATAAGAAAAATAAAAAGATTCCACTATATGCAGTTAATATGATGGAGTCGTTCATTGGTTTATCTAAGGTGTAAACGAGACGAGACAGCTCGCAAGTTGTTTAAGATCGACTCGTAAATTACTTAAAATTGACTTGATATAATCGAGTCAAGCTCGACTTCGAGCTACTCGGGTATACTTTCGTGCTGAGTTTGAGCTTTAAAGTACTTGACTCGTGAAGCTCGCGAGCCTTATTGAGCTTCAATTAAATAACACTTTTACATACATGTATTTACTTAAATTTTACAAAAATCGAGTCAAGTCGAGCTTCATATGTCGAGTCTTCATCGGGTTCGAGCTTGAATGTGGAAATAATCGAGCTCAAATCGAGTTTCGAGCCAAAGTTTTTGACAGGGCCGGCTTTAAGATAGTGCTATTGCACAAAGGCACCGTTTAACGAGGGCCACAAAATTCCATGCACTTTATTATATTTATATGTATATACACAACATGAGGCTTGAGTTTAATTTAGTTCACACACTAGTGATACATGTGTATTTTTTATGTGTGTTTAATGGCCTCTTTGTCGTGATGGTACGGGGCAACCGAAATCCATGAGACGCCCTGGTTTTTGATAACGAGGTGAGCTCGAGCATGAAATCTAAAGCTCGAACGAGCTCGAGGTTGAGATCTAAAGTTTGATCGAGCTCGAGTTTTAGCAGTCAAGTCGAGCTTGAGCTTGACATTGTCTGGCTCGACTCGCTCGTTTACATCCGAGGTTCATGTCGTCGTCAATGCGGAATTTTTGTGTATGTATATACCCAAATATACATTTGACCTCTTCTATGATTATTTTAGGAACTATAATTAATATCTTTGCGTTGAAGGTATTCCACTTGAGATTACAATTAATGGTTGATAGGAAGGTAAGCTTATTTTCTTCATTGAAGAACATGAAACGATACAACTAGTGATTATGACGTACAATTAACTATAAATGTTTCGACATGTTAAAAACGAAACAAACAAAAATAGTCGTCAATTTGTATGGATCAAGTGGCCTTGCCCGACTTCATGGTTAAGCATTAATGTTAAAAAACTCAGAGTGGTCTAGTTAGTTGCAAAAGACTTTCAATTATCATCATTGAGATCTTAATGTGTGAAGAATTTTGAAGTGGTCCCGTCACTTTTTTTAAAAATGAAGATTTTACCTGGTTTGAGTATGTAATGATGAGTTAAAACCCTGTGAATTAGTCGGCCGAAATATTTAGTTGCAAACATTAAGCTAAGGAACCAACCACTTGCCTTTATTAGATCGTCAAATAGGCAATTATCCTAATCAATAGCGAGTTTAGGCTTCTGCTGTTAGCTAATAAGGAGCTAGATGCCTGACCCATTGGCTTGGGCCCATTTAGCACCTAAGGTTTTCATTAAGGTAATCTCATAATTTCAGTGTGTATTTGATTTCTACATGATATCAGAGCTATGTATCTTTTACAACATATACAGACACATATTGAATCAGTGGTCAGTGGTATGGTAGGCAATATGTTATTTTGGATCAATCGAGAGTATTTGAATAAATTACATATTTGCTATTGGTATTGGTTTGACGGTTTTAGAGGTGACAAAGTGTGACTAAAAGCAAAAATATAGGCTAAATGAGCATTTTTTTAAAATATTTAGGCATATTTAACATTTTTTTTTAAATGGGCACTAATAAGCACATTTTTTTTTTCTCAATTGTAGAACATTACGATCGTTTTAAAGAAATATTTTTTTATGTAATATATTTAAGGTTTTCTAATATAAATAAGATATTATGTTTAAGAAATTTATTTCGTCGTTTTTTGTCTTTTATTAAACGATTTGTATAACATGTGCCCGTTTGGCCCGTGCCCATTTTAGCCCGTGCCCGTGCCTGTCCGGCCCGTTCGTTTTGCCACCTCTAGACGGTTTCGTCAACATCTTTTAGTTATGTGGAATTAATTCTTAGATTGGGATTTTGGTTGCCATTTGATTTTAATTGGAGACCTACACGACTGAGTTTTATATTCTTTTCTATGTTGATCGTACGACATAATTTTGTTTGGTAATTATGTCGGTGGTTTGGTAACTAGTTTTATAGGATTAGATTTGGAGAATTGGTATACAAGGTCCGATTTTGGTTTCTAGTATGTTTAAATTTCGATGGCTGATTGTTCGTGATATTGGTATTTGCATCGGATCGTAATGAATTATTGTTGACTAGTTTGGTTTTGCAATGGTGTTGTTGATGGTGATATTACAATCTTTACTAATTCAAGTACGTATTGAGTAGTTACGTGTTACATCTAGCTATCAACAATTTACTTTGGTTCTGACTTGTATGTGTTTTGTTATGCAAATCACATGGTTCTTGATTCCACTTAGTTATGTCTAGTTTTATATCTATCTGATTCCATCATGTATCTAGTTTCGCCTGATTTCACGTTGCATGATTTAGCTCTGGTTTTATGTGATTGTGCTTTGCACCTGTCTGGTTTTGTCTTATATTGATATGTACCTTCGTGCTTGTTCTACTCTTTTCTTCTTGCTTGATTCTATACCTTGCACCTGTTTGAATCTGTTACGCATCTGCAACTGCCTGTTCTGCTCTGTTTCTTCTATGTATTTGTTGCTCTGCTCTAGTTTTGCATTTGGTTTTGGTTTTGCATCGAATTTGGTTTGTCTGTTTCAAACCTAATAGATTTCACAGTGTTTGTAGTGTGTATTTTGGATTGCATCGAAATGAGACTCAATCTAGCACCCAGTTCACATTTTGGGACACTCCGTTTTGCTTTTGTTTTTCAATTTTATTTTATTTTCTGTCTGACAAACTCTTAATATTTTTGCCGCAGCTTTATGAGTTTGAGAGGTTAATTAATAAAAGCCTACAGGCCTAGCACTTACGGTTAAGTTTGTTCACTTCCTATTAAATATAATGTAATCTCTTTAATACATAGAACATTAGAACCTAGTGATATAATTTGAGTATTCATTCCTTCTCATTTGTACACAAATTCCCTTAATAGGATGTAGATAGACTAATGGATTTCAAGCATTCACACGGAACAAAATCAAATATAAATGTTCGACGACTTTACTTCCAATTATTTTACTAACAAGTTGATGCGTATACACAAGCATGTACGTCATTATATATCTTGAAATTAGAGTAGATATGTTTGCTAGAACTAAAATACCTAAAATTTCCACCAAAAAATCTCCTAACAACTATATATAGCCATCAAGGAAAATTGGCAATAATAGTTGAGAATTTTAGCCCCTTCTGGTCAAAAGGGTTACGAGTACTATAATCTGAATTGATTTACGTACAGTCGATAAACTAGAACCAAACAAGTTTTATAATAACAAGACCAAAACATATATAACATGCAATAAAACTTTGATAAACAGGCGAAAAAATTACACATTATATCTCTCAAGAAAAAAGGAAACCAACATTGAAATCATCAAGTAAAAGAGAAAAAAAGTAAGTACTAAATTACAGCTTGATATAATAGTATTTCTTTCCATGATTTTTCTTTACCTTCTTTTGTTTTTACTTCCTAGTAACAAAGCAAAGTAAAACAATAACCTAAAAAAGAAACCCAATGCTATAGTAACCCAAAAACACCCCCATTTGTTGATATCCGTAACACCTTGTTTCTTCAATATATCCGCACCATTTGTTAAACATGTCGAACTCGTTAGACTCACACCAAGTGTTCTGCTCATGCTCCTCAGTAGCTTTACTTTCAGATCATCCGGCACTGACCCTATCGGCGAGTTATCGAATATCTGAGTCCCTCGAACAAAGCATTCAGTCGGGTCATCGAATTCATTTTGTAACACACCTTGGTAAGGATACTTCACTAGCGAAAGATAGTGAAACCATATCCAGTAATCAGGGATTCGATCACGAGTGATGAAAAAGCCACTAAAGAGTAGAAAATAGGCCAAAAATGCCATTACGACATTGTACCCGAGCATCACATGACTAAGGACACCTGATAAGAATGTCACAAACGAACTCCCAACCCAAAACGACGCGAAAATGAACATGAGGAAAGTGAAAAACCCCATACTCCCACCCGCAAGCCCGACTGCCCAAAATGTTATGCAAGCGAATACTAAAGAGAGAAATATTAACGAAGGGATCGTCATAATCGAGTGACACACAACGTATGATGACCGTCTATAAGCATTGTACGCGGTTTCCCTCATGAAAATGTAACGTTCTTGAAGGAAAACGGGTAATGCTTCGGCACACGTGTAGAACATTGTGGACATCGCGAACGCGAAAAATCCTACGCGTTCTTGGATGCCCCGTGGCGAATTATCGAGTTTTTTAAATATTGTCGCGAGTATAGCACCCGTGACAATTATTGCACCTAACCGAGTCACGTATAGTTCAGGAGACCGCCATGAGTTCAACATCGAACGTTTGGCAATGACTAAAACCTCGACCCAAAACGAGTTCGCAAACGTTGGAACCGAAGTCGATAAATTGGAGTCCATGTTTGTAGCACCCGAGACTAATTTACCTCTAGAAATACTTGCACTAATAGCATCTTTGAGTGACAACCTGACCCCTTTAACACAACTTGTGTCACAAGTTTTGTTTCTTGTCCATGACTTGTTAAAATCGACTAATGGTTTGATCCCCGAACCTGATATCTCGAGCTCACGGATGAAGTCAAGAGTGAACTCGGTTCGATCTTCATTTTCGGGGATCGGGGATCCGTATGCCGAGAAGAAATCGTGTAGTTTCGATGGAGTGTCACTAAACACCATTTGCCCTCGCGAAAGAAAGATCAACTTATCAAGCAAACTCATTATCCTATAACTTGGTTGATGTATAGACATGATCACAATACTTCCACTTTGCGCGATTCTTTGCAGCACTTTAACGACCATAAAAGCACTAGTTGAATCGAGCCCGGATGTCGGTTCGTCTAGAAACAACACAATCGGGTCGTGAATTATATCTGTACCTATCGAAACACGTCGTCTTTCCCCACCCGAAACCCCTCGATGACCTTCATCTCCAATAATCGTCTTGGCAGCGTTTCGAAGACCTAGTTGATCAATCAACGCTTGAACTCGAGCTTTTTTCTTCGACTTCGAAAGGGTCCGTGGGAGTCGAAACTCAGCAGAAAACATAAGTGTTTCCTCAACAGTTAGCATGGGAAATAATAAGTCATCTTGCATGACATAAGCCGAAATAACCTTAAGTAATTTCGACTCGAGTATTTCACCGTTTAATGTCACGGTACCTTTTAAGCTCCCTTTATCGATGCGGTTCGCTAAAGCATCGATCAAGGTCGACTTACCCGACCCACTGGCACCGAGAACCGCCATGATCTCGCCTTCCTTCGCCTCACCCGAAATATCGTCTAGCAGAACTTTAGTATTCGACATTTCACCCTTTCCACCACCAAGCGAATTCGAAAGCAAAGTTTTATGTTTTGTTTTGACACTATACGTTAAGTTATTAAACGAAAGTACAAAAGGGTACGAATGAATTGGTTCCTGAACTTTGTGCCCCACGTCCCCGTCGTCCCCGACGAGCTTCATAAGCTCGCCGAGTGTCGAGGAAACATGGTGGTTCGGTCGTCGAGAGAGTTGTTGGAGTTCCATGCTTGAACTGGACCGTGGTCCTAAAAAAGGAAAGTCACTAGCCATTGACATAGTGTCATAAGACATAGGACATGCAAATGGTTTGTGAATAAAATGTTAGGTACAAAATATGGGTTTTTATAGAGTTTTGGACTTTAGGGTTATGAGGTTTCTTAAAAGAGTTGAAATTAAATTGGTGAACGAGGAAAGGGAAAAGTAGGTTGGTGATAGTTGGCGAGAAGATGCACTTACTATTACTAGCTTGACTACTATCTTTCGAGATATATATCATACGTCACTTGGGGTACTATACTGTTTTTTGATGAAGTATTATACATTGACAAATGTTTGTTTGGTTTGAAAATATGTATAGCATCTGGATTGTTACACTTTGTAATAGTGTATTAGTTGGATATTTGCGTAATAGAATGAATAATTTATGAGATTATCGAATCTAGGTGAAGCTCGATTAGGCTAGTTTCAATCGTGACCGGAGATGACCCAGGTCGCCAGCGTCACGTCAGCTTTCTCTCTCCAGCTAACAGACATGACTCGGATGCCACAGTCGATGACCCAAGGTGTTTTTTTTTTTTTTTTAATTCAAACATTTAAAAAAAAAACTTTTTTTTTTTAGTTTGAATTACAAACGGTTAGTTTTTTTTTAAACCCAACGGTCAAAATTGCATGGACAAGTGACACTAAACCTCGGTCGAAATTTGAACCGATATGTGATTTTTTTGCACCTCAACCGATGTGACAACCGATGTCCACATCCTGTTGGTGGTAACAGCCCAAAACAGGGTTAAGACAATCAGTACCAACTGCAATACCACTAAGTAGTTACCGGATATCACTTGGAATCGCGTGATCACTTTCCAAAGTAAACTATTCGACCTTAATGCCTGGGTTACATGAATATTTACTTGGGATAAGACCAAATGGTGGTTATAGAATTAGGCACAATTTAATAACCTTTGCGCTTACAAGTGTTTTAGTTATCTGTTTGTTTCTCCTGATATTGTATGTTTCAGTATATCTTCAAGCTGAAGATGACAATCTTTATTTATAGTAGAGAACACTCAACACTAATCAATGGACATTATGTGTGGTTAACGGCCAATTAATCACCCATAATAAACCTCTATAATCATAGAAATAGTGGTTACATGACCAATTAAACGTGGTCATAAAGCAGTCATACAGCCAATTGAATGAGTCAAAGCTATTACAAAATAATTACTGCAACACTACCAGTAGGAACCATTACAGTAGCAGCAGGATCCATACACTACCAGTAGGAACCATCAGCAGGAACCATTACACTAGCAGTAGGAACCATAACACTACCAGTAGGAACCATCAGTTACTACATTATCAGTAGTAACTAATACACTACCAGTACTAACCACTATTGAGTCGAGTCAGGGTGTTCAGGGACCTCATGGGTGTACACTCCGTACCTCCTAACCCAAAACCAGGTGTGAACTAATCCCATAAGTGCACTAAATTTTCCAACAATCCTCCCCAAATTTAGTTCACTTCCTTTCCAAGAAAAACAAACATCAAACAAAACATGTGCATAAATGAAAATATCCTGAGGATTGAATTTCCATCTTAGTACATTACACGTTCAAATATTCGATAATTAGGGTGTTCTAAGAATTGAACCCTTTAACCCATTTGAATACCTGAAGATAAAATACACACAAGTCTTCAAACACTTAAAAGCTCCTGACACTATACAAGCCATGTGTCCATATCCAAATTCATAAATGTTGTAAAAGCTAAAAGTCCAAAAGCTCCCTGAAGCGGCAAAACTTCAACATTTACATAGGTGGTTCCTCTTTATTCATGCTCCTGCCAAGCATTTTTTCAAAGAAAATTAACCATTAAAGACTTCATCCTCATTTCAGCAGGTTCTGAGCACAACCTTGAGATGTAAAATAAACATGTGCTTCAGTCCACTGAATGTTCAGCTTTCCACATTGAACTCAGCTCCCAAGTTTCCTCAGGAGGGAGTTGGGTGTCCTAGCAATCAGTGACTAAGTTGGACTTAAACCCATCCCTTTAGCAGACTTTATAACCAAGTCTCTAGCCAAACCCTTCGTCAAGTGATTAGCTAAATTTTGTTGAGATCTAACAAACTCTATAGATACCACCCCATTCATGATAAGTTCACGAATCATGCTATGTCTGAAACCTAAGTGTCTAGACTTACCATTGTACATTTGGCTATAAGCCTTAGCCAATGTAGCTGCACTATCACAACGGATAGAAATAGGTTCTATAGGTTTATGTCACAATGGAATCTCAAGAAGCAAGTTTTTCAACCATTCAGCTTCTTTACCAGCAGCTGCCAAAGCCACAAACTCATATTCCATTGTGGAACTGGTGATGCAAGTTTGCTTCTTGGATGCCCAAAAAATTGCACCTCCACCAATTAGGAATACCCAGCCACTGGTAGACGAATTGTATTCGGTGTTACTGATCCAACTTGCATCAGTGTATCCTTCCAACACTGAAGGATAGCCAGTATATGAGAGACTATAATCCATAGTTCTCTTCAAATACTTCAGTACCCTCTGAACTGCTTGCTAGTGATGAGCACTAGGATTACTAGTATACCTGCTCAATTTACCCACTGCAAAAGCAATATCAGGTCTTGTACAAGTCATGGCATACATCAGGCAGCCAATTACCCTAGAATACTCAAGTTGAGATACAACTTTGCCATTATTAGGCATCAGCTTCTCACAAGTATCCATAGGTGTACTCACTGGAGTACAATCAAAGTAATTGAATTTCCTCAACACCTTCTCAATATAATGAGACTGAGAGATAGAAATTCTTTTACTTTCATGTTTAATCCTTATACCAAGGATAACATCAGCCTCCCCCATGTCTTTCATGGAGAACCTTGATGACAAAAATTCCTTTGTCAGGTCAACCTGATTTTGGTCAGTGCCAAAGATCAACATGTCATCAACATATAGACAAATTATGACTCCTTTACTAGATTCATCAAATTTGCTATATACACATTTGTCAGCTTGGTTAAGAACATAACCATTAGACAAAACCATTTCATCAAATTTTTGATGTCATTGCTTAGGTGCCTGTTTCAGTCCATAAAGAGACTTAATCAGTTTACACACCTTGTTTTCATTGCCAGGCATGATGAAGCCCTGAGGTTGGTTCATGTAAACCTCCTCATCCAATTCACCATTCAAGAAAGCTGTCTTCACATCCATCTGATGAATAATCAGATTGTGAATTGATGCCAAAGCAATCAGCAATCTTATGGTACTGATACGAGCCATAGGGGCATAAGTATCAAAATAGTCTATCCCTGACTTTTGTTTAAAGCCCTGAATGACTAGTCTAGCTTTAAACTTTTCAATAGTTCCATCTACCTTCATTTTCCTTTTGAAAATCCATTTGCAACCCAAAGGTTTGCAACCAGGTGGTAGATCAACCAACACCCAAGTGTTGTTGCCCATGATGGAATCCATCTCATCATTGATTGCTTCTTTCCAGAAAGCAATATCCTGGGACTTCATTGCTTCTTCAAATGTCTTGGGATCATCCTCAACAATGAAACAATAGGAGTATTGGTCAGAGACCTCATCCCTTGTTCCTTCAACCAAGTATAGTTGAAACTCAGGTCCAATGACTTTGGAGTCCTGATCCTTTTGCTCTTCCTGAGCATAGGTTCAGGTTGTTGAACCACAACCTCATCAGGGACCACTGATGGCACTTCATCAGGGACCTCTGAAACACCAGTGTCATGAGTTCTATTAGGAATCCTCTGACTTGGTCTAGGGACTGATGAGAATCTATTCTCATCAAAGTTTGCATCCCTTGATTCAGTTATGGAGTTAATTGAAACATATTCATTAGGTTCAATGACATAGAACCTAAAAGCCTTTGAATGCTCAGCATATCCAACAAAGATGCAATCAATGCCTCTTTCACCCAAAGTTTTCAGCTTTGGATTAGGGAGTCTTACAACAGCCCTACAACCCCAAACCCTGAGATAGTTCAGGTTGGGTTTCCTTTTAGTCCAGAGTTCATAAGGGGTAACCTTGTTCCTTTTGTTGGGAACCCTATTTAATAAATAGCAAGTTGTTAACATAGCTTCACCCTAGAACCCTTGACTCAGTCATGAATATGACAACCTGGAATTAACCATCTCCTTCAGCACCCTATTTTTCCTTTCAAAAATAGCATTTTGCTGAGGAGTATAGGGAGCAGTCATTTCATGGATAATACCAACAGACTGAAAATACTGAGTATCCATGTACTCACCTCCCCTATCAGTCCTTAATCTTTTGATTAGGGACCCAAGTTGTAATTCAACTTCAGTTTTAAACACTTTAAATTTATCTAATGCTTCATCCTTAGTATGTAATAGATAGACATAACAAAACCTAGAAGCATCATCAATAAATGTCACAAAGTACTTCTTATTCCTCAAAGAGGGAGTGGCATGCAAATCACACAGGTCACTGTGTATTAGCTCCAAGAGCTTAGTCTCACGACTAACACCCTAAAAAGGTTTCTTAGTTATCTTGGTCAACATGCAAGTTTTACACTTTTCAGTGTCCATGTCAAATGCTGGGATTAACCCATCCTTAGAAATATCTTGCATTCTCTTATAGTGAACATGGCCAAGTCTAGCATGCCAAAGGGTAGAGTCAGTCAGGTCATAGGTGGTCACAAAGGCTGAATTAACACTATCAGTGACAATATTAAGCCTGAACATTTTTTTTTTTGGGTAAAAGGGTTTCATCACCCCGGTAAAATAATTAAGCCTGAACATTTAATTACACAAATAGCCAAAACCAATAAAAACACCACTTTTAGACAAGACAAACTTATCAGACTCAATAACTTGTTTATATCCATGATTATTCAAAACACTACTTGAAACCAAGTTTTTCCTTATATCAGGAACATGAATAACATTAAACAAAGTTACAATCTTTCCAGAACTAAATCTAAGGTCTACACAACCATGACCATGCACCAAGGCTGTTGACTCATTTCCCATGTGAAGAATAGAACCATCATTCAGTGACTCATAAGTCTTGAACCAGCTTCTATCTTTGCACACATGAACTGTTGCACCAGAGTCAACCCACCACGCAACATCATCATCTTGCACATAATAAGATTTAGATACATATGTAACATAATAAATCTAAAAAGACTTATTAAACATATTCTGACCTTTCAGTGAGTTGGTAGAACCACCACTCCCTAAACCATTAGTTCCTGATCCATTGGCTTTACCACCAACCTTAACACCCTTGTAGTCCCTTTTAATGTGACCAATTTTGCCACATTTCCAACAAGTAGGTGTGGCCTTCTTGTTAGGATCTGCCCTTGTGTTGTCATGATATTTGCGTTTGCCTTTGTTGTCATTGTACCTGGTGGAGTTGTTATGCTCCGCCATATTGACAACAGCTGCACCAGTAGCATTGCTACTCTTTGGCTTGTCATTATCCTGCACCTTGAGAGATTCCTCAATGCGCAGATGACTGCCCAACTCAACCAGAGTTAACTCCTCTTTCTTATGTTTCAAGGTATGCTTGAAATCTTTCCAAGAAGGAGGAAGTTTATCAATAATACAAGAGACTGAAATAGCCTCATTCATGTGCATATTGTGTTGTGTAAACCTTTCAAGTATTCCAAGAAATTCATTGTATTGTTCCATGACTGGTCTTGAATTAGTCATTTTGTAATTTGTGAAACTACTAACAATAAACTTCTTACTTGATGCATCCTCAGCCATATATTTGGCATCCAAGGAATCCCACAGTTCTTTGGAAGATTCAATGTTCTGATAAATGTCAAATAGAGAATCAGACATACCATTGAGAATTAAACCTCTGCAAAGTAGACTATTCGACCATAATGCCTGGGTTACACGAATATTTACTTGGGATAAGACCAAATGGTGGTTATAGAATTAGGCACAATTCAATAACCCTTGCGCATACAAGTGTTTTAGTTATCTGTTTGTTTCTCCTGATATTGTATGTTTCAGTATATCTTCAAGCTGAAGATGACAATCTCTACTTATAGTAGAGAACACTCAACACTAATCAATGGACATTATGTGTGGTTAACGGCCAATTAATCACCCATAATAAACCTCCATAATCATAGAAATAGTGGTTACATGACCAATTAAACGTGATCATAAAGCAGTCATAACAGCCAATTGAATGAGTCAAAGCTATTACAAAATAATTACTGCAACACTACCAGTAGGAACCATTACACTAGCAGCAGGAACCATACACTACCAGCAGGAACCATCAGCAGGAACTATTACACTAGCAGCAGAAACCATAACACTACCAGTAGGAACCATCAGTTACTACATTATCAGTAGTAACTAATACACTACCAGTGCACTAAATTTTCCAACACATCCGGCACAACCGATGTTCACATCGGTTGAAGGATGAAAAACACGTTGCCCGACCGATATTTTTCCTTCGATTGGGACTAGCCTTACAAGTTAAGTTTACTTATGCATGGTAGACCGTAAGGCTTATCGTCTAAAAGTATATTTTATTTATTACTTTCTTGAGTCGTATGTATTATCGTTAAGATCAGACTATTTAATAAGTAATTTTTTGAATTTCAACTATTTTATATATCGATTGACGTATTTTTAAGTATTGAATCAAATATTTTTTTAAATTGATACGCAAAATTATTAAAATTTGAAAAATTGGTTATTAAATAGTCTGGTGCACGCAAATATGATACATTACAACTAAAAGAATGACAAGTATGGAATATACGGATGCTTCTGATGTGGCTAGTTCGAGTGGAACAAAGATCTCTACATCTAATCAGTTTGATGCTCTTAATATGGAATATACGGATGCTTTTGGTATTCCTTCAAATGACACCAACAAGGATGTGGATTCTGGTCGTACAATGGAAGTTAATGAAGATAAGTCTACTAAGACAGGTACTGCATCACAAGAACCCCTTTTGAGTGATTTGAAAGAGATAGAGTCGGGTGTGTCTCCTATAACTAGTGATTCTTGTATTCCGCCCACCTCTTCTACTAAGAGAGTTAACCCTTTTTCTAAAGTGGGAGATATCGTGGTGTCTGATTCTGAAGATGAGGTGGTTGCTAACCCATTTGATGAGTCTGCTAATCTATTCGCTGGTGGCCAAGAGTTTGAAGATGAGTATGATGACTATGACTACGATGACTATGCGAAGCAGGTTTCTGATCTTCCAGGGAATTTGGATGCCTTTAATGCCATGTATGGCACCAAGCTTCAAGGACCTAGGAAGTAATTTTCTTTCGTTATGTCCTATGTTATCATTAGAGTAGTGGTTTGTTTTCTTGTTTAGAAAATATGTAGTATCTTGTTATGTAAGCTTTATGCCTATATAACGGGCTGAGATATGAGATTTCACTCATATCCATTGTGCTTAAACGTTTTTTGGTTAATATATTTACCAGGGTGCAGGATTACTCCCCTTTACAAAAAAAAAAAAAAAAAAAAAAAAAAAAAAAAAAAAAATGACAAGTAAAATACATCTTGAGAAAATGAGCCCTAATTCATGTGAAGTTGAATACATACAAATTTGTATCGTGTTCTTTTAAGCAAAGATTTTATTTAATTGATCATAAGCAAAGATTTATACTCCGTATTAAATTATATATCTTGCTATCGTGTTTTTTTGGTTAAAAAGTACTCCCTCCGTCCCATAATAATTGTCCACTTTGACTTTTTTGAGTCTTTCTTGTTCAACTTTGACCGTTAATAATTTTATTTGTGTTATATAATACTTGGTGAAAATTATACCAAGTGAAAATACATTTAAAACCCAATCTATTCATATATATTTCATCAAGTATTATATTATACAAACAAAAATATTTTTGGTCAAAGTTAGATAGAAAAGACTTAGAAAAAGTAAAGTGGACAATTATTATGGGACGGAGGTAGTACTAAACAATAAAAGAAAGTTTTTGGCCCAAAAAATTGTGAAAAGTAAGCTGTATTTTTTATTACCATAAATTGTAAAGTGTTAAACTTAATTGGAGAAGAATATTTAGCATGAGATGCCAAAGATATTCTGGACGTTGTAGCATTGACCAAATTAGGAATCCTCATTCTGATGGTTGTTTAGAGGAGTTGTATCTTTCGAAATCTATAATTTTGAACATAATGGTTATATATGCATAAGTCTTTTTCAGAGAAAAATAAATAAGAATAAATTAAAACTCATCAATTTGGATTTTATTTCATGATGATGATCTATTCACATACTATATAATTGGTTGTAAAATTAAACTGGCTTGTACTTAGTTGATAATAATGAAATAAACCATCATAAAATATGTTTCTTTGATAAAGAGTGTTCCAAATTTTATCGTTTCATCAAATGACCAATAAGAAAGATTTTCTTCCTTATAGATGAACAACATGAGTTGATCGGGCTAATTGTGCACATATACCCTTAGCTTAGAAACATTAGCAGGACATGCAAGTTATATCTACCAAGAACTACGATGATTGTGTCGACATGATTAGTCAAATAGTTCGCTAACAAGTCATACCTGTGAAGCCAAGAAACTGAAAATATCTGCAAGCATATATGTAATATGAATACAAGTTTAGTACATTTTAATAGTTACTTGTAAAATGTATCAAAGTGATGACCTAATATTTCCTAATCTCTTCTTTAACACGTTTTCATTTGTTCACGAAACTATCCTTTTCAAACCATCAACGTTGTTGTCCATATTTACTACGTATTTAGTCACCTTTTTTCTTTCTACTAATAATACATTTAAAATAAAGAAAGAACTTAATTATTTATAACTTTTTCTTATCATGTATAGTTAGACGGGATGCAATGACGATGAGGGGTCACCCTCACCTCCATCTTCACGCGGTGCTCACTTCTATCATCTTTTTTTTGCACTTAATCCTTATTATGTTTTTTTCTTTGTAATTGTGTGCAGGGTATTTTCTGATGTATATTTATATAAAGTGAGTATTTTTAATGGTGATGATCATTGAAGTTAAAAGATAGTGATACTATGATAGTGAGAATGTGTTGAATGGTGATGTGACGTTGATGTTAATGTGAGGATAGTGATGACCATTATGACTAGTTTTAAAGAACCGTTTCATACTTTCATTAAGGGATGTGATTTGCACACTCTCATAATTGATTGCCACACTCAAGTTTTAAGTATTTTGACATATATATCCTTACAGGGTGAAAATAAGTAGAAGTAATGTGAGGATATAAATGTCAAAACATTTAAATTTTGAATGTGACAATCAATTATAAGAGTGTGCAAATCACCTCCCTTTCATTAATAGTCTAAATGACATTTTTTTTTTCTTTTTTTTTCTTCATCATATCGGTTGACTAGGCTACAAACTTTAAGTTAGGATAAACAATGAAAATACTCTATGCACTATCTCTAATAACTCGTTTATCAAATGTGAAATATTGTCGTTCTACACTACCAAAATTGTTTGTTGATGATAATTTGATCATTTACCCAACATCATCTTCTTCATTTTTTTCCCATATTTTTATTTATCTTCTTCACTTGCTGCTATTTAATTTGCCCAGCTGTCAGGTAATTAATTACCCAACTGTCATTTAATGCCAATTTATTAATAGGTTTTGCTAAACACTGTCCACTGGACAAATATTTAAGGCACATTAAACAATATGTTATTTTCATATTTAAAGTAATTATGCCTTTAATGCACAATAAATGAACATAAAAGTTAACTTAAATATATGTCATTTTTTATTTAACAAAGTCCAAATTTCTTTTTATATTCATGTTAAACATTGCTGAGTGGGCATTGTTTAGCACAACCCATATTTTTTAAAAAGTCAAATATGGTGCACCGCAAATTAAACCAAATTAAAAAAAATGCAAATGGCGGCCACGATGGTGTTTAAAAACGCAACCTATTAGATGAAGTGGTGGTGGGGGATCGGTGGTGATGTTAGCGGAAGTAGCGGCGACGACAATGTTTATGATCGGAAGTGATCGTGATTTTGGGCAGCCGGAGGTAGTGGCGATGGTTGGTGAAGAAGTTAAAAGGCATATAAGTCTTTTTATGAAAAAAAAAAAAAAAAAAAAAAAAGTTAACTGTTATGTATGATAAACCGATGACAGTATACAATGTGATAAAATGAATGAGAACAAAAATAGTAAAAGAAGCATAATGAGTTATCTTAGATGGTACATAAAATATTTTCGATGTTTACCCATATTTTAATCAGGGAGGTGATTTGTACACTTTATAAATTGATTGGAACACTCAAAAGTATTATATCTTGACATTTATACCTTTGCAGGGGTAAATATGAGTAAAGTGATCTAAGAGTATATATGTCAGTACACAATACTTTTGAATGTCTCAATTAATCAATTAATAGAGTGTGCAAATCACATCCACTTTAATCATAACTTAAGGAATATTATTAAGGATATTATTAGCGAGAGTAGTCGTTCGTAGCAAGAGGAAGGAATGACATTTTTAATAGGGAAAATGATAAATTTAGGCATCAAAGTTGCCACGTTTTCTTTTTCTGGGCATCGAACTTTTTTTTTTCCTATTGTAGCACTGAACTTGCCTAATTTTCCTTTTGTGACACAAAATCAAACTTCGATGCCCAGAAAAGGAAAAATAGGCAAGTTCAGTGCTACAATAGGAAAAAAAAAAGTTCGATGCCCAGAAAAGGAAAAAAAGTTCGATGCCTAGAAAAAAAAAGTTCGACCGTTAATTTTTTTATTGCACCGTTAGTCCTTTTCGTCCGTTTTTACACGTTTTCATCCGTTTTTACACGTTTTCGTCCGTTTTTGCACGTTTTCGTCCGGTTTTGCACGTTTTCGTCCGCTTTTGCACAGTTTCGTCCCGTTTTTGCACATTTTCGTCCGCTTTTGCACAGTTTCGTCCGTTTTTACACGTTTTCGTCCGTTTTTGCACGTTTTTGTCCGCTTTTGCACAGTTTCATCCCGTTTTTGCATGTTTTCGTCCGCTTTTGCACGTTTTCGTATGTTTTTGCATAGTTTCGTCCGTTTTTACACATTTCTTCCGTTTTTGCACAGTTTCGTCCTTTTTTGCACGTTTTCGTCCGCTTTTGCACGTGCAAAAACAGACGAAAACGTGCAAAAGCGGACGAAAACGTGCAAAAGCGGACGAAAACGTGCAAAAACGGGACGAAACTGTGCAAAAGCGGACGAAAACGTGCAAAAGCGGACGAAAACGTGCAAAAACGGGACGGAACTGTGCAAAAGCGGATGAGAACGTGCAAAACCGAACGAAAACGTGCAAAACCGGACGAAAACGTGCAAAAAGGGACGAAACTGTGCAAAAGCGGACGAAAACGTGCAAAACCGGACGAAAACGTGCAAAACGGACGAAAACCGTGTAAGAACGGACGAAAACGTGTAAGAACGGGCGAAAAGGACTAACGGTGCAATAATATAATAACGGTCGTTAAAAACAGAAGAAAAGGACTAACGGTGCAATAAAAAAATTAACGGTCGAACTTTTTTTTTCTGGGCATCGAACTTTTTTTCCTTTTCTGGGCATCAAACTTTTTTTTTTCCTATTGTAGCACTGAACTTGCCTAATTTTCCTTTTGTGACACAAAATCAAACTTCGATGCCCAGAAAAGGAAAATTAGGCAAGTTCAGTGCTACAATAGGAAAAAAAAAAGTTCGATGCCCAGAAAAGGAAAACGTGACAACTTTGATGCCTAAATTTATCATTTTCCCTTTTTAATATTATCATTTAGACAAAATTTAAAACCGCAAATTTGACCAAACAAACTTTATATTTTACATGTTAAACTCTAGTTGTTTCAACACACTGTGGGTCAAAATCCGAAAGCCATACTTTATTTCAAACAAATCTGATCCATTGGGTAATAATGTTCAATTCTTTTGTGATTCTTTGTTTTAAACGGTAGTATATCATAATAAAACTAGCCAGAAGTTAGAACATACAAACACCGAAACACCAGTAAAAAAAGTCCGCCCAAAAACTACACCGCAACAAAAGATCTAGAACCTTAAACGGAAAATTAGCCCAACCCCTGTAATCAAACTAAGGCAAAACCTAAAAAACTGCTAAACCTAAACCCACAACTCCACAAGCCTTTGCACATCAATTTTTGTTGTGCTAATCGGGTAATTGGGTTTATATAGATTGATAGCGTGTATACTTTTATAACTCAAGTTTGATATAACAACTTGATAAGATATGATATCAGACAACTATATGAATTTTGAAGACTAAATTAGAAGTATAATGAAGATGCAACATATGCATTCATGATTCATCAAAATACGTGTCAAATTGTCAATCACTTAGACAAAAATTTCGTCTTCTATATAAATTAGTAAATTACGTCATAATCGCATAATATTACAAAATCGTTTATCTCGTTATCCACAAATTATAAAATGACAAAAATGAGAGATCAACAGCCTTATAATCATAAAACTTAGAAAGAACTATGATGTTTGAAGTTAGGTCTTGCAAAGGTTCACAACTCTTGATAGTTTGATACCATTTTTTTAACCCCTTGTTTTTGGCTTCTTTCTTACCTACTACAGTAGTTTATTACTCGTATGATCTTAGTACGTGTTTGGTGTGTGCCTTTTAGGCATGAGGAATGGAATCAAAGAGATGACAAATGTTTGGAGTGTGGGGTTCGGTTTGAAAATTAGGTATGACACTTTTGAATGAGGTGTTTCATGATACCAGCCTTAGAGCATGGGGTGTCGTGGGCAACCCACTTCTCTTCATTTGGGCCCCACGTGTGCCACATCACCTCCACATCACTCCAACACACTCACTTAAAAATACCCCCAAATCACAACTTACTCAAACCTCTTCACTTGGGTCCCACCCACCCTCACAAACACATCAAACATAAAAGAAACAAACACAAATGCACTGCAAAACATTTTGTCTTTATTTGTTTCGTTGTAACGGCGAGAATCAAAGTGGTAAAGGGCCATGGTGTCGTGGTGAAGAGTGAAAAAAAGTGGTGAAGTGCCACGTAGGAAGTGGCGAGAAAAGAAATGCTCCATACCCCATGCTCTTAATAGGTGGAGTTTTTGAGAGATAAACTTATTTTCGTCTGAAAAGTTGAATAGTGTCACTACTCACATACATCTTTTCAATTTATTTATCTCAATTAGGGTTGAGCACAAACTCATCGAACCGAGTTGAATCGTAAAATGTAGCCGAACCGGACCGAACCGAATTGACCATTTTCAGTTCGGTTTCAGTTCTGTGTATTACCGGTTGTCGGTTTTCGGTTCGGTTCGTTTCAATTCGACCCAAAACCGATCAAACACACACATAAAGCATGTAAACCGTACCGAACCGAACCGATTCAGTTCAATTCATTGTTTGGAAATCGGTTCTCGGATCAGGCCGATTTTCGTTGGTTTAGGTCAGTTTCGGACCGATGCTCAGCCATAATCTCAATTATTTATTATGTCTTTACCATCAATTATGTGGGCCACTTGCTATTATATCACTCTTTTTTAGTTTTAAATTAACAGAAATTATGATTTCAATCCATAAGTCATTTAACAAAGAGAAAATTCTCTATTTAGTACAAAATTTTATGGTGAGGTCACCATCTAAGAAAAAAAAACACTTTTTTCTTAAATGGTCATGTGTGAATGTGCGACTCTACTGCTTTTTAAACACGTGTCCCCGACAACAAGTACAATCCCAATCATTTTGTTGGCCACATGGCATATATCCCTATCAACGAGTACAAGCAAATGTGCGACTGACAGATGTGCGAATGTGCGACTGACGGCTACCTTTATTGGAAAAGAGCAAAATATTTTAATGCTCAGAAATAAAATCTTTTCCAATAAAGGTAGCCGTCAGTCACACATTCGCACATCCGCCAGTCGCACATCTGCTTGTACTTGTTGTCAGGGCATATACCATGTGGGCCAACAAATGATTGGAATTGTACTTGTTGTCGAGGACATATGTCCAAAAAAGTAGTGGAGTCGCACGTTCACACATAACCATTTAAGAAAGAGATGTTTTTGACTTAAATAATAACCTCGCCATATAATTTTGTACCCTTTGAACAATTTTCTCTTTAACAAAACAAACAACATATAATATAATCATACATTTTCTATCACCTTATCTTATACCAAATCCAAATCATATTCCAACCCCACCTATAAACCAAACGGACCCTTAAAAATCTATATAACTTTGAAACTTGTAGTTTCATGAAATAAATGTTAGTATTATGACCAGATTATATTATATATTTTATAAATATGTTTAATATAATTATATAATGATTAAACATATAATGATTAAACATAATGTAAGTATAATGACTAAATATATAATTTTGTCAATAGACTATATATCTTCAAAGTTGAGTTTCATGCAATAAACTTATGTATTAGTAATTATAAAATAATGGTTGTAACATATATTTTATAAACATGTTTTATATATCTATATAACGAAAATGAATTAAATATATTTATATATTGAGTTCAAATTAAGTTTTTGATTTTAAAGAAATACGTTTTGTTTTCAAATATTTTTTAAAAATTCGTGTACAATAGATTTTTAAGTAGATGTACATTGTTAAAGTATAATTTTTTTTATTAATTAATCATATATAATCTTGTTTTCAAGATACGTGCATCGCACAAATACTCATGACGAATATTTTCAAATCCACATTCGTGAGTTCTAAGTATCGATATAAACAATATGAAAATTTATATAATAAATGCTTAAAAAGATAACTTGACATTTTTTTTTTTTTTTTTTTTTTTTTTTTTTTTTTTTTTTTTTTTTTTTTTTTTGCGCGCAAAGATTAATTGTATTAATAACCAAACATTATACATCAGAAGGATACAAACACTTATTTGAACATGTCCCAAATCAAATACAAAATAAAACACATGACCTCCGATATCTGATAGAACTAAAAACATATCGGAAAAAACTAAACTTTGACAAAGAATCAAAACATAGCAACATTCTTCACTGCTATATCCAAGAATCAGAAGACTGAATTCACCTTAGATTGTACCATACAATCTAACTACATTTTCATAACACCTTCCTACCAAAACCATTCAACCAGCATCAACAATGATCAAGGTAGGAAAAGGAGAATGACATCATTAGAAACCCATAACCCCTCAAAGTCAAGGGCTATACCTATGACCTACATTTCCATCTTTAAAAAATGGCTTCAGTCATCAGGGAACACACACCTTAAGGAATGACCAACCAAACCTCCTTACCAGTGTATAACTAAAACCATGTAGGTTCATCTTTCACACCTCATAATTCCTAATAACATACACTGCCAAACCAATTCACTTACCCTTCTCAGATGAAAACTCACTTTATTGTCTACAAGAAATTCATAAACTGCATATTTTTAAAGTCAAATTCGATACACATAAATATATATTTATTTATAAATATATCAAACTTGATTATAACTTAATGTATACATACTATTACTAAATTACAAATAATAATAATAACAATAATAATAATAATAATAATAATAATAATAATAATAATAATAATAATAATAAGAGTAGTGATTGGGAGGCCTAAAACTCATGCCTAAACTTGCGTGGCATCATCCTGATGGCCACAGTCAGGGGACCCACTTTTTCACAAACCATCAGGATCATGCCACGTATGTTTAGGCATGTATACATACTATTATTATTATAATTATTATTTTCGTCCAACATTATGTAAAATTATTATGATTTAATAAAATAATAATAATAATAATAATAATAATAATAATAATAATAATAATAATAATTAAAAAAAATTCAATATATCTTCGCACTATTATAAATTTTTTATAAAATGGATTTTTTGAACTTGTGCCTTAGGGGCACAAGTTAAGCACACAAAAAATACTGAAGGATCTACAAAAAAAGACTTAAGAATCTACACAAAAGTACACTTTTCTATACTTTTGTGTGAGTTTCTCAGTATTTTTCTATACTTTTTGGTATGTTTAACTTGTTAAACACAAGTTAGAAAAATCCTTATAAAAAAGCCAAAACAATTAACTCTTACGCAATTAACAATCCAGTAATGAAATGGGTATATCATACTTATAGATTCATTACACACCAATTTGGTGTCTATAAAATTCATTCCCGCAGGCCACTCTCTTTTCTACTACAAAATTCAAATATCTATACACTTTTTCATTCCATATTTTATCAACCAAACATAAATAATCGTAATGATACAATTTTTCATATCCATTATCCTTCTATCACATACCAAATCTGATACCCATTATTGATTTCTAGCAACAAACCAAATGGCCCCTAAAATGTTGGGACTATATTTACGATTTTGAGAATTTGGGACGAAATTCGAGAATCACGAAATTCGAGAATCGCGTAGAGTTTGGGGAGTATGAGACTATGAGTGTAATATATGTGTGTTTCACGTGGTCAAATTTTCAACCAAGTTTTGGCGACCGATAACGATCATAGCTATACAACGGACGACTTACGATGACCGATCAGTCAACCGACGGACGACCACACCATTGTGCATAGCCTAAGAGTGCTAGGTGAGGTGAAAACCTTTAACACGTTATTGGTATGCCACATCAGCGCCACATCATACCCCTCCCAATAACACACCAATAACTAAAACACCCTCCTTCATAACACACCAATAACATGTTATTGAGTCCCACTTTTTTTCATTTTATTTTATTTAAAAACAAACAATTAACGTTTAAAAAATAAAAAATAAAAAAAAATACCTTTGGCGTCAGCCATTGAAATGGCGGAAGTGCTTTTGGCGGATGAATGGCGCCGGAGGTGGTGAGGCAATGGCGGCGCCATTGGTATTGATGGTTGCGTTTGGCGTGTTGATAGCATATCTCACCGAGCACTCTAATGCAATTAGCAATCCAAAGTCCACTTGTTTTCTCATTAATCATCCCAAAGCTTTTAAGTACTTTAGTTAATCACCATTAATTAGCATAATGCATTGGGATAAAAAACACATGGTACAACTTACCAAACCACAAAGATACAAACATCACAAAAGTACAAAACAACATTGTACAACTTCTCTCACTCACTCTGCTCAAGTACTCACACCATCACACAAAACACTAATGTCGTCTTCACCAAAGCTCACAGCACCATACGGCTCGTGGTTATCTCCGATCACCTCCGACTTAGTCTCTGGCGCAGGCAAGACTCTCGGTGGCACCAAAGTTGACTCTCATGGCCACCTTTTATTACTCGAATCTCGTCCTAGTGAATCAGGGTAACATTTATAAACCATCACTGCTTTAAGATTAGCTTTATAGTTACCCAAAACACATTTTTTATTGATGTTATAAGTAAAACTATGCATTTGCTTTAGTTAGTTTTCCTATATTAGATAATAGATTGTTAGTTGGTCTATTAAGTTTAGTAGGGCTGAGCAACGAAGGCTCAAAACCGAACCAGACCGACGAAACCGACCAAACCAACAAAAACCAAACCTGACGGACAGCCAGTCGGTTTCGGTTTCCGGTTTTACATGATTTCGGTTTTGGGTGGGGTCGGTTCGGTCCGGTTCGGCCTAAAACCGCCAAAAACATACCAAAATACACCTAGACCGACAAAACCGAACCGACAACGTTAGGTTCGGTTTTGGTTCGCCTTTTTTACGGTTTTCGGTCCTCGGTTTTCTCGGTTCGGGTCGGGTCGGTTTATGACCGATGCTGAGCCCTAAAGTTTAGAAACAATCCCTAAAACATGTCGGTCGCACTTTCAATTTGCTCTATATACAGGGAGACTCCAAATCTCAATTTTATATTTGTGCAACCCATTATATTGTTGCCAAGTGTCCATTTTGGTAGGTATGTGTTTTTCTGCGATTGACTTGATATTTTGTGCGACCGTTTTGTATTTTGAAAAAGACAAAATTATCAAATAAAAGAAAAACTTTCTATTTTTTTATTTCTCTTATTTATTTTATTTTTTTTGAGAATTTTGTCTTTTCCAAAAAGGACAAAACAGTCAAAAGTAATTTTTTCTCAGCCGTGAGTTGCACAAAAAGTACAACAGTCGCTCTAGCAAAAAAAAGTTCAACCATGTCTCACTTTTCGTAAAAAACAAACTTGTCAAAAAGGTAGTGGACATTTGGCAACAAGGTCTAGCAATCGCACAAAAATAAAACTAAAAAATTTGAAATTTGTGTCTTTTTTGAGAAGTTTCAAAGTGAAACTGTTGAAATTGGAAATGGCCCTTAAGTTTGTTGGTAGGTTTTATTATGTCTCACGTAGTCTATAAATAGTGATGAATAATAAATGTATCTTACGGATTTAAAAATTACAAGACTCGAGACGAAATATTAGTTATTGGTACAAAGAACTGAAATGTCATTCTATCAAATTCAAATATATTAGTAGGAGTAATAATTTTCCATTTCTAAGATTTTGTGTGTGTGTGTGTTTTCTTGTGTATAATTTTTTTAGGACGGAATTAGTATTAGGTATTATCAAATCATGTCGTTTCAAAACATATAAGGGCATCCGCTTTGATAAACCATTGTATTTTATAAATCTATTTTCACCATGTAAAACTTGATAAATATCTCAAATGCATTATAATTGTGAATAGGTTCAACATTTTGGACTTTTAACATCATATAGGCATGAAAAACAAAAAGTAACACTTTTCATAAAATTCAAACATTTTCTTCAACCTCCCATGTTGGATGGTCTAATGACATGAGCAAAACGGATAAAAAGGTGTAACAGACGGTTGCACTCTATTGAGCAAAGCAAAAAGTATATTGCTACTCTATGACAGTTGCACTTGTTTTAATTACAGACGAGGCGTTATAGTTAAAGGAGGTGATAATGAAGATACTGATGTGACGCCAGTGGAGTATTCAGTCCGTACAGTTGCTAATGAATATGGTGGTGGTGATTTCTGTGTTCTAGGGGATACAGGAGCGTTAATTTTTTCAAATTACGATGATCAGAGACTTTACATGCAGTTGATTGATTCTAAAGGTTAGCGATAAAAGAACTAGATGTTTAGAAGATTACTACTATACTTTTTGGATGCTATTGTAAAGTTTAATAGCCGAGTGAGTTCCGTTTTGGTAGTTGTTTAACGGGATTTAGATATATTAGAAAATTACTCGTATATGTTTACTTGTTATGAAAACTAAGAAAAGACATACAAACTAAAGAAAACCTTTTGGTCCTGGTGAATTCGATAACTCATAGCTTGTAGTCTCGTAGTTTCTAAGAGTATCCGAAATTCATACTGATTTTGAGGCGCTCTAAGTTCAGTGCAAGTTATCATCTCTGATTTTTGTACGGTTCTGAATATAGCTTTTCACCAAATTTTTTAATATTCCTTCTTTTGGAAACAGAATCTCCACCTGTGGCACTTACACCTGATTATGGTGGACCTCTAGTAGCCTATGCTGATGGCGTTTTTGATAAAAGGCTTAATCGGTATATCACTGTCAGGGAAGGTATATTGTCGATCCTGTTTTTCTTTTCCTTATACTCTTTTCCTCAATTAAAATTGTCGTGTGGCTCCTAACTTCTTGACAGACCGACGCGAAAGTTGCAGGACCTCTGTCACAACTATCGTATCAGTTGAACTCAAGGATAACAGCAATATTCAAGGTATAGTTAATGTATGTCTTTTCATATTCATGACTCTTTTAGTTATGGAACCGTACTGTTGTGTTTTTTATTTACTTCTTTATATGCTAATGACACGCAGATCCGAAAGTATTAGTTGGGGGAAATGATTTCTATGCATTTCCCAGATTAGATCCAGAGGGAAAAAAGTTGGCATGGATTGAATGGAGCCACCCTAACATGCCATGGGATCGATCCCAACTTTGGGTCGGTTACATCTCAGACAACGGGTAAAAACATTAATTCATATCTTTCGTCCCGTTATTCTAAATTGTTGTTATCCATCTGATGTTTATTGTCATATGTGCTGTATAATGCAGAGATATATACAAACGTGTATGTGTGGCCGGGGATGATCCTTCCATAGTAGAATCCCCAACTGAACCAAAGTGGTCATCAGAAGGTGATTTCAACTGTCGCTTTTTTCAAATGCAGATAATATTATTGATGTTGGTCCTTTAGATCTCTTTGTCGCCATGGAAAATGTTCTATATATTTGAGTAATAATCAAATTCTATATTGAAGTTACATCCATGCCAATCAAACTCTGTGTTATCAAGTTCTTATACATATATTGCTTCTGTTTACTGCAGGAGAATTGTTCTTTGTCACTGATAGGAATCTTGGATTTTGGAATCTTCACAGATGGGTAATCTCTATAGAAGTTCTTGGCAGCTTTTTTTGTTTGGAAATTATATCTTGATGATTACATTAGTTTAAGCTACCAATTGTGGTCCATAAGCCTCGTATGCCGTTACTTCTACAATTGAAACAAAACGTGTAACATTTTAGTACTTATGTCATCTACATATGCAGAAGTCAATCTATTAAAATGTTTTACCGCTTAGTGATTAAAATAAAGTCCCTTCAACATTATTTTGGCATGTTAGGTTCTTGAAGCTTCAAACATTATATGAATGAGGTTATTTGTTTTCTAACAGGTGGAATCTGACAACAAGGTGTTGCCGGTTTACTCATTAGAGGCTGAGTTTACAAGGCCATCATGGGTGTTTGGCATAAACTCTTACGAATTACTTGAAGAGAAAAAGAACTTAATTGCTTGTAGTTACAGGTAAATCTGTCATCTGTGACTGTATTACCATTAACTCCTTCGTATAATTCGTTTTTAATTATCTCATTTAACTGAATATCAACGATACATAGGCAGAAAGGAAGGTCATATCTTGCAGTTGTGGACAAAGATAAGCACACATTATCCGTTCTTCAGACTCCTTTCACAGACCTAAGAAATATTGTAATCTCAACACATCCTGTCCTAAATGTGATGTTAAATTTCTCTTTTGACTTCATACTTTATGTAATTTTATATTAAATCTTGCTTGCAGACTTCGGGTATACGATGCCTATATGTTGAGGGGGCATCTGCCATTCATCCATTGTCGGTAGCGAAGGTTAGATCCTGTTTTTGGTCTTATATCTGAAGTTTAACCAAATCTTTAGTTCGTTTTTTACTTGAGATCAAACTAATACTAAAAGCTATCAAATTTGACGTAAACAAAATTAGGTGACATTGGATGATGAAGCATCAAAAGTAGTGGATTTCAAGATCGTTTGGTCTTCTTCGCCTACAAGTTCACAATACGAGTCCTATTTTAGCTCTCCGGAGTTCATTGAATTTTCAACAGAAGTACCTGGTGAGAAGGCATACGCATACTACTATCCACCTACAAATCCCATGTATCAAGCTAGTCAAGACGAGAAACCGCCATTATTATTGGAGAGTCATGGTAATTTTATTCCTTACTTGCTGTAACACTTTTATCGAATGCACATGTAAATGTCTTTGCGTATATGATGTCATGATTACCTGTAAATGAGTTTGCATTTATGTCGGATTTTATATTTCACATAATGTAACAGGAGGACCTACGGATGAAGCACGTGGAATCCTAAATCTAAGTATCCAGTTTTGGACTAGTCGAGGTTGGGCGTTTGTAGATGTAAATTATGGTGGAAGCACTGGTATGTCAAATTTTCAACAATGTGTTATTATACACATTCTCATTTAGACTTGTTGTCGGGCGTTATTGTGGATTCTACAAATGTTGAATTTTCATTATTTATGTTTTAATTTGAAGGTTATGGTCGAGAGTTTCGTGAAAGACTTTTGAAGCACTGGGGTATAGTTGACGTCAATGACTGTTGCAGTTGTGCTCAATTCTTGGTAATTTTACTAAAATTTACATACCTTAATATAAAAGTCATATGGGTTCATTTTTTATGTTACATCTACAAGTCGTTTACTATGTTTCTTTTTGTTTTTTATTTTCTGTACAGGTTGAAAGTGGAAAGGTAGATGGTGAAAGACTCTGCATCACCGGGTGCTCTGCTGGTGGTTTTACAACATTGTCGGCACTTGCTTTCAAGGAAATGTTCAAGGCTGGAGCTTCCTTGTTCGGTGTAAGTACTCTGCGATTGACTTGTATTTGCTTTAAGCTATGGGTATGCTAGCGCATAATTGATTTATAGTGCATTAATATAATTATTTTACGTAGTAACTCGTAACTACTGAAATTATTCTCTCCTAAGAAACTTCACCGTAAAAGCTTCTTATGCCATGAGCCCATGTTCACAAACAGGTAGCTGATGCAAAGCTGTTAAAAGAACAAATCCCCAAGTTTGAGGCCTACTACATTGATAATCTTATTGGTAAATATCTTGACTTGTGAGCATTATATATAAACTTCTATACAGGATTTACGAATTAAACAGCTAAAAACTTGTAAACAGGAAGCGAAAAAGGTTTCATTGAGCGGAACCCTATCAATTCCGTTGATCGTTTCTCTTGCCCAATCATCCTCTTTCAAGGACTGGAAGACAAGGTATCTACAGCAATTTCTGAGTTTTTTTATTTCACACAATTGCACAAAATACTAAAGACCGCTGATTTGAATTATCAAAATCACCATTTTAACCTTCTTGATGATTTTGTGTAAAACGAAATATGATTATTTTGTGATATTTTGCAGGTTGTAAACCCTGAACAAGCAAAAACTATATACAAAGCCTTGAAATCGAAAGGATTGCCTGTTGCACTTGTGGAATATGAAGGCGAGCAGCATGGTTTTCGCAAGGTAAAGTTGATAACCTATATAGTTATTTTCAAATTCTGTCTTCCCTGCAAAATTGCTTCATTTTCTAATTTGTGACATGCAGGCAGAAAATATCAAGTATACACTTGAACAACAAATGGTGTTTTTCGCACGTGTAGTGGGACACTTCAAGGTGGCAGACGAATTCACTCCCATCAAAATTGATAACTTCGACTAGCGTTTTTGTATCTGTATTTTTATCCATTGTAGTGTAGTCAGGGTCTGAAATGTCGGACCCCATCTGTTGACTTATGGTTTTTCTTAATAATGATCCATAAAGAATTCAAAGCTTGAATATATGGCAGCTACAATAAGCAAGTAATTTGGATTACACTCCCCTTACCAAGGGGAAAGGATTATGCAGTTGACTTTAAAGGTCAAACAAAGAGCCAGCAATCCTTGCCCCCAATTAAATATAACCGATCCGGATGAGCATTTTTTAACAAACTTCCGGGTTCCTTAGGGCAGCTTTTTACTTGGGAAGGGGTCTGACTGGGCGAACACTTAAACTTCTTAGATTTTGAACGGGTAATTTGGGCGGACTTCTCAGATCTTGAACGGGTAAACATGCTTGATGTCATAACTTTTTTTTTTATAAGCTTGTCAAACACCTGAGTTTATGATTTTAATATTTCGCATGCCATGCCATACCAAACAAAGAAGCTTTACAAAGTCAGAAACCATGTTGGAAAGATATGAAAGTAACATCATTCTATTTTTCAAAGGCACTGTAATGGCTGATAGCGTGAGACGTGTTACACAACGATTTTCAATATAACTTATATGTTTTTATATTGTCTCTTTGAAGTTTAAAGAGCAATAGTAGAGCTTAGATTTGAGATTAAGGGTTCAAAAAGTAATCACATCCCTCAAAGCAAAGAGGAAAAAGAATCATGTTTATCCGAGGATTATCAGAGTGAAACCAAGTTTATAAAGGGCAGTTCTAATGTAAAATGAAATTACCGCAATATGACAGCTAAAGAGGATCTCCAGTGCTTGCAATTGAATCGTAATAAAACTGGAAAAACACTAAACCAGAAGCGTTTCAAATTAGAGCATTTTTGCTTGGTCCGCTCCCATCCATCTATTGCATGAACTTGCATGTCAACTCCTCAATCAGTTCCGCATCAAGCGGGCACCTGGTGAAACCAAACTCTCATCACATATTTCAATCCATCCATCATCAAAGTTCTGATATATCTCAGTGGATGAACTATTGTGGGTATCATAGACAACCAATTTGGATCCATATTGCAAAAGCACTTTCCCATCATTTGAGATACATAAAGGCACCACAAACCGATTAAGCCTCCCATAAACAGGAAGATATGGGATGGAAGCCAATTTAGTCCAAGAATCTTTCACTCCATAAACCTTCATCACCCATACGTCCGCACGCTTGTAAGGATAATTACAAGCAACAGACAAACTGTGTCCCAAAGCTCCCAATTTCAGAACCTTTGGACCTTTATCATACACAGGTTGCAAAATTTCACCATACGTCTCCTTTTCCAAATCAAGAGAAATTATCGTCCACGACTCATATTCTAGATTACAACCCGCCCAATGAAGAGCTCCATTTGCAAACTTACCACAATCAAGATATGGTTTATAAACACCAAGATACAATAGATGTTCATGAGGAAAATTACCTATTATTTTCGGAGTACCGGTTTTCAAAGAGAATAAATTTACTTGGTTACCTCGAGTTATCACCACAACTTTGTAATCATCAGTAGACTCATCGTACCCAAAACCATACAGCTCACCCAACGGCACTTTATATAACTTGCTCCATATTCTAGTACTAGGGTTGTAAACAATCAGAGTTTCTACGTCCAAAATACATAACAATCCATTGCAAGAACCGATGACTCGAAGATTAGGATTACTAGTGAGTTCCAATGGTAAACAAATGTGTAGCTTATTGTGATTGAGAAAAGTGAATGCCCCACCAATGTGTGGAGATATACATTTATAGAATACAAAGTTACACAAAGATAGTACAAGAATAAGATAAATACATATTACACCATAGATAATACAGACTAGCTAATACCCCCCTTCAAGCGAGAGGGAGGCGGACCCAACCTAAGCATACGCCGAAAGAACTCGAACTGTGGACGAGGTAAACTCTTTGTGAAGATATCCGCCACTTGGAGCTTGGTTGGAATGAAGCGGGTGTGTAACTTTCCGTTAGTAACAAGTTCGCGAATGAAGTGATAATCTAATTCAATATGTTTGACTCGTTTGTGTGAGATTGGATTTTGAGTGAGAAAGATAGCACTCCGATTATCACATAGGAGAGTCGGACGACTAGCAGGTAAGGCATGAAGCTCTTGAAGCAAGTGTGAGATCCAAATAAGTTCAGCCGCTGTGTTTGCCATAGCACGATACTCAGATTCACAGCTTGACCGTGATACTGTGGGCTGCTTCTTTGCACTCCAGGATACGAGATTTCCCCCCAAGAAGATCGAATAGCCATATGTAGATCGTCGAGTTTCAAGACACCTAGCCCAGTCGGCATCGGAGAAGCCGAGAAGGGCTGACTGAGATCGGTCAGCAAATGTTAAGCCGTACGTTAATGTTCCTTTGATGTATCGGAGAATGCGTTTAACCTGCTGATAATGGTCATTGGTTGGAGCATTCAAAAATTGACTCACCTGATTGACAGCATATGAAATATCCGGGCGCGTGATAGTCAAATATTGTAATGCTCCAACTATAGCACGATACTGAGTAGGATCAGGTAACAGTTCACCATCCCTAACAAAAGAAATGTTAGTAGATAGTGGTGTGAAGCATGGCTTAGCATCCATCATGTTGGCGCGATTAAGTATCTCCTGAGTATACTTAGATTGATTAAGAAAAAGCCCGTTCTTCAGGTATGTAACTTCAAGACCAAGAAAATAATTTAGGTGACCCAAATCTTTGATAGCAAACTCCTGATCTAGCTTGGAAATAAATGATGTGATGACTTTCTCATTGCTGCCGGTGAGAATCAAATCATCAACATAAACTAACATATACATAACACACGTGTCTGTTTTGAACACAAATAAAGACGTGTCGGCCCGACTTCCCTTGAATCCATTGGCAAGAAGAAAGGTGCTTAAACGATGAAACCATGCCCTAGGTGCTTGTTTGAGGCCGTATAAGGCTTTATTTAGTTTGCAAACATGATGAGGAAAGCTAGGATGAGCAAAACCTGGTGGTTGTTCCATATAAACACATTCATCAAGGTGGCCATCTAAAAAGGCATTGTTGACATCAAGCTGATGTAAGTTCCATTTGTTAATGACGGCAAGCGATAGAATAACACGAACAGTTGAGGCCTTGACAACCGGGCTGAATGTATGGGAGTAGTCGAGGCCTGGCGTTTGAGAAAAACCTTGAGCGACAAGGCGAGCTTTGTAACGTTCCACCGAGCCATCAGAATGAAACTTAGTTCGATAAAGCCATTTAGCCCCTACAACTTTCCGGTTGATAGGACGAGGAACAAGTGACCACGTGTTGTTTTTATGCAAGGCATCAAGTTCTCGGTGCATTGCCTTAACCCATTTGGGATCCCTTTCAGCGGTTTTAAAGGAGGTCGGGTCGGTGGTGGCATAAAGAGCAGAATGTAGTGGAAGGTGGTTTAGTTGAGACACATTTGCGAGGTGACGAGGTTTGAAGATCCCTGCTTTGGCCCGAGTAATCATAGGATGAGACGAGCTAATAGGAGCCGAGATCACTGATTGTTGAGGGGCAGGAGGAGGGGGAGGAGGGGGTGGAGGTGCAGGTATAGGTGAGGTAGTGTTAGAGGCAGAGACCGATGGTTGATGTAGAGTGGTGTTGTGGGCTGGGACCATTGGTGAAGAGGGTTGCGGGGTTAAAGGTTGAGTATTAGGTGGTGGATTTGGAGGAGAATCCATGCATAGGGTGCATGGAGAGATAGTAGTGGAAGGTGGTTGAGTGGGGAAATCAGAGAAGGTGATGATGGGTAAATCAAGGTTTGGTTTGGCAGCGGTCGACGAGGAAAATGGGAAAAGTGACTCGTCAAATTGGGCATGACGGGAGACATAAATTCGAGAGGTTACAGGGTCAAGGCAACGAAACCCTTTATATTTGGAGCTATAACCAATAAATACACACGGTAGGCTGCGTGGGCTGAGTTTATGTTCAGAATAGTGTCGAAGGTAAGGAAATACCCGACAACCAAACGTTCGAAATGTATTGTAATCCGGGATACGTTTATAGAGAATCTCGAACGGGGATTTCCCATCCAACACCTTAGTGGGTAACCGATTGATAATATGAACCGCTGAGGTAAACGCATCCACCCAGAAAGTGGAGGGTAAATTGGCGTTAAAAAGCATGGCCAACCCAGTTTCCACAATATGCCGGTGTTTTCGTTCTGCTCGAGCATTTTGAGGAGGTGTGTACGGACAAGATAGACGATGAAGAGTCCCATTAGCTTCAAACAAGTCCCGAACACGGTGATTAACAAACTCAGTGCCACCGTCACTTTGAAAGACTTTGATCTTGCATGAAAATTGAGTTTGAACAAATAAGGTAAACACCTCAATAGCCTTAGGGGACGTTTGGTACGACTGAATCACAAAGAATGGAAATGCATTGGAGAATGGAATGGCATAGAAAGAGAATGAGTCTGATATAAGAGAATGGATTCTAGTGTTTGGCAAAAATAGAGAATAGAGTGTCAAAATCAATTAAAGAATCAATTCATTTGTTTGGTACATAAAATAATGAATATATATATTTTCAGGTTTTTTTGTTACGTTGATTATTTGACGCTATCAGGTCACATAATTACCATTATGCAAACATAAATCAAGTTTTTTGTCATATAAAAATATATTACGAAGTAGAGAAAAATTTAAATGCTTACTCTTATTTTGATGCTTAACAAGGGAGAAATCCTCACCATCCATCTAGTTTGATCTAATGGTAGGGATTAATCTAAAATTTAATAGATAAACCTAAGTCCATGTTTTTTTTCTTGTCTTTTTGTCTTTCTTTTTTATTCACATTTTTTTTATGAAAGCGTAAAAACAAGTCTGAAAACGAACGAAAACGTATGAAAATGGACGGAAATGAAAGAAAACTGATGAAAACGGACGAAAACGTATGAAAACATATGAAAACAGAGGAGAACGTATGAAAACGGGCGAAGACGTATGAAAACGAACGAAGACAGATGAAAATGTATAAAAACAGACGAAAACGAATGAAGCGAAAAAAAAAAAAACGCGAATTAAAAAAAAAAAAAAAAAAAAAAAAAAAAAACTGAATAAAATAAAAAACGTGAATTTTGTCCGTGATTTTTTCATTCATCAGAGAATGGATAAAGAGAAAGAACCCTTCTAAAATTTTCATTCTCCACATTTCTCCTCTTTTTTTAAAGAAACAAAATGCAGGAATGAGAATGGTAATTTAATTCCCTGTTTTCATTCTTATGTCAAACAAACATGAGAATCAACCTCTTTTCCCTTTCTCAGCTTTCCATTCATGCGTACCAAACATCCCCTTATATACATCTGATTTTCGAGACAAAGGATATAGCCACGAGAACCGGGAATGATCATCTACAAACACAATATAATACCGAAAATTATCATCATGGGACTCAACCGGTGAGGGCCCCCAAACATCACAATGAATTAACTCAAGAGGATTGGTTGCTCGTTTATGATTTAATTCAAATGGTAATTTATGACTTTTAGCCATTTGACATGATAAGCAAACCCCTGGTTTGGGAAGTAAAGCAGTAAAAGATAGTAGTCCATGTTTATGCAAATACGATAGAGTATCAAAATTAACATGCCCAAGCCTAGAGTGCCAAGTTTCAAAAGAGGCTTTAGGAGTCTTATTGGAGGCGATTAAAGCCTGTGGACTTGACTGCAAAACATAAAGTCCTTGATCATCACATTTGCCTTGGGCCAGCACCCGTTTTGTGGTCCGGTCCTGAACAAAGAAATTAGGATGAGAAAGCAAAACATCCACATGGTTATCCCGGGTGAGTTTACTCACGGATAATAGGTTTTTGGTTAGGCGAGGCACAACCAGTACATCGTTTAAGACCACATCTTTAAGAAGACGAGAAGAACCAGTATGTGAAATTGGAAGGGATTGATTATTCCCAAAAGTAACTGAATTGGTACCTGAGGCTGGAGTGGCATTGGTAATATTATCGGTGGTAGCCGTCATGTGATCCGTAGCACCAGAATCAACATACCAATCTGGAGTACCAGAAGCAACATGACATTGGGCCACAAAGGCTTTGGCAAGGTCATCATCAACCACAGGGGATTGCGAAGCAAAGGACGATAACTGAGGACACTTGTTAGCATAGTGTCCGCTGGTTCGGCATAATTGACAATGAGGTGGACGTCTCCCACGACCTCGACCACCATTATGATTGGGTGACCCGGCTGTCCTGCCACCGCGACCACGTCCGGTCAAAGATGGCGCTTGATGTGTGGCAGTAAAAGCAACAGTAGGAGAGGATGACCGATGCAGGGCTTGATAAAACATCTCGTGACTTTCGGTTCTAGCAAGTAAATCAGCAAACGATGGTGCGGGTCTGGCGGCTCTAATTGAGGTGGAAAAGGTTTCAAAAGAAGGACCTAATCCGCAAAGAAACCAGTGTAATTGGTCACTGTCATCCACCGGATGTCCAATAGCGGCAAGCTGATCACAAAGGGTTTTGAATAACCGGCCATATTCGGCAACAGATTTAGTTCCCTTCTGAATGAGTCGAAGTTGATCACGGATGGTGTGAACTCTTTCAATGGAAGAGTTACCATAAGCGGCCTCTAATGCTGTCCATATTTGACGGGCCGTGGACAAGCCGACTATCAATGTGACGGCTTCCTCGGAAAGAGAGGCATGAAGAATAATAACCGTTTTCTGATCAGCTAACACCCATGCCGAATAGGCAGGGTTGTCAACAGTTTTATCGGCTTCAAGGTGAGTGGAGGGAGGAGTAATACCGGTTCCATCAACATGACTGAGAAGGTTTTGATAAGAGAGAATAGGGATGATTTGATTTTTCCATAAAAGGTAATTGGAGGATCCAAGTTTGATAGTTAGCATATGAATGATGGTGTTCAAAGGGATGTTGTTTTCCATGGTTGAAGAAGAAAACTGATGGAGAAGATAGAAGGAGCGGAAGAGGGAGTGGTGGGAAGGGGAAAAGGCTATGATACCATGTGATTGAGAAAAGTGAATGCCCCACCAATGTGTGGAGATATACATTTATAGAATACAAATTTACACAAAGATAGTACAAGAATAAGATAAATACATATTACACCATAGATAATACAGACTAGCTAATACTTATTAGATTTCTTAAACAACACATCATAAAGAGGGTAGCTATTCAAATGGTAGCAGATATCTGTAGCATAGCCGATAATTAGTCGATGGTATGCAAAGTTAATGTTGCATGTTGACAAACTAAGATGAGATTTAACGAAACAAGGATCCGATATTAACGAGTCCCATAATTTGCAAACTGACTTATACCGTAACAGCGATTTAACCGGAAGCCTACTGAGAATGTCAAGGATGATCTCACTCGGAACATACGATATAGTTTTTTCGATTTTCTTTGGTCTATGATCGTCTTCTAGTGCCATGGTTGGTGATCGAACTAGGGTTCTTCTGTTTTTATTTTTGAGGAAAAACCATGTTCGAATATTTGCATATCTTTCATGTTCCCGTATAGTATTGTTAGATCGAGTCCATTAGTTTTCATAGTTGATTTTTATACTCCCTTTTGCTTAGTTCTATAGTTATTACATGTACAAACACCAAATCATACAAAAAAAGGTTTTGCTAACAAGTGTCAACTAGGCACAAGTTAGCGTGTAACTAATAAACACAAACTTTCTTAAACCAAAAAAATGCATTAAATACACATTAAATAAACCGATAAATTACTATATTTAAACATAATTTTCACTTGAATGAACCAAATTATTTCTTTTATTAACATGTTAATACATGTCATGTAGACACACGTTAGGAAAACCCTATAAGAAAAGATTGCTACGTATACATTAGATCAACTAGCAGCGGTGGTTATCTTGTAATTAAAATTTTCGGCGAGTAATATTTTTTGCTTATATGTTTTCCATGATGAGTGACAATAATATTATGGTATTAAGAGGTACTTGCCCATTATTTTTTATGATGATAAATGTAACAAGGGGTGTTTGATGAAAAGAAAACATGAATATGAGAAGTACAACATATAGGAAGATAAAAAAAAAAAAAAAAAAAAAAAAAGTTTTAATAAATCCAAATTTGTAACTAAATAGTTTAAAACTTTAAATAAATGATTATAAGAGCATGCACATCGATAACTTGAGTTATAGTTTAACACCTGCCACGTCAGCACTACATCAGCTTTAACATTCCACCTTAACATCCCCAAAAAACACCCACATCAATAACATCCCAAGTTAAACTTTAACATTTCATAT
Source organism: Chrysanthemum seticuspe (assembly GCA_019973895.1). Lineage (NCBI taxonomy): Eukaryota > Viridiplantae > Streptophyta > Magnoliopsida > Asterales > Asteraceae > Chrysanthemum > Chrysanthemum seticuspe. The sequence goes on along the minus strand of BPTQ01000006.1, from coordinate 339,956,070 downwards.
TTTCAATTTCAACCCCTAAACTAAAACAAACACTTCATTTATTAAAAAACATAACCTTAACCTAAACATATTACAATACTAAATATAAAATAACTAAAGAAAATTACAACGAAAAAAAAATAACAAAACATAGCAAATACTTATTCATTGATAAGGTTTTAAAATGTACTTTTTTGAGGGGTCGTTTAAGCTCTTATTTGATCACTTTTGTATCCGTTATTACTTAATATCGTTCCTTTTCACTTTTTAGGTTTCTTGAAGGCAAAATGCTGGAATGACACTTATTCGGACGAAAAGGCGCGAATATACGAAGAAAATGGCCAAAGTCAAGAATCGAGACACTCAGGCTGCTGGAACTGAAGGGGACGGCGTCAGGCACAAAACAGCGACGCCGTCGGACAACTTTTGTGACGGCTCAGAAGCCAAATTGCTCATTTACAAGTGACGGTTTCAGGTTTTAAAAGAGTAGGGCGTCGCAACTCAGACGGTCTAGATTTGATCCAGGCGACGTCAGAGACTGAAGGGGACGGCGTCACAAGCATAAGGTGACGCTGTCGCAAGACTAACGTGGCCAAGACGAAACCCTAATGACGGCGACCCGACGGCGTCACAAATCAAAAGGTGACGCCGTCGCATTTGTAATCTTATATATAGAATCCGAATTTTTTAGTTTTCAGTGTGTAGACTTTTGGAGTAAAAACCTAAACCGAACCAAGGCTGTCTTGTACAGTATTTTAGGGTTCCATACCCTATCTTACATCAAGATAAGTGTTTTACTTCATTAATTCAATTATGTCTTCAATTAATTGTGTGTATGCTTGCATGTTTCCCATGTCCGGCTAATTTACTTGTATGTTTGCTTAGGAGATATGAAACTTAATTATTGAATATTGATTGGTTGTTTCTTATCTTAATTGTTAATGATCTAGTATTGCGATAGGTCATCCGTTGTGTAGTTAATGCTTGATTAATCTTTGTTGAACCTTAGTTTATAGTACCTAGAGTCATTGTAGGTTAAACCATCCGAAGAGTACCTTAGTGTTAAGTTTATAAATCTTAGAGATTTTGTAGGCGATAACCTTTGGTAGTTTCAAATAGTTAGGGATAAACGCATACCCTACGACCTTAGACACACAACGCGATTAAGGATAAGGACGTGACAAATCAACCATCAATAGGAGATAATTAAGGAGTAATAAAACCTAACTAAATACATCTTTAAATCATCATACGAGCACACAATAATTAGACATAGACTATATACACCACTAGATTAGATAATTAGAGTAATCGGTAGAAATACCAACCCCCAAATCCAAACCCCGAGATTCGTACCTTTCCATTTCCTAAAAAAACATAAAAAAGATAAAAAAAAATAATCTTCCTCAACCCCAACCTTAGCGTAGTAACTTCTCACTAGCATTCGTATTCCCGTAGAGAACGATATCAATTCCCGTGGCTTACCCTAATACTACACTACAACGATTAGGTTCACTGCCTAGGGTGTTGAAAAACTTGCTCGATGAAAAGGAAGTTCCTTTGACCCCGAACGACGCGTGTAGCGTTATCAAGTTTTTGGCGCCGCTGCCGGGGATTAGAATAGCTAGTTAGGAGTCCACCTCGTTTAGGTTTCTTTGCTTGATTCCTATCAAGTAAATTTTTTCCCATTTTTAGCTTCCTCGTAGTCTATCCCCCTTCTTCGTGACCTTTGTTAGTAATCCCATCACTTTTCATCATGGAAGGTGATAACCAACCATCAAACCTGCCATTTCCCCTACCAATCCCCTTAGACAACTTAGAACCCGCAGTTCCACCAGAACCCTTCTTGAACCTTTTGCTAAACCCGAAAGAGAGCTCAATAGGCGAAGAAGAGCTCTCCATGAGTCGGAACCTCAAGGAACTACCATCAACTTTGATGAAGCCACAACTGACGAAGAGTCCACTCATTCCCCCCCCCCCCCATCCCCTGAAACCATCAACATTGACAATCTGAGCCAACATAGCGAGTAAATTCCCGCTGCTCCGGTCAATGAACCCATCAATCCACCTGAAGCAAAGTCCCTCGGGGAATACTCTTCCTCCTCCGCATCTGGATTTACCAGCGCCATTGTCTACCCTTCGGAGCAAGTCAACGAGGTGTTGCATGCCTCCGACATTTGGCTTATCCAGAATGCATGTCAATTCCATGGATCCCACAGCGAAAATCCAATTCATCACATCAAACAGTTTTTAAAAATTGTTGATGCTATCTATGCCGACGGGGCATCCAAGGAGACATCCAGACTCCGGTTTTTCCCATTTTTTCTTCAAGGACAGGCCAAAGGGTGGTTCAATAAGCTTCCTCCAAAGTCCATCTTCACGTGGGAACAACTCACAACCAAGTTCACAAAGAAGTTCTTTCCCCCTGGGAGAACTGCATTGATCAGGAGCAAAATTCTTCACTTCCATCAAACAGATGGAGAATCTATCGTTAACTCCTGGACTCGTTACAAAGATCTCATTCAACAATCCCCACACCATGGTATCAACCTTTGGTTGCTTGTTCAAATCTTTTACGACAATGTCTCCCGAAATGACCAAAAAGGGATTGACTTCTCAACTGGCCAAAGAATTTCTAATCTCACTGCGGAAGAAGGGTGGGACCGCATTGAGGAATATGTTCAATACCAAGACAACCCTTGGAACGAGCCAGTAACTGCAATGAGTATCTCTGCTTTCTCGAGTAAAAACTTATCATCTCTCGATGATCGGATAAAGAAAGCACAAGAGAAGCTTGCAAACCTCACAAAATCGCCAACGCCCAAAAGGTTATTTAACCCATACCTTATATGCTACATATGTGGAGGGCCACACGAGAATGATGAGTGTGATGACACACGCCAAGAGAATGTCTTCCTTTCTAGTCATGATATTTATGATGACCCTTCCCTTCTCACATTCTATCAAAACGATGAATGCAATCCTTGGGGTAATCTGAAATGGAAGACTGAAGGAAAGGAGGGATCTGAATACACCATCCGTGATGCCTTTGAAAAAGAACTCGGGCAGTTTACCATGGAAAGGGAAATGCTTCTAAAAGGTCTTGAAGGATTCATTCAAGAGCAGCAAGCTGAATTAGAGAGTCAAATCGCCGAGCTCCACAAAAGAATAAGCGAACCTGGCCCAACCCATCACGATCCAACTTGTGCCATTACTACTCAATCAGAAATTACTACCAAAGATCCCCCACACCCTGACCAGAATCCCACCACCAGGGAGCCCGCGTCAAGAAACGAAGCAATTCCTGAACCTCCTCACGATCCTCCTCCACAAACACCAGCACCTGCCCAGCGACCAACTCTCGCACGGATTCCTTATCCCTCGCGTCAAAAGAATCAAAAGGCTGAAGAAGACAATGAGAGAATATTGTCTTACTTAAAACGGGCTTCCTTCAACATACCACTTCTCGATGTATTTTATCATATCCCCAAACATAGCAAATACTTCAAGAGGTTAATATCGAATCGAAAGAAACTTGAAGGTTTGATATCTTTAGGTGAGGAGTGCTCGACTATCATCCAGAAAAGCCTGCCCAAGAAGAAAGAAGATCCGAGTAGCTTCACCATTCCCTGCTCTATAGGGGCACTTTCTATGAAAAATGCCCTGGCGGATCTTGGGGCAAGCATTAACTTGATGCCTCATTCCTTGTTCCTCAAACTCGGATATTCAGGACTGAAACCGACTAGAATGAGTATTCAGTTAGCCCGAGAGACTCTGTGCTGAGGGTTGAAGTCCCCGAGAGACTCTGCGTCTGCGTGACTGTTTGTCTAAAAAAGATGTACTGATGATAAAATGTATTGCAGTTTACTGTCTTGAACTTGGTCAAGCGGAATTTATACAGCCCTGAAGATGTATGATTCAAGTTATGTTTACAAGTATCAATATTTCAAATTGGTTACAGCTTGAACATTCTCGATTAGGACTTCAGTTTTGTTTATTTCTTACAATTTCTGGGTTTTAAAATTTCTGGGTTGAAGATGAAGAAAACCCAAAAGGATTAACAATGGGGACAAAAATATAAATGTGTATGGACTAAAATACCCTCGACTACATGACAAAAATCAGACATTGACTTTGGATTAGTGGTCAAGGGACTAGTTTGGCATTAAAAACCCAAGTTTTGGACTCCCTACGATGATAAATGTCAGCTTTGTCCCATCGCGAAGCGTATGACCAAGTTTAGGGACCAACGGTGTATTTTAGTCTTAAGTTTTTGATTTTAAAGAAATATATTTTGTTTTCAAATATATTTTTTTATTAATAAATCATATATAATGTTGTTCTCAAAATATGTGCATCGAACGGATACTGATATTTTTAAATCCACATTCGTGGGTTCCAAGTATCGATATAAACAATATGAAAATTATATGATAAATGCTTAAAAAGATACTAGAAGGGTACCCGCGCAATGCGGCGGCGGGTACCCGATGACTATTTTGTAGCGAACAAATGTTTTTCATTTTTACGTCTAATTCAAGTAAGTTTCTCTCTTTTCAACTCCGCTTCTTCCAGACTACTAAAGAAAACCCATCAAAATATATCAAAATGGATGTTGAATTAAAGAGCACAAAATTTTATAAAATATGGTGAAGTTAGATCATAAAAAAATTAAACGGATTAAAAGATATTTAAATTTAAAAATAAAGGTGATTAATTAGTTAAGAAGTGACATGTGTCACCCCATTATTGGAGCTCTTTATTTTAGTTTGTTAGAGCTCCTCTCTTTTAGTTACAGAAGTGACACATGTCACTCAATGATTGGAGCTCCTTATCTTATTTTTTTTAATTCTTTCCATAATAAGCAAGTAAAAAAGTCTGAATTTTTAAGCCTTCTAATTTTAGAAGGCCTAAATGCATTATAAAGTGGTATAGATAGGGCTATGAGGTGAGATCAATACAAAACACATCTAATCTAAAGAACAAATAATAAGATCTCAACCATTCATCTTCTTTTCATCCAATGGATGAGATGAAAACAAAAATTAACAAAGGAAGGGTAAAAATGTAATTCTATAAAACCCACTTTCCACCCTTTTTTAAAAAACAACATATCTTGCAAACGGTAAATCTTCAAGCTACAAAAAATACACCATCGTGACGAGAAAAAAATCATCTTTCTATTGATATGCACTTTTATATACTTTCGACGAACTTTTTTTTCAAAATTTTCGTTCAGAAAAATCCCACGGGATTCGTATAAAAATCCCACGGAATTCGTAAAAAAATCCCACGGGATTCGTATAAAAATCCCACGGGATTCGTACAAAAATCCCACGGGATTCGTAAAAAGACGAACTCTTTTTTTTCAAAATTTCCGTCCAGAAAAATCCCACGAGATTCGTAAAAAAATCCCACGGGATTCATAAAAAAATCCCATGGGATTCGTAAAAAAATCCCACAGGATTCGTAAAAAGAAAAATCCCACGGGATTTGTTTATTTTAATCTAAACCGTTGGATGAAAGAAAGATGGATGGTTGAGATCTTGTTATTTGTTCTTTAGATAAATGTTGTTTCGTATTGAACTTTTCTCATAGGGCTATTCTTTCAAAGTCGAATCTAACTTGACCTGTTGTTTTTTTGGGTATCATTTATTTAATTATTTTTTTTTTCTTTTCTTTTTTGCAAAGGTGAATTACATTAATAACCAAACATTGTACATGAAAAGGATAACAAACACTGATTTGAACATGTCTCAAATCAAATACAAAATATAACACATAACCTCCGATATCTGATAGAAGTACAAACATATCGAACAAAACTAAACTCTAACAAAGAATCAAAACATAGCAGCATTCTTCACTGCTATATCCAAGAATCAGATGACTGAATTCACCTTAGATTGCACCATACCATCTAACTACATTTCCATAACACCTTCTCACCAAGACCATTCAACCAACATCAACAATGATCAAGGTAGGAAAAGGAGAATGACATCATTAGAAACTCATAACCCCTCCAAGTCAAGAGCTATACCTGATGACCTACATTTCCATCTTTAAAAAAATGCTAGAACCATGTATCTTTCACACCTCACAATTCCTAATAACATACACTCCACAGCAATTCACTTACTCTTCTCAAATGGAAACTCACTTTATGATCTACAAGAAATTCATAAACTGCATATTCTTAGAGTCAAATTCGATACACATGAATATATAATTATTTATAAATATATCAAACTTGATTATAACTTAATGTATACACACTATTACTAAATTTCAAATAATTATAATAATAATAATAAATTATTATTATTATTATAATAATTATTATTATTATTATTATTATTATTATTTTATTTATTATAAAACATCACTTCATTAGAAAATCAAAGGGAAATAATTATGCAGTTGACTTTAAAGGTCAAACAAAGAGCCAGCAATCCTTGCCCGGCCACAATTAAATATAACCGATCCGGATGAGCATTTTTTAACAAACTTCCGGCGGGTTCCTTAGGGCTGCTTTTTACTTGGGAAGGGGTCTGACTGGGCGAACACTTAAGCTTCTTAGATTTTGAACGGGTAATTTTGGCGGACTTCTCAGATCTTGAACGGGTAAACATACTTGATGTCATAAATTTTTTATATATAAGCTTGTCAAACACCTGAGTTTATGATTTTAATATTTCGCATGCCATGCCACACCAAACAAAGAAGCTTTACAAAGTCAGAAACCATGTTGAAAAGATATGAAAGTAACATCATTCTATTTTTCAAAGGCACTGTAATGGCTGATACCGTGAGACGTGTTACACAACGATTTTCAATATAACTTCTATGTTTTTATATTGTTTCTTTGAAGTTTAAAGAGCAATAGTAGAGCTTAGATTTGAGGTTAAGGGTTCAAAAAGTAATTACATCACTCAAAGCAAAGAGGAAAAAGAATCATGTTTACCGAGGATTATCAGAGTGACGAATGTAATCAATTTGGTACATTACAGACAACATTTCTTTTCCCTGATCAAAATTGGTACATCACATATCAAGATACAGTACATGCATTTAATCCTTTCATGTCAACACATGTGACCAACTTCAGTTGACAATAAAAATGGGTGGGCTGGTAGGCGCACGAAACCGGTTCGGGTCATGGCAGGTGAAAAAGTTTATATTCACAGATTTTATTTTAAAAGGTATTAAATGACATTCGGAGTATAAGATTATATTATGGAAAAGTTTCAACCCGTTTCGACAGTTTCATTATTAGCCAATGTACCCACCAAATGGTTAAGGAACAACACAAGGTTGAGTGAAACCAAGTTTATAAAGGGCAGTTCTAACGTAAAATGAAATTACCGCAATATGACAGCTAAAGAGGATCTCCAGTGCTAGCAACTGAATCGTAATAAAATTGGAAAAACACTAAACCGGAAGCTTTTCAAATTAGAGCATTTTCGCTTGGTCCGCTCCCATCCATCTATTGCATGAACTTGCACGTCAACTCCTCAATCAGTTCCGCATCAAGGGGGCACATGGTGAAACCAGACTCTCAACAACGATGCGTATTTCATTCCATCCATCAAAGTTCTGAGATATCTCAGTGGATGAACTATTGTGGGTATCATAGACAACCAATTTCGACCCATATTGCAAAAGCACTTTCCCATCATTTGAGATACATAAAGGCACCATAAACTGATTAAGCCACCCATAAACAGGAAGATACGGGATGGAAGCCAATTTAGTCCAAGAATCTTTCACTCCATAAACCTTCATCACCCATACGTCCGCATGCTTGAAAGGATAATTACAAACGACAGACAAACAGTGTCCCAAAGCTCCCAATTCCAAAACCTTTTGACCTTTATCATACACAGGTTGCAAAACTTCACCATATGTCTCCTTTGCCAAATCAAGAGAAATTATTATCCACGATCTATGTTCTAGACTATAACCCGCCCAATGAAGAGCTCCATTTGTAAACTTACCACAATCAAGCAATGGTCGATACCAACTATGATGTTCATGAGGAAAATTGCCTATTTTTTTGGGAGTACCGGTTTTCAAAGAGAATAAATTAACTTGGTTACCTCGAGTTATCACCACAACTTTGTAATCATCAGTAGACTCATCGTACCCAAAACCATACAGCTCACCCAACGGCACTTTATATAACTTGCTCCATATTCTAGTACTAGGGTTGTAAACAATCAGAGTTCTTACGTCCAAAATACATAACAATCCATTGCAAGAACCGATGACTCGAAGATTAGGATTACTAGTGAGTTCCAATGGTAAACAAGTGTGTAGCTTAATAGATTTCTTAAACAACACATCATAAACAGGATAGCTATTCAAATAGCAGTTATCTTTAGCACAGCCAATAATTAGTCGATGGTATGCAAAGTTAATGTTGCATGTTGACAAACTAAGATGAGATTTAACGAAACAAGGATCCGATATTAACGAGTGCCATAATTTGCAAACTGACTTATACCGTAACAGCGATTTAACCGGAAGCCTACTGAGAATGTCAAGGATGATCTCACTCGGAACATACGATATAGCTTTTTCGATTTTCTTTGGTCTATGATCGTCTTCTAGTGCCATGGTTGGTGATCGAACTAGGGTTCTTCTGTTTTTATTTTTGAGGAAAAACCATGTTCGAATATTTGCATATCTTTCATGTTCCCGTATAGTATTGTTAGATCGAGTCCATTAGTTTTCATAGTTGATTTTTATACTCCCTTTTGCTTAGTTCTATAGTTTAAAAGTACAAACACCAAATCATACAAAAAAAGGTTTTGCTAACAAGTGTCAACTAGGCACAAGTTAGCGTGTAACTAATAAACACAAACTTTCTTACACACAACAAAAATACATTAAATACACATTAAATAAAGATAAATTACTATATTTAAACATAATTTTCACTTTAATGAACCAAATTATTTCTTTTATTAACACGTTAATACATGTCCTGTGGACACACGTTAAGAAAACCCTATAAGAAAAGATTAGTACGTATACATTAGATCAACTAGCAGCGGTTATCATGTAATTAAAATTTTCGGCGAGTAATATTTTTTGCTTATATATTTTCCATGATGAGTGACAATAATATTATGGTACTAAGAGGTACTCGCCCATTATTTTTTGTGATGATAAATGTAATAATGGGTGTTTGATGAAAAGAAAACATGAAATATGAGAAATACAACATATAAGACGAGAAAAAAAAGTTAAGATAAATCCAAATTTGTAACTAAATAGTTTAAAACTTTAAATAAATGATTACAAAGTTATGAAAGATATGCTTCGTTTGTATAAGGGTGTTGATACTCACACTATTTTTTTTATACATACATCACATTGTACAACACTGTAATGCACACTGTACAACACTATAATGCACAAATGTGATGTATGTATCAAAAAATGGTGTGAGTATCAACCAATGTCAAATAAATGATAGCTTTTATTGTCTCTATCAAGTGTTATATTAATCGGATGAATCCTTTATGTTTGATTAGTTTGTACAATATGGATAATAATATGTATTTTTTTTACATTAAATGAAATAGTTGAGAAATTAATGGTTGAACATGTTGTTGTATTAGATGATTGTACATGCATTATGCTTAACTAGATGGGTTCTTGCGCGTTACGGCGGTGGGTACACTGTGACGATTAACCGGATAAATAGATCCCGGTGAGGCCTGATTTGCCAGTTTGTATCGGTTTCAACGGGTCCTCTCCGGTTCGTTTCGGATAGCTTTTATTGGCTAGCCGAACCGGTGGCAATACCGGTTCCCGGTTGAACCCGTTGGTTCGGTACGGTTTTCAAAACTATATGTACCATCAACTTGTTAGCTTGTATGAAACTTTGTGTGTTTTATTAGTTTCTACAATATCTATAATAACATGTACTTTTCATTTTAGAGTCGTTTAAAAATAACATTAATTAGTGTATTTAATTTTTTTATATTTTAGATTATGTTGTAGCTTGTTTAGATTGTACATTATGAAAGTTTTATTGTACTTTTTAGTAAGGGATGTTTTAATTGGTTGTATTTAATTTGATAGATATAATTTTAATTGGTCGTATAATGTGAATAAATAATTGTATTTTTAAATAATTGGGTGTTTTAATATGAGTATTAATTATTTGTTAATTTAATGTCTTAGTGCATTAAAAATTTGTACAATATGTTTCTTTGTTTGTATGTTTAAATTTTCAAGTTTATAATGTTATAGTGCATTAAAAAGTTGTATACTATGTATAGATACTTGTAATGCTGAATTTTAAGGCATTAAATGCCGGCTCTTTCTCTTTCTCGTTCTCGTTAAGGAATTACCGAGGCAAAGCAGATCTCTCAAAAGTAAGTTTCCCTGTTGGGACTAGTCTAAGAAATTTTCACTTGAATTGCCAAGCCTCTTGTGGTAACGCCCTTGACGAATTGCGTTCAATGTCCCTTTGTGACTTTCCTGATCGGCGCCTCGGGTCGGTAGCCGGGCTCCGGGACATTACTTCCACAACGACTATCGAACCGAGCCCAAAGAAGGAAAAAAATGGGACCTTTTCTCGAAAAAGAAAAGAGATTCTATTTCTTCTTCCAAGCCCTTCTTAGAAGATGCCATCAGTAAGCTCTCACTTATCTTCTTCATTTACGAAAATAGATAGATAATAAAAGATGTCAGCCTCTCTTTTCTTGCGGAACACTATCTTAATGGGGCTATTTGGGTTGCTGGATACGGGATCCTCGTAGTAGGATGGACTAACATCCACCCGAGAGAGGGCAGTCATTAGAAGCAACAGGTTGGGAAACCAAGTTTAGGTAAGACTTTCAAAGAGACTCTCGACGGGAGAATCCAGGCTATTCAGGAAGAATCACAACAATTCCTCAATCCTAACGAAGTAGTTTCAAATGGTCTTATGTTTTATAAGATAGTATGATTAGAAGTATTTGCTTAAATTTATATATGGAGATCTTAAATTTTTTGATGAGAAAGGTAGAAAATGTTTTATAAGTAAGTATAGATTTAACTTCACGGTATTTAACTATTTGGTTGATTCGTTGGTGTAGGACTAGCATTCCATAGGTGATCATTGGATGTACAGTGTGGATCAACAACCAAAAAGGCAATCTACATTGATTGCTAAGAGTTCCATCCCGCTTGAATTGTTTTCATTCTTGATTAATGAACACAACACATAAATTCGGACAAATTGAAGTACATGTGTGTAATAGGGATTTTCCCGATTCGTTACTTATTCGTTTTTAATAAAATTTAACTGCATATTCCCAAGACATAGGGCTAAAACTTCTTAGATGTAAGTTTCTATTTTTGAGGACTTCTTGATTGGGTTCCGGTCAGTCGAAGTCATAACAGTATCTAGTGATCACTCCGTATTCACTAGTATTGTAATCATCAACAAAAGGTACACTCGCTTCTGTGCTCTTTTCTTATATAATAATTAATCATACAAATCATAAGGATATGTTATTGGTGATTTATTAAATCGCTTCCACTACTTTGATTTATATGTTAAACACGTTTTTAACCTATAATCACCAACAGGACGTGCATAACACATGTTGGTGCATGCAGTATCAACAAAGCTTAATATGTCTTCACTTCTTTTTCTACATTTACAATACCACACAACTTATACACACAATTCTAAATTTGTCAAGTAGAGGTTCCAATTGATGGTTAAAAGATGGTTCTTGCGGCCTCACCCTCAGGATCACTTAAACGAGTTCTTATACACTTTTAGCATTCTTGAAGGCTCGGGATGAAGATGAACATAACTTTCGCCGTCAAGACCAACCCACTTATGCTACAACAACTTCGTTGCAAGGACTTGACCCAACATTGTTCAAATGTCCAAACTCGAGCTTTAACACTCTAGAAATTTGTTGCTTCGACAATCATTGTTATATAGCGTGAAATGAACCTAAAAGAAGACATGTATCCAACGTGTGGCATGTACATTTCTCACTTCTTACCGTTTCCACTTATATAATCACGTGTCATTATCATATCGGTAAACCTATCATCAACTCGGAACGAGGGGGTTCCCGAAGATACCTTTGAATCATATAAATATTTCACGCGTAGTGTAAAATTTCATTAAAAAAAGATTGGTTTGTTTAGTAGTTTGAACCGTTAAATGTAACTTTTAGACCTAAGAGCATTTGGTGTAATCACACACCATCAACGCCATTCATACGTGACAAGGATTTGGGTTGAAACAATCACTAGCTTGCGCCATTCATATGGGTCTTAAAAGTGAGGTTTTAGCCTGAGTGATTAGTGAGGTATTTGGGTGTGTGAGTGATAAGAGAAGTGGGGAAAAAAATGCTAAAGTAACATAACGTGACACAACCTTTTTGACTTTAGCTCAAACCACAAGTCCTTATGCTCTAAGGCTAATCGTAATAACAACCAAACCCAAGGTCTGTCTACCCTTAGAGCCGTGTCCCCCTCCTTACGGCATCCCAAACATATTGCTATGGCTGGGTCGTAAAAGTGACCGAATGGTTTGCATGATTTGTGTGTAGGAGTGTTTTTTATTTAATTATTATGTGGTATGTTTTTTATGTGATTGAGATCACATTACTACCGTCATTTAGTCATATGTTTGATCTACTAAAAAAAGCTAAAATAACGTTAAAATAACAGGCCGACCAGATCACCCATAAAATCACCGTTACTACAAGTCTAAACATTCGATTTTTTTAACTTGATCAACCATGTTTTAGTACTTTATATTTGTAGAAACCAAGATCCGGACTCAACTAGGGTAAGAGTAACATTGATTGCATGAAAACAACGGAATGGTTAATAACACAATCAATATCACTAATAAGGTTTTCTTTATTAATAATAAACTAATACATAAACTACTACTACTAATGTACACACGCTATAATTGTGTGTCTAGACTCTCATTGAAAAGTTCTACTATGGATGGATGATCTCTCATAAGCTAGACCGTTTATATAATAGTAGGAGGTTACAAAAAAACCCTAAACTTAGCTTACTAGAAAAGCTAATTATTACATATTAAACCCTCATTATTTCTTTTTTTTTTTTTTATTTCTGCTTGTGAATTTTGTAATCATCAAATCTCTAATTCCCAACAATATTAACTCAAAACCAAACCAAAACTTAACAAACAAGGTAAAAAATAACTCCACATGAATTAAAAAACCACAACTAACTACCAACCAAGATAGATCCCCTCCAACGGCAAGCGTTCAAATACAATAATTTTTTAATGTAAAAAAGGTAAGACAAGTTTATAACCGTCAGATCAAGCCATCAACGATTAAGATTCTTCGTGGCATTTTTGTAATTACCTTACGTTCCAATAAGATGCGTTCATTCAGAAACTGATGTAAAGAGGGTATCCTAGTCTTTTTCTCATAGATTTCTTCTGGCGGTTTTAATTTAGGCGATATTGTGGGTTTTCTAAAACACTCCATCAATAATTTAATTTCTCTAAATTGTCTCAATGGTGATGATGATTCAATATGTTCTTGTTTTATGCTTGTATCTTTTATGTATAGTGTTGAAGCATTTTTCCGCCGGGTCAGTCCTGTTGAAGCATTTTTCCGCCGGGTCAGTCCTGACGGCTCTCACGTGCCATCCGTCTTTGTCCCGATCTTGGAAGCACGCTGTCATACATGAAAGAACCCGTTAGAAGGGGTCCCGAGGCCGAAGCCCCGGGGACCACCCTCCGACGGTCAAGTCAGAACCTCCTGTAGAGGATTTAACATAAACATATACTATGTGTTGTGTGTGTAATAATGAGATGAGATAAATGAAATAAAGAGTAGTATATATAGAGAGAGAAAGAGGTAGGTGTCAAGTGGGCCACCTCAATACCTATTCTATCTAGGTGTCAGGTCACGTGGAGACACAATCCCGTAATATCCGGGTTAGGTGGCATAGTCCAGTCCTTCCGGCAACGACCTCCGGCGTGACGAAGATTCTTCGGTCCGGCACGTGTCGTCCGGACACATACGTCAACATGTCCCCCTAGTATTGTATTATCGGTTGAAGACCGATGATGCAATACTTCAAGAATATCTTTATGCCTTTCGGCACACGTCGTTCGGACGAGTGTTGTATGTGCCTCTCGGTACATGTCCCTCAGACACATACGTCAACATGTCCCCCCAGTATTGTATTATCAGTTGAAGACCGATGATGCAATACTTCAAGAATATCTTTATGCCTTTCGGCACACGTCGTTCGGCGCGGTACATCCGGACACATACATCAACATGTCCCCCCAGTATTGCATTATTAGTAAAATACTGATGATGTAATACTTAAAGAGTACCTTATGACCTTTCGGTCTTTATCATTCGGACATGCCTTCCGTCCAATGACCATCTTAGAATGGTTTACCAAGTGACCCTAAGCCGGTGCTTCATTAGGCGAGTTGGTTCTATTAGACCACATACGCCGTCATGTCCCCCCAGTATAGTATTGTTGACCTATGGTTAATGATGCTATACTTAAACATCGTTAGATCCGAAAGCGAGACATGTCTTTTCCATCATCCCTTTGTTTCCTGCACAAATAAAACATAGCTTTTCTACCATAATCATTATTTTGTGATGTGCCGTTATATATCATTTGCTTATTAATCACAAACCTATACCAGACATTTGTGTTTTATTACAATTGTTACTCATATAGCTCCGGAGGTATAAGCTTGTATGTTTGACTTAAGTTTGGATCATAAATGTACACCAAACACTTGTTTTTTGTTTTTTTGTATTACCGTTGCTACTTACATAGCTCTGGAGATACAAGTTTACATGTTTGAGACGCTTACACCAAGCTCTTCCGGAGTAGACATCGACACACCGGCCGTTTTTAGTTTATCTACGGAGTAGACATCGACACACCGGCCGCTTTTAGTTTATCTACGAAGTTCCCAAGATCATTTTGTACAAGGGCTTCCGAGATCATTTTGTACTCGGGCATCCGAAATGGTTTTACATTCAGGCATCCGAAGAGGTGTTGCAATCGGGCATCCGAAAGATGTTGCATTCGGGCATATTGTCGTTCGGTGAATAGCACCTGGGCCTTCCCAAGATCATTTTGTGCTTGGGCTTCCGAGATCATTTTGTACTCGGGCATCCGAAATGGTTTTACATTCGGGCATCCGAAAGATGTTGCATTCGGGCATCCGAAAGATGTTACACTCGGGCATCCGCGGCGGTGGCCAACCGACCGGGGTATCACACCAATGTTATGTTCAGGACTGTACTTATCACGAACGTGGGAATTCACAGTGTTTCAGATGTATTAATACAATAACCGGTCACAACCGAACGTCAACTTAACCGGCGGAGGTACCATACCCCCATGGTCATTAGTGTCGTTGAGCTAAAATAAAACAGTGTATTAGATAACATAATAAACGATTAATATCCATGTTAGCCATGAGTTTTAGATATCAAACATGTGATGTTTATTGCCCTCCTCGATCATTCTTTGATTCCCACAAAGTCATTATCTCATGCTTGCTAACTCTGCCAAATAAAACATGAAAGCTCTTGCTTTCTCTCGTTAAATATGAAAAATGCAATATTTCACATGTATTAATACAAAAATGGGTCATCATGGAACCGTAACGCAACCGTTGGAGGCATATTACCACTATACTTCCCCCCCAGTTCAACGGTGCTAAGGCTTGTTAGTATCGTTGAACTTAAAAAGAGCAAGGCATTAGATAACATAATTAACAATTAATAATGACATTACCTATGGATGTCAAATATGTTTTTCGTGCTTGACAGTTGAGCACCCCCTATCGTACATTCAACATTATGTTCCAATAATATAACACCCCGGTCAAATATATATATATATATATATATATATATATATATATATATATATATATATATATATATATATATATATATATATATATATATATATATTAACATAATAGCCCAAGGTCCACCTATGAAATTATGGGTGAAAGATGGCGTGCTACCGAAATATCATTTCATAAGGTCGGGACCCTCATCAATGTAAAAATTGAAAAAAGTCCGATGTGATGAATATTGGAGCTTGTAAAGGTTGGGGTTTATACCGACACCGTTTCCACAGTCCATGCGGTACTCCCGTCCGGAGTTTGATGATTAAAAAGACTGAACACCGTTTCCACAGCCACGTTTTAATTTCTCCATATCAAAATGTCAACAATCAATACTTTCATTTTAGGCCCTGCCAAGCACGGCCCAAGTTGTTTCTTTTATAAATTTTAAGGATAACCATTTGTTTGTAACAAGTAAATTTCTGGATTCTTATCATCTTATGTGTATAGATAATCTTTTTACTAACTAGAAAATATAGCCAGGACCTTTTTGCCGTGACATAGCCAAGATTGTAAAATAAATAATGACACATGTTTGTAATCACGTAGTGCTTACTTCTTATAAATATGACATTCACATGATTATATAAAGGCCAAGACATCAAAAAGTTATGATGTTCTTAAATTGGACGTTCTTAGATTCATATTATGCCAATATATTGCACTCAAAGTAAAACGGAGTAAATGAAAAGTATAAAACATTTATTAAACAATATAAAAAACAATTATCTACTCCACCTAATGTCAATTTACTCCATAGTCATCTCCGTATCTCTACTCCCATCATTTATTTGTCGGTTGATTATTATTGTACAACACATCAATACTCAACTCCGTTCTTGCTTCAACTGTCCCATCACACTTGCTAGTTTCATCTTATTTCAATTCATATAGAAGAACTTTTATATTGCTTGTATATATATATATATATTTTTTAGAGTCACAAATAAAACATAGAGATGCCAACTTTTATATTGTTTGACAAAAACCAATCTAAACCACACGATTTATTAAAACAAAAGTATAATCCCTTTTACTTTCTACTGTACATTCAACATTACAGTCATGCAATTCATTTGAAACATCCTTGCAAAATAGTCAAATTTTATCAAGAAAGCAACTCATACACTCAATTTGACACTCACCCATGACCCTACAGGGTAGTACTACCAAACTCCACTATCTTTACTATTTATGTCATGCATCTACAGTTAATTAATTGTTACTAATGAAAAGACATGGACATACATTCATATCCATTCCACGCTATCACTACGTATGTTTGTCATCTTTAATATTTTATTAAAGAACTTTCATCTTCATAACCATTTTTTTTATGACCGCATGTATCCATGTTAGCAAGATAGAGATGCCAACTTTTATATGACAGAAAGTGTAGTAATTAAAATGATAATATGATCTTATGTAGTTATGCTTTGTCATGGCAGCAAGTGAAGAACGAAGGAATCGAAAACATACCGATATGGCGACATGGAAGAGTTAACTAAATAGTACCAGATACTAACCCATGTAATTGGTCTGAGAAACACATGGGTCCGGACCTCAGCCCTCATCATTTTGCTTTTCACGTCCAGCGGACCAGACCCGTCACCGGTATATCCAAACGAGGCGGTACCCCCCAAAGCAGAACTTATTTGAACGAGATAGCATATTTTGAACGAGATAGCATATTTGAACAACTTGTCCGAAGGAAATGATGCCGGACGGTTCATACCGTCTGCCCATATTCGACGTCCATACCGGATGTCAACACCAAACGGCATACCGCCTGTCCATATGACCGAGTAATCTTCGGGCAAGTGTACGTGACTAAAGTATTGAACTCTTGGTCCCATGGTTAGGTCGCCTGTTTCTTGCAAGATCCATTTTTGCATACCTTCATCCCTCATTCCGAAGGGTAGACGGAGAACATAAACCGAATGGGATCATACCGAACGACCCCATACATGTCTTCCATACTAGTACTTTAATGGTGGAAAAACCACCAGCAGGTTATTCCGGCCTATCTTCTTCATCCCTCATTCCGAAGGGTAGATGGAGAGCAAAATACCGAAGGAGATAACACCACATGACCCCGTACATGTCATCCCTACCACCTCCGGTTGGAGTCGTACCGAAGGGAAGATGTTGGACGAACCACCTCCAAAGCAGTGAGTTTGCAACGAGACCTATCATTCTTGGCTCCGGTAGAGTGAATGACGGGTCCCACGGATGGCGCCAAATGTTGAAGCATTTTTCCGCCGGGTCAGTCCTGTTGAAGCATTTTTCCGTCGGGTCAGTCCTGACGGCTCTCACGTGCCATCCGTCTTTGTCCCGATCTTGGAAGCACGCTGTCATACATGAAAGAACCCGTTAGAAGGGGTCCCGAGGCCGAAGCCCCGGGGACCATCCTCCGACGGTCAAGTCAGAACCTCCTGTAGAGGATTTAACATAAACATATACTATGTGTTGTGTGTGTAATAATGAGATGAGATAAATGAAATAAAGAGTAGTATATATAGAGAGAGAAAGAGGTAGGTGTCAAGTGGGCCACCTCAATACCTATTCTATCTAGGTGTCAGGTCACGTGGAGACACAATCCCGTAATGTCCGGGTTAGGTGGCATAGTCCAGTCCTTCCGGCAACGACCTCCGGCGTGACGGAGATTCTTCGGTCCGGCACGTGTCGTCCGGACACATACGTCAACATATAGTTATAAATTTCGTATTTTTATATGTGGTTGTTTTTGCATGTTTGCCAATTTCACCTTCAAAACTAGGTGACCATGATGGTGATATATCAAAATAATTATTATTGTTATCAATAAATTAAAGATGCTAATGGTTCATTACAATAACGCAAAATCGATGATACAGAATACGTTGACGATGATGATCGAAGAAGATTATGCTAATATCAATTACGATGATGCTAGTAATCGATGATGCCAATTATATTGATAACGATGATGATGGATGAATATAATACTTATGATCCAAATATCAAAATGACGACGATGATCGATGAACATGACGATGACGAAGATGCTATGATGCAGATGATCCATATTATTAGAATTGAAGAAAATGATTAGCTTGAAAATATGATGCAATTTGACGATGCAAGATACAACAATTATAAATGTAATTATCACGATTCGAATACGATGCAAACATTAGTTTGATGCAATATTAACCCTTACATGGTAAAATACTTAAACTAAATGAATTGTTCCTTTAAATACGGTAGAATTAAGATGCAATTTATCAATACGATATGCCTATTATGCCCTTTGGGACTTTGCACACGTGGCAGTTTCTTGTTGTGTCTTACATTTTTTTGTTTAAGGAGGTGTTTTCGAGGAACTAATAATCCCCTAGTCCAACTCCAAACTCCAAACACACCCTGTCAAAAAAACACACACACCCACGCGCCACCTCACGCGCCGCCGCAAAACCCTCAAAATGAAGATCCTCACCGTCATAACGCTTCTAATCCTCCTCTTCGCCGCTCTATCATCAGCCGATCCGACAACCGGCCAATGATCCTCTTCGAGAAATTCGGATTCACACACACCGGATTCGTCTCCGTCGCGATCTCCGCCGTCTCAGTGACGTCATACTTGTCGCAACCAGAACCATCACGATTAGGGTTTTTCTTACTTTCAGAAGAATTGTTGATTCAAGTGTTGTTAGAGTTACAGCAAAACCCTAATTTTTGTGTAGTTGATTCCAAGTTTATAAAGTTACTGTTCACTTTTAGAGACCTTTCCCCCCCTCCCCAGTCTAGTTTTAATAGGTCGTACCCCGTAACTTACCCGAATGAGTATTCGCTCTTTTTCGCCAACTGTAACCCTGAGTCCTTAGTTACTATGGATGTTAGGACTGAATTGTATAATAGAGATGATGGGAATACGAAAGATAACTACAAAGTGAAGCCAATCAAAGAGTTCCGTCAAAGAGGATTCAACACCTGAAATGCTGTGTTTTAAGAAATTTTACACGGCGAGTAACGTGCATTATGTAATGTTTTATTTTCAGTTTCAATAAATATTTGTATATGTTCTTTGATACATGTTAAGACTTTTTACTTCAGTTGAATTATCGCATGTTAAGAAACACTTATCACAATATCGCATATCGTTGATTATTTGCAATTAGGAACCGTTGCCGCTAGGCGCGGGTACTCGTCTAGCAGTTATTAAATGTACAAACACCAAATCATACAAAAAAAGGTTTTGCTAACAAGTGTCCGCTAGGCACAAGTTAGCGTGCAGCTAATAAACACAAACTTTCTTAAACCAAAAAAATGCATTAAATACATACGTGGTATTAAATAAACTGATAAATTACTACATTTAAACATAACTTTCATTTGAATGAACCAAATTATTTCTTTTATTAACACGTTAATACATGTCCTATGGACACACGTTAGGAAAACCCTATATAGTTATTTTCAAATTCTGTCTTCCCTGCAAAATTGCTTCATTTTCTAATTTGTGACATGCAGGCAGAAAATATCAAATATACACTTGAACAACAAATGGTGTTTTTCGCACGTGTAGTGGGACACTTCAAGGTGGCAGACGAATTCAATAAAGAATTCAAAGCTTGAATATATGGCAGCTACAATAAGCAAGTAATTTGGATTATACTCCCCTTACCAAGGGGAAAGGATTATGCAGTTGACTTTAAAGGTCAAACAAAGAGCCGGCAATCCTTGCCCACAATTAAGTATAACCGATCCGGATGAGCATTTTTTAACAAACTTCCGGGTTCCTTAGGGCAGCTTTTTACTTGGGAAGGGTTCTGACTGGGCGAACACTTAAATTTCTTAGATTTTGAATGGGTAATTTTGGCGGACTTCTCAGATCTTGAACGGGTAAACATACTTGATGTCATAATTTTTTTTTTTATATAAGCTTGTCAAACACCTGAGTTTATGATTTTAATATTTCGCATGCCATGCCATACCAAACAAAGAAGCTTTACAAAGTCAGAAACCATGTTGGAAAGATATGAAAGTAACATCATTCTATTTTTCAAAGGCACTGTAATGGCTGATAGCGTGAGACGTGTTGCACAACGATTTTCAATATAACTTTTATGTTTTTATATTGTATCCTTGAAGTTTAAAGAGCAATAGTAGAGCTTAGATTTGAGGTTAAGGGTTCAAAAAGTAATTACTTCCCTCAAATCAAAGAGGAAAAAGAATCGTGTTTATCCGAGGATTATCAGAGTGACGAATGTAATCAATTTGGTACATTACAGACAACATTTCTTTTCCTTGATCAAAATTGGTACATCACATATCAAGATACAGTGCATGCATTTAATCCTTTCATGTCAACACATGTGACCAACTTCAGTTGCCAATAAAAATGGGTGGGCAGGTAGGCGCACGAAACCGGTTCGGGTCATGGCAGGTGAAAAAGTTTATATTCACAGATTTTATTTTAAAAGGTATTAAATGACATTCGGAGTATAAGATTATATTATGGAAAAGTTTCAACCCGTTTCGACAGTTTCATTATTAGCCAATGTACCCACTAAATGGTTAAGGAACAACACAAGTTTGAGTGAAACCAAGTTTATAATGTTACTCTGTTCCCTAAAGAACATTCAGCTGGAAGTTCCCACATGACTAAAGATATGAATGAGTTTAAAGAATGCATTGATCAAATTGAATTGGAGGATATTACTAGTTCTGGCCTTTTCTATACTTGGACAAAGAACCTACATAAGACCAAAACTGGAGATCATACTGGCATTTTGAAGAAGCTGGATAGAATTATGGGCAATGAAGATTGCATTTCACAGTTCCCTCAAGCTCATGCTATATTTTTGCCTTACTTAATTTCTGACCATTGTCCTATTGTTCTAGTGATTCCTAATGGTATTCAGGTTAGGAAGAAAGCTTTCAAATTTGCTAATTTTGTGGTGGATAAACAAGATTTTCTCAAGTTGGTTGAACAAAACTGGATTGATAATGCTGAAGGATGTCATATGTTCAAAACAGTGAAGATGATGAAAGGTATCAAGAAGCAGATGAAGGAGATGGCTTGGAGGAATGGGGATGTTTTTAAAAATGTGATCAAGTTAAAGGAAAACCTAAAGATGATTCAATCCAGGATTGATAAAGACCCTTTTAACAAGCAGCTTAGACATGATGAAAGTGTTATTCTTACTGAGTATGTGGAGGCTATGAGAGATGAAGAGAAGCTGCTTTTACAAAAGTCAAAAGTGAAATGGCTAAGTGTTGGTGATAGGAACAATGCTTTCTTTCATAAATCATTAAAAAGTAGGCTTCACAAGAGTAGAATTGAGGTGATTAATGATGAAAGGGGGAATAGATTTGAAGGGGTAAGTGTAGCTACACAATTTGTGAAGCACTTTCAAAAGTTCCTTGGAGTTAGTATTCCTGTGAGAAAGATGGTGAATATGGATTCTATGATTAGTAACAAATTGTCCACTATAGAAGCTGATAATATGGTCAGAAGGGTCAGTGATGAGGAGATTAAGACTGCCATGTTCCAAATAGATGATAATAAAGCTCCTGGTCCAGATGGTTTTTCTTCATGTTTCTTCAAAAAAGCGTGGAATATTATTGGTAAAGATGTGTGCAAAGCTATTAGGGAATTCTTTGATACTGGGAAATTGTTAAAGGAGATCAACTCCACTATAATTACTCTGGTTCCTAAGATTCAATCTCCTTCTAAAGTGTCAGATTTTAGACCTATAGCCTGCTGCAATGTTCTCTACAAGTGTATAAGTAAAATTTTATCTGATAGAATGAAAGGAGGTCTTGGGAAGCTTGTCAGTCAAAACCAAAGTGCTTTCATCCCAAATAGGCAAATTCAAGACAATATTATGTTAGCCCAAGAACTGTCAAAGGGGTATGATAGGAAAGAAGGCCCTAAAAGAATTGCTTTGAAAGTAGACATTCAGAAGGCTTATGACACAGTGAATTGGGATTTCTTGGAAGATATTCTTAGAGGATTTGGGTTTCATGTAAAGATGATAAATTGGATCATGAAATGTGTAACAACTGCTTCCTTCTCTATCTGTGTCAATGGTGAAAGTCATGGATACTTCAAAGGAGGCAGAGGTCTTAGACAAGGAGATCCTATGTCCCCATACCTTTTCACTCTTGTTATGGAGCTTTTATCAGTGATTGTTCAAAGTAAGGTGGATCAAGAAAGAGGCTTTAAGTTCCATTTTGGGTGTAAGCAGCTTAAGATCACTCATATATGCTTTGCTGATGATCTTTTGATGTTTTGTCATGGTGATGCTACATCTGTGAAGGTTTTCAGAGATGCAATTGAAGAATTTGGTTCCTATTCTGGTCTCCTCCCTAATTACAACAAGAGCACAATTATTTTTGGAAGTATGAAGGAGGAAGAGAAACAAAGTATCCTAAGTATTGTACCATTCAAAGTTGAAAAGCTTCCTATTAAATACTTAGGAGTTCCATTAACAGCTAAAAGACTTGGGGTGCAGGATTGTAAAAGCCTTATTGATAAAGTCAAAGGTAGAGTCTTTAATTGGAAAAACAAATGCTTGTCTTATGCAGGAAGACTGCAATTGGTTGCTTCAGTTCTGGAATCTCTACATGTTTATTGGGCTTCTGTTTTTCTCCTTCCTCTAACTGTGATCAAAGACATCAACAGAATTTTAAAAAGTTTTTTGTGGAGTAATGGTGAAATATCTAAGGGAAAAGCTAAAGTTGCATGGAAAAACATTTGTAAGCCTAAGAAGCAGGGTGGTTTGGGTTTGAAAGATCTAGGAATTTGGAATAAAGCTATGATAACTAAACATCTATGGAACATTGCTGAGGATAAAAATTCTCTTTGGGTAAAATGGATGAGCACTGTTAAATTGAAAGGAAGAAGTGTTTGGGCTGTCAAAGAAGATATATCTGATAGTTGGGGATGGAGAAATATTTTGAAGTTAAGACATGAAGTGAGGAAGAATATTGTAATGAAAATAGGTGATGGGAAGAAAGCCTCAATATGGTTTGATAATTGGAGCAGTCTTGGTGATTTGATTAGTATTATTACTTATAGAGATCTATATGATGGCAGGCTTAGTAGTGATATGAAGGTTGCTGATCTAATTGATAATGGTGTATGGAAATGGCCAGTTGAGTGGCATGATCAGTTCCCTATGATTGTTCAGATTCAAAATTTAGTTTTGGACAACTTTAAATCTGATCAGGTTACTTGGAAGAGTAGAAATGGTAAAATGGGAAATTTCACAGTGCAAAAAGCTTATTTTGACTTGCAGGAAGAAGGAGAAGAGGTTAATTGGTGGAAACTAGTTTGGTTCTCACAAAATATACCTAAGCATTCCTTTGTTCTATGGATGGCAATTCTTAACAAACTGGTTACTCAAGACAAAGTTAGAAGTTGGGGTTCATATGATCTTATGGTTTGCCCACTGTGTTGCAGTGAAATGGATTCACATTCACATTTATTTTTCAAATGCAGCTATGCAAGACAGTTTTGGATCAAAATGAGTCAAAAAATGGATGGAAAGTGCAATAAGATTGAATGGAATGAAATTGTGAATGATTTTGCTTGCAAACCTAATGGGAATTCCATAGATAGCATCATCAGAAGATTGTGCCTGGCTGCTTGTGTGTATTTGATTTGGCAAGAGAGAAATTATAGAATTTTCAGAGGGGAATACAGAGGTTGGGAAGAGCTATATAATATATGTTGTGATACAGTGAGATTAAGACTCCTTAGTCTCAAAATGAAACCTTCTACAGCTGTCCTGAAAGCTCAAGATAATTGGAATGTGGCTTTCAAACTTGTTAATGATATTGCTGTTGGCTTGTAAAGTTGCAGGGTAAATGGTGGTGTTAAAAAAAAATAAAAAATGGTGTATCTGGATTAAGTTGTATGTGCAGATGGCTAATATCTTGGTAGTATGCTAGCATTGGGGTCTCTTATCCTTTTCTTGTGGATCCAGTTGGGGTAACAGATATGGGTGAGTTTGGATCTTCAAATGGTTAGTTTTTACTACCATAAGGTAGTTTCCTGTACAAGAGTATTGAATTCTGAGTGTTGCTAAAGGTTATTCTCAGAACCTGTTGTTTTTTCATCCAAGTTGCCTCATTCTCTTGGAAAAGATAAGCTGAAGTTATTGGAAGTCAGCTGATAATAAAAGGTTACAACCTTTCCATTCAATTTTTATGCCTTGGTAAAAATTGAATGTGATTTTTATGATCACATCAGATGATGGCTCTGTATCTTGGATTACACATTTAAAACATTACTGTGCTATCCCTTACAGTCCTTTGTAGGCCTTTGTTAGGTAACATAGGGGTGTATGGGTTTGTATAGTGTATGGTTTTTATGTGTAATACATAAAGTGAGTATCCATCTGTGAAGGGTAAGTGATCTGGAGTGACAATGTATGGTACTAGGAACTGTGAGGAGTGAAAGATGAACCTACATGGTCCTAGTGTGCATTGTCAAAAGGAGGAATGGTTGGTACTCACTGCAAGGAGTGTGTTCCCATGTGTGTGAAGCCATTGTAGTAAATGGAAATGTAGCTCACATGGTATAGCCCTTGCAGTGGAGAGGTTATGGTGCCTAGTGAAGCCTCTAATCTATTTTGTCATGATTATTGTGGATGATGGTTGAATGATCATGATGAATAGATAAGGAGGAAATGTAGCTAGATGGTTATATGGTGCTTAAAAAGGTGAATTTGGTGCTGCAATTTTGGCTCTTTTGCTGTTGAGATGACTGCAGTACTATGGAGTTTAGATACAGTTGATGTTTTTGTCTCTGATATGTTCTGTTTTGTACTATTCCATTGAAGTTTCAAGTTTGGTTGTATTGTTTTGATAAAAGAGTTATAGGCATGTCTATAGCTCTTATAGATGTATGTGTTTTACTTGTTTTTAATAAGATATTTTCACCTTTTGCACCAAAAAAAAAAAGTTTATAAAGGACAGTTCTAATGTAAAATGAAATTACCGCAATATGACAGCTAAAGAGGATCTCCAGTGCTTGCAACTGAATCGTAATAAAATTGGAAAAACACTAAACCGGAAGCGTTTCAAATTAGAGCATTTTTGCTTGGTTCGCTCCCGTCCATCTATTGCATGAACTTGCACGTCAACTCCTCAATCAGTTCCGCATCAAGGGGGCACATGGTGAAACCAAACTCTCAACAACGATGCGTATTTCATTACATCCATCAAAGTTCTGAGATATCTCAGTGGATGAACTATTGTGGGTATCATAGACAACCAATTTCGACCCATATTGCAAAAGCACTTTCCCATCATTTGAGATACATAAAGGCACCATAAACTGATTAAGCCACCCATAAACAGGAAGATACGGGATGGAAGCCAATTTAGTCCAAGAATCTTTCACTCCATAAACCTTCATCACCCATACGTCCGCATGCTTGAAAGGATAATTACAAACGACAGACAAACAG
Source organism: Chrysanthemum seticuspe (assembly GCA_019973895.1). Lineage (NCBI taxonomy): Eukaryota > Viridiplantae > Streptophyta > Magnoliopsida > Asterales > Asteraceae > Chrysanthemum > Chrysanthemum seticuspe. The sequence goes on along the minus strand of BPTQ01000006.1, from coordinate 339,929,697 downwards.
TGTCCCAAAGCTCCCAATTTCAAAACCGTTTGACCTTTATCATACACAGGTTGCAAAACTTCACCATATGTCTCCTTTGCCAAATCAAGAGAAATTATTATCCACGATCTATGTTCTAGACTATAACCCGCCCAATGAAGAGCTCCATTTGTAAACTTACCACAATCAAGCAATGGTCGATACCAACTATGATGTTCATGAGGAAAATTGCCTATTTTTTTGGGAGTACCGGTTTTCAAAGAGAATAAATTAACTTGGTTACCTCGAGTTATCACCACAACTTTGTAATCATCAGTAGACTCATCGTACCCAAAACCATACAGCTCACCCAACGGCACTTTATATAACTTGCTCCATATTCTAGTACTAGGGTTGTAAACAATCAGAGTTCTTACGTCCAAAATACATAACAATCCATTGCAAGAACCGATGACTCGAAGATTAGGATTACTAGTGAGTTCCAATGGTAAACAAGTGTGTAGCTTAATAGATTTCTTAAACAACACATCATAAAGAGGATAGCTATTCAAATAGCAGTTATCTTTAGCACAGCCGATAATTAGTCGATGGTATGCAAAGTTAATGTTGCATGTTGACAAACTAAGATGAGATTTAACGAAACAAGGATCCGATATTAACGAGTGCCATAATTTGCAAACTGACGTATACCGTAACAGCGATTTAACCGGAAGCCTAGTGAGAATGTCAAGGATGATCTCACTCGGAACATACGATATAGGTTTTTCGATTTTCTTTGGTCTATGATCGTCTTCTAGTGCCATGGTTGGTGATCGAACTAGGGTTCTTCTGTTTTTATTTTTGAGGAAAAACCATGTTCGAATATTTGCATATCTTTCATGTTCCCGTATAGTATTGTTAGATCGAGTCCATTAGTTTTCATAGTTGATTTTTATACTCCCTTTTGCTTAGTTCTATAGTTATTACATGTAGGATTCCCCTTTCGCTGGGGATACAATCCCTTACGAGACTTCCCCAGCTAGGATTCCCCAGCGACATGTCGCTGGGGAAAGTCCCCATATGTCGCTGGGGTAGCCAGTGAATGTTGTAGTGACACCAAATCATACAAAAAAAGGTTTTGCTAACAAGTGTCCACCAGGCACAAGTTAGCGTGTAACTAATAAACACAAACTTTCTTAAACCAAAAAAATGCATTAAATACACATTAAATAAACTGATAAATTACTATATTTAAACATAATTTTTACTTGAATGAACCAAATTATTTCTTTTATTAACACGTTAATACATGTCCTATAAGAAATAATTACTACGTATACATTAGATCAACTAGCAGCGGTTATTGTGTAATTAAAATTTTCGGCGAGTAATATTTTTTGCTTATATGTTTCCCATGATGAGTGACAATAATATTATGGTATTAAGAGGTACTCGCCCATTATTTTTTATGATGACAAATGTAACAAGGGGTGTTTGATGAAAAGAAAACATGAATATGAGAAATACAATATAGGACAATAAAAAAAAAAGTTAAGATAAATCCAAATTTGTAACTAAATAGTTTAAAACTTTAAATAAATGATTACAAGAGCATGCACATCCATAACCTGAGTTATAGTTTAACACATGTCACGTCAGCGCCACATCAGCTTTAACATTTCACCTTAACATCCCCAAAAAACACCACATCAATAACATCCCAAGTTAAACTTTAACATTTCATATTTTCAATTTCAGCCCCTAAACTAAAACAAACGCTTCATTTATTAAAAAACATAACCTTAACTTAAACATATTACAATACCAAATATAAAATAACTAAAGAAAATTACAATGAAAAAAAAAATAACAAAACATAGCAAATACTTATTCATCATCGTTGCTCTCTTGTTGTTCATGTCGTTCAAGATTCTTCTGACAAACATGCTCCATAAGGTCCTGTTGGAGTTGGGTATGCGTTTGTCGGTCATGTATTTCTTTTGCCTTACGACTGTGAGTATCACATCTTTCGACCCATCTTCGTTGCCTCAAATTTGCTGACGGATCCACCCACACTTCGTTATAGTCACGTAATGCAAATTTTTGATCTTTTATAATCATGTTATGCAAAATAATGCAAGAATACATGATTCTACGTATCGTGACAATTTCCCATTGACGTGCCGGTTGTTGTAGTATACCTCAACGGCCTTGAAGCACACCAAAAGCACGTTCAATATCCTTTCGGGCATTGTCAGTAAGAATGTCGTCGAACAACGGAGACTGGTCTAAAACATTAATATCGTTATTCGCCCCCGCCATCCCAAAAAATGCATGTCAAATCCATAAATCTTGAGAAGCAACAGCTTCAACCATAATTGTTGGGTATTTTTAATCACCCCTAGCAAATTTCCCTTGCCAAGCCACTGGACAATTTTTCCATTCCCAGTGCATACAGTCAATGCTACCAAGCATTCCCGGAAAACCATGTTTTTCTTCATGTTGTTGATAAAGTTTTTGAATGTCGACCCATGTTGGTTTTCTTAAATACTCCGAAATAAACAAATCAATAATGCATTTGTTAAAATTATCAAGATATAATTTTGAAGTACTCGTACCCATTTGCAAGTATTCATCAAATGCATCGGGTGAGGTGCCGTACGCCAATTGCCGTATGGCAGACGTACACTTCATTAGAGCACTTAAACTCATTCGACCCGTACAATCGGGTGTTTGCCTAAAGTAAATAAAATGATCTGGAATATTATCGGAAGTATAAGATTCAATACCTTCAACTATTTGCAGGAATAGTTTCCGGCTCATACGAAATCTTCTACGAAAATTCCGGTTTGAATACTTACAACCTTCAACGAAATAGTCGTTGCGCAAACGTTCTTCTGCAATCTCACGTTCACGATATATATGGCTACGAGCACGAGTAGGAGGTTGAGATGCTTCTTCTTGTTCCAACTGAAGGTGATACTCGTACGCGGACGCCATATATTGGAAGTAAGTTTCGTCATCAACGTCTGACCAATGCAGAGGAAATTCATCAAATTGATTCGGATCCATTGTGAATGAACTTGATTCTTGAATTATGGAAGTGTGAGAGGAAGTATATAAATTGTGAATTTGAATTATGGAAGTGTGAAAAAAATGGTGTTTAAGTTGGGTATTTATAGTGGTAAGATTTTTTTTTTTTAATTTTTTATTTTTTAAAAAAAACTAGCCGTTTAGGGGCTAAAGTGTAAATTTTTTTAAACCCCAACAGTAACTAGCCGTTTGAGGGGGTTGTTTTGTATTTTTTTTTTTGTTTAATGGTGATAACGCCTGTTAGGGCCATAATGCAGCCGGCTTAACGCCCAAATAACGCTGGATGTCCATTTGGTAACGCCCCATAACGCCCGTTAAGTCCCTTCTAACGCCCGTTAGGGCGTTATTGCTGTGAGTGCTCTAAAGTTATGAAAGATATGCTTGGTTTGTATAATGTTAAATAAATGATAGCTTTTATTGTCTCTATCAAGTGTTATATTAATTGGATGAATCCTTTATGTTTGATTAGTTTGTACAGTATGGATAATAATATGTATTTTTTTTACATTAACTGAAAGAGTTGAGAAATTAATGGCTGAACATGTTGTTGTATTAGATGATTGTACATGCATTATGCTTAACTAGATGGGTACTTGCGCGTTACGGCGACAGGTATACTGTGACGATTAACCAGAGAAATAGATCCCAATGAGGCCTGATTCACCAGTTTGTATCGGTTTTAACGGGTCCTCTCTGGTTCGTTTCGGATAGCTTTTATTGGCTATCCGAACCGGTGGCAACACCGGTTCCCGGTTGAATTCGTTGGTTCGGTCTGGTTTTCAAAACTATATGTACCATCAACTTGTTAGCTTGTATAAAACTTTGTGTGTTTTATTAGTTTATACAATGTGTATAATAGTATGTACTTTTCATTTTAGAGTTGTTTAAAAACAACATTAATTAGTGTGTTTAATTATTTTATATTTTAGATTATGTTGTAGCTTGTTTAGATTGTACATTGTGAAAGTTTTATTGTACTTTTTAGTTAGTGGATGTTTTAATTGGTTGTATTTAATTTGATAGATATAATTTTAATCGGTTGTACAATGTGAATAAATAATTGTACTTTTAAATAATTGGGTGTTTTAATAGGAGTATTAATTATTTGTTAATTTAATGTCTTAGTGCGTTAAAAAGTTGTACAATATGTTTCTTTGTTTGTATGTTTCAATTTTCAAGTTTGTAATGTTATAGTGCATTAAAAATTTGTATACTATGTATAGATACTTGTAATGCTGAATTTTAAGGCATTAAATGCCGGCCCTTTCTCGGAGCTCTCTCGGAAGTAAGTTTCCCTGTTGGGACTAGTCTAAGAAACTTTCACTTGAATTGCCAAGCCTCTTGTGGTAACGCCCTTGATGAATTGCGTTCAACGCCCCTTTGTAACTTTTCCGATCAACGCCTCGAGTCGGTAGCCGGGCTCTGGGACATTAATACCACGACGACTATCGACCCGAGCCCAAAGAAGGGAAAAATGGGACCTTTTCTCGAAAAAGAAAAGAGATTCTATTTCTTATTCCAAAGCCCTTCTTAGAAGATGCAGTCAGTAAGCTCTTACTTATCTTCTTCATTTGCGAAAATAGATAGATAAGAAAAGATGTCAGCCTCTCTTTTCTCGCGGAACACTCACTTAATGGGGCTATTCGGGTTACTGGATACGGGATCCTCGTAGTAGGATGGACTAACATCCACCCGAGAGAGGGCAGTCTTTAGAAGCAACAGGTTGGGAAACCAAGTTTAGGTAAGACTTTCAAAGAGACTCTCGACGAGAGAATCCAGGCTATTCAGGAAGAATCACAATAATTCCTCAATCCTACCGAAGTAGTTCCAAATGGTCTGTATGCTTTATAAGATAGTATGATTAGAAGTATTTGCTTAAATTTATATATGGAGATCTTAAAATTTTTTGATGAGAAAGGTAGAAAATGTTTTATAAGTAACTATAGATTTAACTTCACGGTATTTAACTATTTGGTTGATTCGTTGGTGTAGGACTAGCATTCCATAGGTGATCATTGGATGTACAATGTGGATCAACAACCAAAAAGACAATCTATTTTGATTGCTTAGAGTTCCATCCCGCTTGAATTGTTTTCATTCTTGATTAATGAACACAACACATAAATTCGGAAAAATTGAAGTACATGTGTGTAATAGGGATTTTCCTGATTCGTTACTTATTCGTTTTTAATGAAATTTGAGTTGCATATTCCCAAGACATAGGGCTAAAACTTCTTAGATGTAAGTTTGTATTTTTGAGGACTTCTTGATTGGGTTCCGGCCAGTTGAAATTATAGTAGTATCTAGTGATCACCATCTGTATTCACTAGTGTTGTAATCATCAACAAAAGGTACACTCGCTTCTGTGCTCTATTTTTATATAATAATTAATCATACAAATCATAAGGATATGTTATTGGTGATTTATTAAATCGCTTCCACTACTTTGATTTATATGTTAAACACGTTTTTAACCTATAATCACCAACAGGACGTGCATAACACATGTTAGTGCATGCAGTATCAACAAAGCTTAATATGTCTTCACTTCTTTTTCTACATTTACAATACCACACAACTTATACACACAATTCTAAATTTGTCAAGTAGAGGTTCCAATTGATGGTTAAAAGATGGTTCTTGCGGCCTCACCCTCAGGATCACTTAAACGAGTTCTTATACACTTTTAGCATTCTTGAAGGCTCGGGATGAAGAAGAACATAACTTTCGCCGTCAAGACCAACCCACTTATGCTACAACAACTTCGTTGCAAGGACTTGACCCAACATTGTTCAAACGCGTAGTGTAAAATTTCATTAAAAAAAGATTGGTTTGTTTAGTAGTTTGAACCGTTAAATGTAACTTTTAGACGTAAGAGCATTTGGTGTAATCACACACCATCAACGCCATTCATACGTGACAAGGATTTGGGTTGAAACAATCACTAGCTTGCGCCATTCATATGGGTCTTAAAAGTGAGGTTTTAGCCTGAGTGATTAGTGAGGTATTTGGGTGTGTGAGTGATAAGAGAAGTGGGGAAAAAATGCTAAAGTAACATAACGTGACACAACCTTTTTGACTTTAGCTCAAACCACAAGTCCTTATGCTCTAAGGCTAATCGTAATAACAACCAAACCCAAGGTCTGTCTACCCTTAGAGCCGTGTCCCCCTCCTTACGGCATCCCAAACATATTGCTATGGTTGGGTCGTAAAAGTGACCGAATGGTTTGCATGATTTGTGTGTAGGAGTGTTTTTTATTTAATTATTATGTGGTATGTTTTTTATGTGATTGAGATCACATTACTACCGTCATTTAGTCATATGTTTGATCTACTAAAAAAAGCTAAAATAACATTAAAATAACAGGCCGATCAGATCACCCATAAAATCACCTACAAGTCTAAACATTCGGTTTTTTTAACTTGATCAACCATGTTTTAGTACTTTATATTTGTAGAAACCAAGATCCGGACTCAACTAGGGTAAGAGTAACATTGATTGCATGAAAACAACGGAATAGTTAATAACACAATCAATATCACTAATAAGGTTTTCTTTATTAATAATAAACTAATACATAAACTACTACTACTAATGTACACACGCTATAATTGTGTGTCTAGACTCTCATTGAAGAGTTCTACTATGGATGGATGATCTCTCATAAGCTAGACGCCCCTTCTTTATATAATAGTAGGAGGTTACAAAAAAACCCTAAACTTAGCTTACTATAAAAGCTAATTATTACATATTAAACCCTCATTATTTCTTATTTTTTTATTTCTGCTTGTGAATTTTGTAATTATCAAATCTCTAATTCCCAACAATATTAACTCAAAACCAAACCAAAACTTAACAAACAAGGTAAAAAATAACTCCACATGAATTAAAAAACCACAACTAACTACCAACCAAGATAGATCCCCTCCAACGGCAAGCGTTCAAATACAATAATTTTTTAATGTAAAAAAGGTAAGACAAGTTTATAACCGTCAGATCAAGCCATCAACGATTAAGATTCTTCGTGGCATTTTTGTAATTACCTTACGTTCCAATAAGATGCGTTCATTCAGAAACTGATGTAAAGAGGGTATCCTAGTCTTTTTCTCATAGATTTCTTCTGGCGGTTTTAATTTAGGCGATATTGTGGGTTTTCTAAAACACTCCATCAATAATTTAATTTCTCTAAATTGTCTCAATGGTGATGATGATTCAATATGTTCTTGTTTTATGCTTGTATCTTTTATGTATAGTTATAAATTTCGTATTTTTATATGTGGTTGTTTTTGCATGTTTGCCAATTTCACCTTCAAAACTAGGTGACCATGATGGTGATATATCAAAATAATTATTATTGTTATCAATAAATTAAAGATGCTAATGGTTCATTACAATAACGCAAAAATCGATGATACAGAATACGTTGACGATGATGATCGAAGAAGATTATGCTAATATCAATTACGATGATGCTAGTAATCGATGATGCCAATTATATTGATAACGATGATGATGGATGAATATAATACTTATGATCTAAATATCAAAATGACGACGATGATCGATGAACATGACGATGACGAAGATGCTATGATGCAGATGATCCATATTATTAGAATTGAAGAAAATGATTAGCTTGAAAATATGATGCAATTTGACGATGCAAGATACAACAATTATAAATGTAATTATCACGATTCGAATACGATGCAAACATTAGTTTGATGCAATATTAACCCTTACATGGTAAAATACTTAAACTAAATGAATTGTTCCTTTAAATACGGTAGAATTAAGATGCAATTTATCAATACGATATGCCTATTATGCCCTTTGGGACTTTGCACACGTGGCAGTTTCTTGTTGTGTCTTACATTTTTTTGTTTAAGGAGGTAAAATACTTAAGTTTATGTAAAAGTACTATGTTTTGTTAAATAAATTTGAAAGTACTATGTTTTGTTAAATAAATTATAAAAGTACTATAGTCAAATAAAAAACTCGGTGTTTTCGAGGAACTAATCCCCCCTAGTCCAACTCCAAACTCCAAACTCCAAACACACCCTGTCAAAAAAATAAATCCAACGGCCCACATTCATCCCAACCTTCCCTTCACATCGCAATAAACGTCCCCTCACATCTCCATTTACACAAACACAAAACAAGAACACACACACACCCACGCGCCACCCCACGCGCCGCCGCAAAACCCTCAAAATGAAGATCCTCACCGTCATAACGCTTCTAACCCTCCTCTTCGCCTCACCATCATCAGCCGAGATCAAGTCACTCAAGATCCGATCCGACAACCGGCCAATGATCCTCTTCGAGAAATTCGGATTCACACACACCGGATTCGTCTCCGTCGCGATCTCCGCCGTCTCAGTGACGTCATACTTGTCGCAACCAGAACCATCACGATTAGGGTTTTTCTTACTTTCAGAAGAGTCACTAATACAAGTGTTGTTAGAATTGCAACAAAACCCTAATTTTTGTGTAGTTGATTCCAAGTTTATATCTTTACTGTTCACTTTTAGAGACCTTTCCCCCCCTCCCCAGTCTAGTTTTAATAGGTCGTACCCCGTTACGTACCCGAATGAGTATTCGCTCTTTTTCGCCAACTGTAACCCTGAGTCCTTAGTTACTATGGATGTTAGGACTGAATTGTATAATACAGATGATGGGAATACGAAAGATAACTACAAAGTGAAGCCAATCAAAGAGTTCCGTCAAAGAGGATTCAACACCTGAAATGCTGTGTTTTAAGAAATTTTACACGGCGAGTAACGTGCATTGATGTAATGTTTTATTTTCAGTTTCAATAAATATTTGTATATGTTTTTTGATACATGTTAAGACTTTTTACTTCAGTTGAATTATCGCATGTTAAGAAACACTTACCACAATATCGCATATCGTTAATTATTTGCATTCGGGGTATAAGATTATATTATGGAAAAGTTTCAACCCGTTTCACCAGTTTCATTATTAGCCAATGTACCCACCAAATGGTTAAGGAACAACACAAGTTTGAGTGAAACCAAGTTTATAAAGGACAGTTCTAATGTAAAATGAAATTACCCCAATATGACAGCTAAAGAGAATCTCCAGTGCTTGCAACTGAATCGTAATAAAATTGGAAAAACACTAAACCGGAAGCGTTTCAATTAGAGTATTTTCGCTTGGTCCGCTCCCATCCATCTATTGCATGAACTTGCACGTCAGCTCCTCAATCAGTTCCGCATCAAGGGGGCACATGGTGAAACCAAACTCTCAACAACGATGCGTATTTCATTCCATCCATCAAAGTTCTGAGATATCTCAGTGGATGAACTATTGTGGGTATCATAGACAACCAATTTCGACCCATATTGCAAAAGCACTTTCCCATCATTTGAGATACATAAAGGCACCATAAACTGATTAAGCCACCCATAAACAGGAAGATACGGGATGGAAGCCAATTTAGTCCAAGAATCTTTCACTCCATAAACCTTCATCACCCATACGTCCGCATGCTTGAAAGGATAATTACAAACGACAGACAAACAGTGTCCCAAAGCTCCCAATTTCAAAACCGTTTGACCTTTATCATACACAGGTTGCAAAACTTCACCATATGTCTCCTTTGCCAAATCAAGAGAAATTATTATCCACGATCTATGTTCTAGACTATAACCCGCCCAATGAAGAGCTCCATTTGTAAACTTACCACAATCAAGCAATGGTCGATACCAACTATGATGTTCATGAGGAAAATTGCCTATTTTTTTGGGAGTACCAGTTTTCAAAGAGAATAATTTTACTTGTTTATCTCGAGTTATCACCACAACTTTGTAATCATCAGTAGACTCATCGTACCCACAACCATAAAGCACACCAGACGGTGCTTTAAATAACTTGCTCCATATTCTAGTACTAGGGTTGTAAACAATCAGAGTTTCTACGTCCAAAATACATAACAATCCATTGCAAGAACCGATGACTCGAAGATTAGGATTACTAGTGAGTTCCAATGGTAAACAAGTATGTAGCTTAATAGATTTCTTAAACAACACATCATAAAGAGGATAGCTATTCAAATAGCAGTTATCTTTAGCACAGCCGATAATTAGTCGATGATATGCAAAGTTAATGTTGCATGTTGACAAACTAAGATGAGATTTAACGAAACAAGGATCCGATATTAACGAGTCCCATAATTTGCAAACTGACTTATACCGTAACAGCGATTTAACTGGAAGCCTACTGAGAATGTCAAGGATGATCTCACTCGGAACATACAATATAGGTTTTTCGATTTTCTTTTGTCTATGATCGTCTTCTAGTGCCATGGTTGGTGATCGAACTAGGGTTCTTCTGTTTTTATTTTTGAGGAAAAACCATGTTCGAATATTTGCATATCTTTCATGTTCCCCCGTATAGTATTGTAATTGATTTTTATACTCCCTTGTGCTTGTTTCTAGTTACATATACAACACCAAATCAATCTGTATATATCAAACTTAACTTTAATGTCTAAGGCTGTAAACGAATTGGACAAACATGAACAAAGCTTTGTTATGTTCGTTCGTTTTAATTTAACCGGGCAAATAAACGAGCACATTTATTTAAACGGACAAATTTTCTTGTTCATTTTTTCTTTTCTTTTTTTTGGTGCAAAAGGTGAATTATATTAACTTCCAAACATTGTACAACCATAAGAATAACATACACTGATTTGGACATGTCTCAAATCAGATACAAAAGAAAACTCTCATGCATCCGATATCTGATGGTAGGGGTGTAGACGAGCCAAGCTTTTATCAAGCAACTCGAGCTCGAGTTCAAGCTCGACTCGATCAAGCCGAGCTTTTATCGAACTCAAGCCCACTAAACTGGCTTGAAACATATGATGAGTCGAGCTCAAGCTTTTGATAGCTCGGCTCGAGCGGTTATCGAGCTTTTTGAGCCTTAGTATAGATATATTTTCATATTATTTTTATGTATGTAAATAAAGGCTGATTTGAATATTAACCTAATTATAAGGAACTCTATAAAGGATAAAATATTTTCTAGCTTTGATTATTTCTCTTCGAGTTTGTGATTCGAGATCACGTACAAGTTCTGTGTAAAGACTACATTTTTTTGTGGCAACTGCAATTCGCAATTCGTTTTGACACATAATGGTGTATCTGCTATTTTGTTCGAGCTTAGTTCAGCTACAAATACCAGTTGGCATAGTAGGTAATTATTAACTTCCAATCATTTTACACTCCCCTCCTAAATCAGCTACCCTACATAATAGGTAACCTACTTTATGACAGCAAAACTATCTCAAAGCAAATGAGTTGTTCGTTTATTAAGAAAATGAGTTGTTCATTTTTATTCATTAAGACACTAAACGAACCCTAAAGGAATATAAACGATCGAACATAAATGAACGTAGAAACACAAACATAAACTTTATTAAATTATACATAATGTTTTGTTTTATAAGTATTGTTGTTTAAACAAACCAGTTTTCAAAGTATACAATGAAAAGATATGATATACAAACATAAACAAATAAATGTACATAAACCAACGTTAATAAACGCATAATCGAACGTACATGAACATAAATGAACGAACGCGGCTTTTGTTCATGTTCGTTCATTTAATTAAAAATATTCATTGAACGTTAACTTCGTTTACAACCCTAAATGTTACGGATTTTGATTTTAGGTAAGTTGATACAAGTTTTATTTTTAGCTTAAATGGTTAATCAGTGAGTATGACGCGTAACTTAAAAAGTTAAATAGCTTACATTCACACGATATTAAGAGTATCTACTTTGATGATTTGTAAAAAAGTTTATACAATGATAAAGATGTCTAAAAATATATAAATCATGAATTGTATATTTCAAGCCTATGTGTCATGAATAAATCTTAAATTTTGAAGAGGTCCAATTTTAATTATTTTGAAAGTGTTAAGTGTGTTTTATGATACAAAAATGTTTATGAATAAATCTAGCTATAATTAATAGCAATAGGTTTATAATTTGAAAAGGTTTATGAATTGATGGGGGTTTTAATAAATTTTTTTTTAGGTTTATCATAGTGGGTGTCATAAGTTTAATACCTTAAGTTTAAAAGAAAAAATAAAGTTGAATACCCCATATTCTTGACTAAAGAAGCACCCTCATTTACCAATTTCATACGCAACAAGAACTAAGCAAGAATGCATATATGGATGCATGAACAGCCATTTCAGCGCAACAAGAACTAAGCAAGAATGCATATATGGATGCATGAACAGCCATTTCAGCGCAACAAGAACTAAGCAAGAATGCATATATGGATGCATGAACAGCCATTTCGGGAGAAACATACACGATATTCTACAGCACTTAGCTTACCAATGTCACATTATTCAAGCAACATACGGTCGTAACCTGGTCACACAAGCAACTAATAGCTGTGTGAAGCTGAAACTATGCAAGAATTCAAAACAACACATATCCAACAGATTGTTTGCATATGGGGTTACATTCTGAACATCAGACCACCCATAATTAACAATTTTTAAGGCTCTTCAACTTAATGGTTGATTGGTTGCATTTAGCACAACAAAAACAAAGTAAACATAGAACTCTTCTGAATAGCTGGTAGCAGTTTCGGTTATCTACAGATCTTATATACCAAAAAGGCAACAGCATATGACAACTGAAGACCAAATGGGTAATGGAGATGACCACTTACAGTCAAATGAGAGGGTGCTCCAGAACCAAATTCAGTCTGTTAGTGTTGCAAAGCTAAGGGTAATCGTCAGTACACGCCATTCCAACTACAAGTGATAGCTGTGTTTGAGCTACGCACACGCTTGGCTCAATTTTAAAGGGTTCATATGAGTTTGAGCCTAAATAGATACAAACAGACCATCCCTGGAGATAACATTACAAAACTATCAAGAGTTTAAGACCAGTTGAATAAGAGTATGAATTTCACTGTAGCTGCCCCCGTATGGGCTGAATGAGCCAGGCAAGCTTGGATTCTACAAGTGTAGGTTGTTCACCAAGCTTTTCTGTAAAAAAGCTGGTGCAACCCAACACATCCTTAGCATTCCTAGTTTCTCTTCTTACCATCCTTCGTCCATGGAAACTTTTCCTATTTAGCAGAGGTCAAGGATAGCTAACGGCAACAGGTACAAAGCTTCTCAAGTAGCAAAAGCTAGCTCATGGTCCCAAAATATCAGCTACTACTTATATTTCAAAACAAAACCTAAGACTCAAATTTCAAGCATCAGGACGTTGTATGGTTTTGATAAATGCTGTAACATGTTCCCAATCACAGTCCCAATCAAGGTTATGCATCACTTGCTTAGTAAACTAATCACTAGCTTCACCATTCGAAATCTTGCCTAGATTATATCACTGATTTGTCACACTACTAGTTACAACTAAACAGCTCTAGATCTTTTACTATATATCCAAGTATCCAACAAACTAGTACATAAGTACTAACATTCAGAAAATCAGATTATCTAATATTGAAGAACCGTCAACTTTATGGCCATTACTGAACACCTCTGAAAGATGGTAGAAGTTTCGGTTATCAACATATCTCATATCAAAAAGGCAATAGCATATGACAACAAAGGCCTATTGATCATAGAGATGGTCTACTAGAGGTAAAATGAGAGCGTCCATCCACAACCAAATCCAGTCTGATAGTGTTGCAGATGTAGAGTGTGATAATCAGTACCAGACATTCAGATGAGGGTTTTTTTAGCTGAGCACAAGCTTGTTCAGTTTTTACGGGTTCATATTGAGTGAGCCCGCGACTAGCTTCAAACAGCATTACAAATAAACTATCCCTGAAGTTAACAATATACTCCGTAAAAACTTTCAAGATGCTCAACACTAGTTGACTATAGATATGAATTAACATAATGGCCACTCATATGGGCTAATGGGTCAGGAAAGCACAGATCTGACAGGCTTTTCTATTAATCAGCTGGTGCGAACTACCCTATCCCCACCAACTTTACTGTTCCTGTTTCTCTTCTTAGCCTTTTTCCCCATGGATACTTTTCCTATTTATAGAAGGTCAGGGATAAGCAGCTTCAATAAGACTATAAGAGTCAAGCTTCTCAGTCAACACAGCTAGCTCATGATCCCCCAAAAATTCAACTACTGCTTAAATAGTTAATTGTCAAAACAAAACCTCAAACTTCAAGCTTGCAAGTTGTGGTTTTTCTAACATTAGCATAAATGCTGTACCTTTTATTTATAGAAGCTTGTGGTATTCATGTAGAATGAAGTGTACATCCGGGCATATGCTATATCTATTCACATAGTCACAGCTACAATCAAGATCATGCATCACTGCCTTAGTAAACTAATCACTAGCATCAGGATTCAAAATCTTGTCTAGAATTTAATAGACACACTGAAGATACCTAAGCCTAACGCTTCAATTTAATAGAGACACTGCAGCATGGGCAACCAAGCGCAACTGCATGAGAGACAGATATGTGGCCATCAAAGCTAAAGCAACAAACATACAGGATTGAAACAAAAACAATGTAACCACTTAATCACAAAGATTATCGGTATAACTTATCTTGCAATCAATTTTAGAATAATCTCACTCAAATCAAACAGTTTTGATTATGTAAAACTAACATCGTCATAAACGGACATACTTGGTAAAGATTATGTAAGCAACAATATGAAACACAAGAAGTAAGCGATGAATAAACAACGCATCCAGTAGATCAGATGATACAACTTTGATATGAAAACATCAATGAACAAATAAGCCAAAATACAAAATTTTGAACACACACTAATCATTAATTCCATAGTTATGACATAAAAGAAAAGTAAAGTAACATCATCACATTGTTCCAGAAAACTACTTAAAAGATTAAATTTGACGACTCACAGTGTATCACCTACATAATAGTATGACCGACAAAACAAGTAAAGATCCTCGATATGGTAGCTTAAAGTTCAAATTCCTCGTCCCTCAAAGCCAGCTCAGCCGCCTCTTCATCTTCATCATCAAGAACAAAGTACTCGTTCTTCTCAACCGGCCTAAACATATAAAACATCACCAAATAGAACGCCAAACTCGCAATCTCCTCAGCAGCACTCGACACCCACTGATACTTATACGCAGCAATAGTCTTCAACGCAAACACAACAATCCTCGTAAAATACAAATACCCAATAACCACAATATAAAACTGCCTAAACAAAGTCAACTTAGCCAAATTCCTAGCAGCTTTCCCGTCAGTCTTACTCGTCTCCCTCAACGACCTAATCGACCACACAATCGGGAAAATAATCGCACAACAACAAATTATATCAACCAACAAAAAAACCTGGTTCCACGTCACCCAATCCTTAATAAACGGCCCCGTCTCCCCAATCACAATACTCGCAATATTCGCCAACACTTGCAACGGAATCACAATCATCAAAACCTTCTTCTCCTTCTCTTGCAAAAACGGCTTCAAAAACGACCACCCAGTCCCAATCAACACAATAACCGTAAACAACAACACCACTCTAATAAACTGAAAAATATAAAACAAAACATCCCACCCGTGCGGCGTCCCCGTCTTTTTCACATAATGCTTATCCTCCGCCGCACATATCAAATTCAACGCCTTCATCACAAGCAACCCCCCCATCAACAAATGTATCCTATGAACCGACCTTTTATTCTTCAAACATATCGACACCCAAACCCCCACAAACCCTAAGTAAACTAACGAAAAGACGAAATACAACCCCGGGAGCTGCGTTAACCCCGCCGAAAGATAATCTTTCGTATTCCCATCATCTGTGTTGTACAATTCAGTCCAAACATCCATAGTAACTAAGGACTCAGGGTTACAGTTGGCGAAAAAGAGCGAATACTCATTCGGAGACGTAACGGGGTACGACTTGTTAAAACTAGACTGGGGAGGGGGGGACAGGTCTCTAAAAGTGAACAGTAACTTTATAAACTGGGAATCAACTACACAAAAATTAGGGTTTTGTTGCAATTCTAACAACACTTGTATTAGTGACTCTTCTGAAAGTAGGAAAAACCCTAACCGTGATGGATCTGGTTGAGATAAGGATGACGTCACCGAGACGGCGGAGATCGCGACGGAGACGAATCCGGTGTGTGTGAATCCGAATTTCTCGAAGAGGATCATGGGCCGGTTATCGGATCGGATCTTGAGTGACTTGATCTCGGCTGATGATGGTGTGATGGTGAGGGCGAAGAGGAGGAGGATGACGGTGAGGATCTTCATTTTTGGGGTGGCGCGTGAGGTGAAAAGTGGTGGCGCGTGGGGTGAAAGGTGTGTGTGGGTGTGTGTGTAAATAGAGATGCGAAGACGTTTGTTACGATGTTAGTTAAGTGAGATGTGAATGGATGTGGGCCGTTGGATTGGGGTGTGATGACAGGGTGGGTTTGAGTTTGGAGTTTGGAGTTTGGATTAGATCTAAGTATGAAGGTTGGTAGTTAGTTGCAGTTTTTAAATCACTTTCTATTTTGTTTCTTTTGTTACAAGGAAAATGTTGTTTACAAGGAAAATGGTGGAATAGTCTTGTAGTAGTAATTGTTATAGGGATGTCACCTCAGCATACACGCAATAATATCATTATAATTAAAAACAAGAGTTACAAAAAAAAAACATATAAGGCTGATTAATCGTTATTTAGGCGCTATTGGGCTATTAACTTTTTTGATTTGTGTAAATCAGTCAATCAAATCAGTCAACCATGATCAATGACTGTCAACGATGGTCAAACTTGCCGGAAACTTGCAAATCTTGTTGGAAATACCCAAAACTCACCGTAAACTAGTTTAATCACTTATAGTCGGTGTTTATATCTGTTGCCAAAAAAAAATTTAAGAAAAATCTTCTCGGGAATATTCAAAACTAGCCTGAAATACTCAAAACTTGCCAAAATGCAAATGGTTAATCACAGATTAATCCCGGCTATATCGATTACAAGCTACAAGGGGGTCGACCGCCCGACTATCGATTCGCGATTTTTGCAACCTTGCTAAAACTCTCTAGTTATAGTTGTTATAGGAGCAAGTAGGTCCCATAACACATCACCGAAAATATTACATTCACACACAAAACAAAAAAAGAAAAACCCAACGGCGCTCTTGAATTGTCCAACGAGAAATCTAACAGCGAGCGAATGGCATCATTGATGGTGCAGAATGACGACGTCATTGGAAAGGAAAAACTCAATGGCGTGTTGTTAGTGATGTGCATCGTGCACTCTGAAACGGCATACATATACTATGTTTTCAAGATCATTTACACAGATAAATAAATAAGTAAAGATGGAATCTTAATACTCTTATCGCTGTGTGTTTTACTATTAAGTCTTTAGTTATTGTTCATATTAAATAAAGATTCACATCACACAACTACAACTACAAACAATACACACATACTTTTCTCTCTTTTTAAACTCTCAGCGAGAACATGTAGAGAAGGAAACGATTATAAGGTTTGCTAGGAGAGGAAGGGATTTTTTTACCCTTTTCGAAACGACAAATGCTCTTTGTGGTAGGTTTCCAGCCTGTGCAATTTCTTCACTAACGTTTTGTTTTTGGTTTGGCGCGTTGATCGCATAAGGTGATGTTAGTCGAACGGTGGGTATGATGTTTGGAAGTGTATGTATAGGGGCAAATATAGGGGTTCACATAAACCTGGTGGATTTTTGCCGTTTAATGTAGTTTTTTGTCAAAAATATCGATTTCTCCAATTGCATGTTCCCTAATTCCATGTCACTTAAATACAAGTATTGTTAAGTTAGTCAATTTATATGCCAAAAAAAATACATGTCATCTTAATTTGTTCACTAGGTTTATTCCAATTGCATGTTCCCTAATTTTGTAGGCCTCTATATCTAAAAGATTTGTGCCTTTCTTCCTATGATGAAGGCCAGCAACAAGCCCGTCCTGCATCCCCCTTTCGATGGCACGGCTGAAAGCCATACCCAAGGTCTCAAGGTAGTCGGACGAATTCCAGCACTTGGCAATCGCGAGCCTGAAACCTTTAACCAAAAGCCATCTCCGAACCGATACAGCAATAAACAAGCAAGGATGAAGCTTCTCTTCCAGATAAAGGGAAATCTTCGTAAACCGCTATTTCAAATGATCAAACTCTGATATCTGAGCACGAAGGCCAAAGCATTCACCTTCCATAACCCGCACCTAAAAAACACTTTAAATAGGAAAAGAGGCATATGAAGAAAGATGGGTATCAAGATACAAACCTGACTAACAAGATCATCATTTTGAGACTTCAGAGATGAGGACGTACACCTCAGCTCTGCAAGCTCACGGTTTTTGCTAGAAACATAAGACTCAAGTTCTTTAACCTTCACAAGTAGGGTATTGTTCTCTTTCTCGGCAACCTCAAGAAAGGAGACACGACCACAGAGACGGATTGCCTCCGAAGCTTCAGCCTCCGTCAACAATAGCCTAGCCTCCAGCCTAGCGATCTCGATGCATTTGTCTTCTAACGATTTTTCCGGTTGATCACACTTATCGGATAATCTCCTCTTTCCTTAAGATCATGCTTCACATGCATCTGAAACTTGGAACCTAAGAATAACTGACACTGAAAACAGCCGATCATAATCCACTCCACGAATGGAAGCAAAAAACTTAGGGGGAGCAAACCCATTAACCATCTCACGACAATTTGAAGGGTTATCGAGAGAACTGTTAGGTACATTCCACTTTGGAATATAAGACTCGTGCAATCATAAAGGATCCAAATCGATAGCAGCACGAATATCACTAGTTAACTGTTCACCAGCGGAATAACCCGAAAACCCCCGGCATCCTGCCCCAAGGAAAGGGGAAGGGTTAAGGAAAGTTTCCTTCAAGGAAGAAACTGGGATAGATACTGTAGCAATAACGGTAGTCGCAGTCACTTCCGGGATAGTACCAGACCTGGTAAAAGAAGTAACCTCAGCCTCAGCAGTAAAGGTGCTACAATCAGAAGAAGAATCTGAAGAAATAACAAACCTTTGAATAGGACCAATAAAACGTGACTCATGCCTGGCGGGAGAATCAGTAGAAACCTCAATCTCGCACTCGGGAGTAGTCGAAATTGAAAATGTAATAAAAGGTAACGTCTGGACAACTGTAACACCAACCTCAACATCCAGAGTACTACCAGCCAACAGATCCTGCAAACCAGACACATGCACACAACCATCAGAAAGCTTGTGAGAAGAAGACACACAACTTCTTAACAGAATAAGAGGATGTGCCAGCAACCGGTGAAGAAGGGTTCTCTTTCCTCTTTAGTTGAGCTCCAGAGGCAGTGTCTTCAGTAGCTAAAGCAATAGCTTCCAAGGCCGATTGATCTCCAGCATTAGCACCACCACTATCATACCCAAAGAGTTCATTAAAACTAGCCATCTAACTCACCCTCAGTACGGGGAGGAGCAATGGCAAAAAGTGGAATTGTACGCCCAACAGTAGTTTCTAAAAGCTTGGGTTCTCCTTCACGACGTCTCCGCCCAACAACCCTCACCTCCATAGGATCGGCCACATGAATATAAGCGGACAAGTCCATCACTGCACAAAAACAAATCAAGTTAGAACGTAAAGAGGCAAGGAAACCAAACAAAAAATATATACAAAACAATAGACACCCACCCGTTTTGTCATTATTAACAAAGTCATGGTACGTGCTCTCATCCAAAGGATAAAAATGATTTAGGCCAACCCAGCAGATGAATGTATCAGGATATCTCCGAAATAGAGCAGGGTGGGCAACAAGAGTGGCATAGTCATCCATATTAAATTCGTCAGCACGAGGAACGGGGTCTTTAAAGAGATTTTATTTGCGTGCCATGGAAAAAAAGCAGGACAAGCGAAATCACCAACCTAGAAAAAATGATCATTCCAACTCTTTAAGGAATCAAGGGGCTTACTATAACAGACAGAAGCGCAATCACATTTACTAAAGGACATCCACCCTTTATTTTTCGAGTTAACATAAAAACAACGAAATAACCCGACAGTTGGAGCAATACCATAAACGCGACACAAGATTTCAAAATGAGAAACCTTAGCCGCACCTATTGTTAGGTCACTAGTTTTACAAACACAAGTTATAGAGAAAGAGATGAAGGCGGATGAACAAGTAAAACCACACACACACACGAGATACTATGACCGGTTATGAATAAGATGTATGTGAAAGAATAACTTGAACAACCAACCCTCAAGTGAGGGTTATTACATGGTTTATATAGGCAAGGAGCTAGGGCAACACTCCCTCTCCTTCCCTATTCCTTATTGGGCTTGGGCCTAAGCTTATGGGCCTTCTACATAAGCTTGACCTTAAACAAACATAAAGGCCATAATAAAGCTACCTATTACATATGAAATATAAATACTTGAAATACTGTTTAGGAGTGATTCCAACAATCTCCCCCTCAAGTATATATGAATGTAAACGGTGAAGGCGTTGATGTAATAGTAGCTGTGACGTCTTCTGACATTCTTCTTTCTTGTGAGAGGAATTGCCTTGATTCGAACAATCTCCCCAGTGTAGAGAGATAGTTATCTTTAAAAAGTTATGCTTCGATGTCATCTTTAACTTTGTTCTTTGATCATTGTTCTTTGTGGTGAAAGTGATAGTATGTTGTTGTCTGCATCAATCTGCCTCAGGTCTACTTCGCTGCTCCAGTGTCTCCACGTCATTCTTCAACATGCTCACACGCTCTTTGATGTTGGAAATCAATACTGATGAAGTTCTGTAAGTCTTTGACTTTGTAGATTCTTTGATTGATGAAGAATCATTCTGACTGCTGTGTTGCATTCGAATAGAACTTCCATTAGTGATGATGTTGGCGTGAGCATGAGAAGAATCAGCACGATCATTCCGCTCCAGAGCTTCCATAAGAAGAAAACATTTCAAACGGTTAGTAATAAGCGGTTTCCGGCACTTACAAGTTTGAACTTCGAGAGTGTTAACAGCATAGTGTAAAAACACAACTCTAATTCTTACAAAGGCCGTTCCTGAACTGGAGTCCCACAAGTGAGATAACGCGATGTACCGAAGTACATCTACAGTTCAGATGAGTCGCTGAGGTACACCGTAGCATCACCTCACGACTGTAGACCGTTTGAGACACACTCCGCGTAATCCACGGGGAGTTACCGAAGTGACCTGCTGTCAGGGCTGTTTGATGTTGACCCTGGCAGGAGTTTCCATTCAATCACTGAGGATCACAGATGTGAACCTCTCATAAATGTTCTCGACAGATTGCTAAGATCTGTGAAGGACTCGATATGAACCACTGATAATCTTATTTGTTGATCATCAAGTGATTAAATGTCAAGTGTTCCTAAGAGATCTTTTGATGAATCTCGTGGCTCTAGACTCAATAGTGCGTTTTGGTTTTCCTGAGCGGAGACTAGGGAGAGGGTCTCCTTCTTCAATACCAGCGATCTCTAAGAGAAAGCCAATAGTTTACGTAGGGTTCCCTGTGAGAATGAAACAAGCTTCTGTTGAGAGAAACTTGAGTGGTTAAGAAGGTTTAGTGCATGAGTCACTGGGTCCATGACGACTTTTAATCTTCAATACCGGTGTCACTAAGTGACAGCCAGTAGCATATGAATTGAACCCGGTGTCTGCCCTAAGTTGAATAATCTGGAGGGCTATTTCTTTTCACCCTTTACTTTACATTTCTTTTTGATTCTTCAACTCCTTCTTTCTCCGATTCTCATATTCTCCTTTTTACAATCATTCCTAAGGACTTCTAACACTAACTAATGGTAGTGTCCTTGGGTAGATCCCTCCGGCTCTGGCGGATCATAGGACGGTTATTCCTAACCTTAGTCACCTTATAACTCCATGACTAACCTATGTTGCCATTAAAACCACTGTATGTGAAAATATCTCTCAAAGGGTTTGTAAATGAAAAACATGTTTGAACCACTGTGAGAGATGAGGTTTTGCATAAATACTCCCCCTCCATATGTGCTTAATAGTTTTAATGGTTAAATGCACAGTGAGGAAAGAGCGCGCACTTATTGAATTGATCCACTAAAGATAGACAATCTCCCGCGAGACACGGTTACGTTGAATAGTTAAAGAGTTACATTGTCAGCTTTTAGGTGACAACTAGCTCTAATAACTACCTTGAAGGTGTAGACAAACCTTGGAAGGTTGTCAAACCCGTCAGAGTTCATGTCTATCAAGAGTTTCTCGAATGGTACTTTCTACTTGGACAAGTCCTTTGCGAGACACGTTTACATTACTAGCGAACTAGCTTGAAATTATTACCCGTCCAGGACAAGTCTTTTCGAGTTACTAACAGTTTAGTACCGTCAATTCGTTGGTTAAGTCTGAGGTACACAGATTCATTTGCATTTTGCACAACATATTTCTTATCACACAAAATTTCTCCCCCTCAAAAATGGCATATGAAAATGTTATTTTTGAAACGTTTGAGAATAAATATGACCATTTCGAGTGTTGCGGGAAGATGACCACTATGAACAATTTGTGAACAAAGTTTTAAATCAAATACTCCCCCTCAACTAGTGATATAAACGGTTGAGGTTTTGAAAAATCATATGGGGAAGTACTTGAGTTTTTGAGCAAAACCTTGAAAAAATGAAAGGTTTGATAGGTTTTACTCAAAAATAAGAAGCTTTCGCTCCTTTTATAAGGATTGTGGCACTGAGGCGTACCACAGGGTCCTTTCTTGACAATTACGGGTTGTACAATGTTATGTGTGCACAAGCCATAGACATATATAATCACACATCCAAAATTATATGAAGGAAACAATTCAAGGGGTACCAGGAAGTACAGTGATGTTCCCAGGAGTACGAACAGGGCGTTGATAGCCGGTGATGTTGATCCTAGGTCGACCACCAACAAAACTTTCCAACGTTCTGAACTGATCCCTTCTGAACAACCGTTCATCAATCATGGTGATGATCCTTCTCACATCCCTCCTTTCCTGAGAATTCCAGCGCTTAGGAGACCCAACTTTCAGGCGTATATCCTTCAACCTGTACGCCAATCCATCCCTAACCAGCTTCAAAGTATGATCCCCGAATTTGTGGAGCTCACTACACGCCATTAAGCAGTTTCTTTGAAGTTCACTATGGTAAACAACGCCGAAAGGTTTGCTGATGAGTGTATATTGAGATAGCTGGTTGAGATCGGGAAGAGTAAGCGTTGGAGGAGTGAGGTTGACACGCGTCTGATAAGATTCAACAGCCATCTGGATATCTTCAACACGTTCTTTGATCACGATGCGTCTAATGAAGATGAGAACTGACTTGATAAATTCACGTTGAACTGCAGTCGAGAATTGTCTCATACGACCCTGTACTTTGGCAAGGTACATGTCTTCGATGTCGTTGAGGGATAAATTCTCAAAGTCAGCTTCGGAGAATGCATAGTCCTGTTCATCTTGTCGTTTGACTATGATATTCTTCAAGAAGGTGTAGTCCCACTTAGACTTGAGATCAACGTGTTTGATGGCCACGATGTCCTTAGAGCTGTACACTGCGTGTTGAGACTTCTGAACCAGGCAGCTTCTGTAGTAGATTCTTCGGCGTTCAGGCCAATGATGAATCCCATACATTGCATCTTGGTCATATGCTACCACTTTGTCGGAGAACATGTGGGTAGCACGTTCCTCGATGGCTATACAATCAGAGTATATTGCAGCAGGGAATGGAAGTGTCAGTGATGTAGCGTATTTCCTTGAACCATCGCCACCGTGTTGAAGAAAATCTAAGTCTTTGTTGAAGAAATGTCTTAAAGGAATCCTAGGCTGATCAGGTTGGCCAATGGTAGGTAGAGGTCGAGACCAGTCGGTGTAATATGGAGGATTGTCCCGTTTGGTGAAATCGATGTTTGCTTCTGGGTTGAGCCAATCCATGTTATTAGACATGGCTCGAGCAATGTTTTCAAGGTAATATTCAACCTCGATTGCACTTTCCGAGCTGTCTTTCAAAAGTAGGAATGCATCATTCTTGATGCGCTTCAATTCAGATTTCGTCATCTTCTTCACACGGAATCTTTCTTGCAAAATCTTTGCATGCTCCAAGGTACTACCGTCTACCAATTCTTGACCTTCTTCAGGGTAGGGAGTGTTGTTAACAAGTGTAGCAAACCAATCAAATTCTTCAGTTTTATCGTCATCTAGCCATGATATGACGTCAGTATGAAGCGTCTTCTTCTTCTTTTTCGAAGGCTTAGATGATGATGTTGGTTTCTGTCCTTGTTTGTGAGAGGTGGGTTGTTGTTGGGGCTCGAGGACCTCTTCATCGTCACCACCCGTATACTCAAAGTAATCACCTGTTTGTTGAGTCAGGGGTGGTAACTCGGAATCGTCCTGAGGTTTATCAGTAGAAGACCGAAGTGGAGGAGACTTCTGTTGAGAAGAAGTCCGTGGTGGAGGAGGTGGCATCGAAGTAGATTCACCAGACTGCTTCTGACGTTTAGGTGCAGAGTCCTTGTCCTTATCATCGTCATCTCTTGGTCGTTTGGGTTGATCGGCTGACTCCTTGCATGATGATCTGAGTTGAAAATCAAGTAGACTTTCGAAAAATTTAGCTTCATCCGAAGTAAACGTTCCAGATCGCTTTGACATTTGCATCACTAGTTTAGCGATTAACTCAGATTCAGAGAGATCAGCTTCTTTGGCCATTGTATGTTTAACCAATGCGACTATGTTAGGGGTGAGTTGTCTGGAAAATACTTCTCTAGTCACACCGGGGACAGTGTCGAGAAGAAACTTGTGGGTATGATCTCTTGCTGTCTTCTCCAGTTCCTTTTGGACTTTAGGAACGATATCCTAAAGGTACTTGTTAGTGTAACCTTCGATCATTTCGTTCAGTTCCTCTTTACGATGACTCTTCATGAACTTCTGAACAAATTCCCTTTCATTCTGCATCTTGTCTTTCTCATCATTTAAGTACTGAATTTGGCCAGCAAACCAATTCAGTTTTCTGTAAAGCATGTCCTTCTTTCTGACTTGTTGGACAGCTTTCACAATTCTTTCATGAGTCTGAGAAATCCAAGATTTAGGTGGTTTCTTCACGGATTTGGATGATGATCTGGTTGACTTCATTGATGGTGGTGGTGATGAATGAGATGAAGAGTCTGATGAGGAGGAGACACGAGGAGACTTCAGGTCCTTAGGAGTTTCTGAGGTTTTCTCCTTTGAGTGTGTTGGACTGTCTAGAAGAAACTTTGTATAATCATCATCTTTATCTTTGTCAGACTTCTCAGTTTCAGGGTTCTCAAACTCATATACGATAGTATCCTCCAAAAGCTTTTGTTGTTGCAGAAGATTGGTGGCACCAGATCCCTTATCGGGTCGATTAACCGCATCAGGATCTGGAGAGGAGTGGGCAGCACCACTTGATCCTCCGGGGCCACCCATTTGATCTTTAGCAAATTCTTCAGCTTTTTGAAGGTGTCTGACGATTGTAAACTTCTTCCTGTATGATTTATCCAATTGCTCTTCTTCTTCTTCAGAGCTCTCATCATAGGGTACAATTGCTGGAGTCTTCCCTTTTTCTTGGACAGCTAGAGGACTTGGAGGTTTTGCTATTGAGACAGGTGCTTCGGTTGCAGTAGCAAAGTAATGAAACTCTTCATCTGTATCAGTATCTTCAGAGCTCTCGTCCCTAAGCTTTCTTTGTGGTTCAAGTGTGGGAATAGGTTCGGCTTCCTTTACGGGAACAATCCTTTTAGAAGGAGGATTCCTTTTAGGAAACTTCCTTTGACTCACAGTACTTGTTGCGCTTCCTGCACTTCCTCTTCTGGTTCTCCTTACAGGTGTTCCAGAAGATTTTTCATCGAGATGACCAACTTTGCCTAGTCTAACTGCTTCCAGATACCTTTTGTACGTTTCGAGCTTTCTGACATCTTCAGTTAGAAGGAAATCTGGCAACACAACACCTTGTTTCTTTGTAGACGATTCCTTGATTCTGACAGAGAGAATAGGTTCCGTCAACATATCATGATTGTCGGGGTCATTGAGCCTCTTGGGAATATCGGGATGAAGTCCAAGTGCTCTCTGGATCAACAGTTTAGTATATCTGATGTAGGGAATCTTTGAGCCAAGCTTGTTGAGAAATGACATCATGTCATCCCAAATCAGAGCTTCGATAGCGATGTGTTTCAAGTTGACCAGTGCCCAAAATATTTGCAGTTCCATGAGCTTAGGATGCTCATAGCCACTGTCACGACCAGAAATAGACTTGGTGATGATCATGTAGAGAGTTCTCCATGGTTGAGGAATACTCTTAAGCTCTACGTGAGAGTGCTTGGTGATTACTCCTGTAGCCTCGTCATAACCGATATCGATTAAGAATTGGAGAGTGAGCTCTTCAGCAGGTGTGGCATATAGTTTGGTTGGATCGACTTCAGGAATTAGGAGAGCAGCCCTTAAGTCTGCAGGTGTAATGGTGACTTGTTTGTGGTTCAGAGTCACCGTCACAGCAGTCCGTCCTTTGACCCTTTCCATAGTGTTCCAGAATTGTTGGATATAGATCTCAGGGACAGTTGCAGAGTGAGTGAGCATATTCTGATACGGATGAGTCCTCAGAATATCAATAGCAATTAGACACTAAGATTCAGAGCAAGTGAGGGTGTCAAAGTCTACACGGAGATTATTCTTTCCAATCTTCATTGGATAGCCATGAGGATAGATATCAGCAATGGAGAGAACTTCAGGTGCATCCACATTCATTTGCTCAGCCATGTTGTGATCTGAAATAACATTAGCCAAAAGAACCAACATATCGAAAGACATAATGTTAGTCAACAGAAGGTCTTATTGTCTAGTTATTGAATGTACAGTGTCAATGATTGTTACGAGTCCTAAGTCACTTGTATGTTCAATAGTCCAATGACGTCGTGAAATGTTTCGTGAGTTAGTTAACTTTAAGTTTTAAAGTTTATTTTATCACTTATTGTTCACAACATATCAAACGATTTAAGTTTATTAGTGACATTTTTGGATTCGTGATGATATGATTAGTTTATTTACAAGTTTGTACACGTAACAATTCATAACGAAGGTATGATCTCGACTTATGCGTAGGATTGGTAAAGTTATGCGTAGACAGGAATGATATATGCATAGGCGTAAACTTACGCGTAGGATCCTAAATTACGCGTAAGAAGTGTTACGCGTAAGAAAAGGGGACCTTATGCGTAGAGCTTATGCGTAGGCATATATTAACCTTACGCGTAAGGCTACTCGTAAGAGTTGACCTTATGCGTAGAGGTCACTGTTTATGCATATCCTTCACAGGATACGCGTAGTCCCATATGTAGAACCTTATGCGTAGAAGCTACGCGTAAGACTAATCTTACGCATAACAAGCTACGCGTAAGGTGATCCTTATGCGTAGAGTAACAACAACCTTGATTCTGAATATTAAGTGTAGCTAGCCTGAAACAAAGCATCATATCATCAATGTTTAACATATAACATTCATTTTATGACAGATCAAAACACAATTGGACAGTTTAACAGTTATGCGTAGATAATCTTACGCGTAGTCTAAACCCTAAAATCTACGCGTATGAAATCTAGCCATGGAATATGCACAAAACTTTTTCTGGTAGTTTAAGAATGTTGAGGAAGTCTTTATACCAAGTTATAACACTTAACTCGTTGTGAATTAAAAGTTACCAAATATTATGAACTTTAAACCCTAAATCCAAAATGTTAACCAATTCGTGTTTCTGGGTGGTTAATAACAATGGAAATCATCAATTCATCATTTTAAGACTATATCCCAACAATCTTTTATGCCAAAACACTTCACATTTGGAAAAACCCAAATCGACACATAAACCCTAATTTCGTAAATCATTTAATTCGTGATTCTGGGCGAGTTTTGATGATTAAAACGGTATCATTGATGTGTTAGAAATGTTTTGACACTATTCTTTTAACCATAAACACCCAATCTTGATCATGTGATCATACACTTATGCGTAGACCACAAAAACGAGATTATACAAAGTTTTAACCGTTGGATTTTTGAAAGATTCAAAACCATTGCTTAAAAACATGTTGTAAACACAAAATCACTTACAAAATGATGATCTGAAACACGGATTTCTTGAGTGAATATTATGCGTAGAATGGTTTTAGGTTTTTTGTAATAAATGAGAAGTGAAAGTTAGGTGGGGGTGTTATATTAAAATAACTTTAAGGTTTTGACAGTTTTGGTCCCTCCACCTTTTCCTTTTTCAAACAAAGCCTTTTAACTTCCATTTTGGTTACCAAACAAAGATTTTTAGGAAAGAAACATGACGACACTCCCCCTCGACTTTGAGAAAATAATGAAAGGTTATTAATTTAAGTCCGAGGAGTGTCTTTAAACCAGAAAATGTACCACCATTTGTAAAAGAATCAACCGAGATATGATAACATGCAAGTACACAGATGTTTTGAAACAGTTAAGAGATTATTATCTCCCCCTCAACACTTGATCGGAAAAATACTGAATTTTGAAAGATTAAAGTGTTGAAGGAAGAAATGTACTTGCCATGTTGAGAGAAAAATAGATTAGAGGAATATTTTTTGATTTTATCAGGTTTTATATTTTTGTATTTTGTTTTTGAAAAATTTATTTACAAAGGATGTTTTGGTGTTTGACAGGTTTTTAAGACTGTTTTAAGAGGTCATCCAATTCCTCTTGAGTCAAACACCTCATACCAATCCGGTGGACCAACTCATTAAACCTAGCGGGAGGCAAGGCTTTGGTGAGAAGATCTGCCAATTGGTATTCTGTACCCACAAAGTATAATTCAACGGTACCCTGTTCCACGTGGTCCTTGATGAAATGATAGCGTAGATCGATGTGCTTTGATTTCGAGTGCTGAACTGAGTTGCACGAGATCGCGATGGCACTCCGATTGTCGCAGTACATCAGGATTCTGTCGAATATGTAACCATAGTCTTTGAGTTGTGTCCTCATCCAGATGACTTGAGCACAACATGTGGACATGGCTACATATTCTGCTTTGGTTGATGACATCGATGTACAATCCTACTTCTTTGATTGCCAAGACACCAGTTTATCACCGAGAAATTGTAGAGCTCCTGAAGTACTTTTCCTTGAGTCTAAGCATCCTGCGTGGTCAGCGTCTGAAAAAGCGATTAGTTCAAAACCAGAATCCTTCGGATACCAGATCCCCAAGTTAATGGTTCCCTTGATGTATCGGAGGATTCTTTTAGCCTCAGAGAGGTGGGTTTCAGTTGGTCGCGACTGATAACGGGAGCATAGATAAATGGCAAAGACAATATCAGGTTTGCTAGCTGTTAGATACATGAGGGACCCAATAATACTGCGGTATTTGGTAGGGTCAACTAATTTCCCATGTAAATCAGCATCTAACATCTTGGTATGAGTCATTGGTGTGGCATAAGTATCACAGGTTTTCATTCCAAATTTGTTTAACAATTCAAGGGCATATTTGGACTGACTCAGGAAAATACCACGGGGTGATTGATGAACTTGCAATCCTAGAAAGAACGTAAGTTCACCCATCATGGACATTTCAAAATTTTTCTTCATTAGTTTTGCAAAAGCGATTGAAAACTTTTTATGTGTAGACCCAAAAATGATGTCATCCACGTAAATTTGAACAATTAAGATATGTGCCCCGTGATATTGTATAAAAAGAGTTGGGTCAACCGAGCCTTTGGTGAAATTATTGGCAATGAGGAAAGATGATAGCTTATCGTACCATGCCCGAGGGGCTTGTTTGAGACCATAAAGAGCTTTGTTCAGTTTGTAGACATGGTTCGGGAACTCAGGATCAACGAATCCATCTGGTTGGCTGACATAGACTGTTTCTTTAAGTTGTCCATTGAGAAACGCCGTTTTGACATCCATCTGATAGACAGCGAACGCGAGAAATATCCGAACAGCCTCAAGACGAGCAACTGGAGCAAAAGATTCTTCAAAGTCTATTCCTTCTTCCTGACGATAACCCTTAGCAACGAGTCGTGACTTGTTTCGGATGACGTTCCCTTTAGCATCCAATTTGTTTTTCCAAATCCATTTTAGACCAATGACGTAGACCCCTATTGGTCTTTCAACCAGTTCCCATACTTCAAGACGTTTGAATTGGTTGAGTTCTTCCTGCATGGATTCAATCCAGTTGTCTTTTGTCATTGCATCTTTAATGTTTTTAGGCTCAGATTGGCAGACAGTGAGTGCATAAATGCAATGTTCACCATCTGTGTGAAGACGTTGTCTCGTAACGACTGGTTGATTCGGGTTGCCAATAATGTTAGCTAGAGGATGGTCTTTTGTCCATCTATGTGTAGAGGGTTGATGTTGGTATACATTGTGCAGATTCTGAGGGTTCAAATGGTTTGTTGAAGATTCTGCGACATCTGGTGTAGCAGTCTCATTGGCAAACGGGTTGAAGAACACATTTGGATCAAAATCTGCAGGTGGGGGTACTTCATTCAGAATATCATCAGCTGGTTCATCATTGGTGGAGTCGGTGTGTTCAACTGTTGTGTTGGAGTCAACTGGTGTAGGTGCATCTTCAACAGTAGTTGTTGTAGCAGGTGTATCAGGGATAAGAATATTATCAGGTTGTGCAGCGGAAACAGCGGATACACCTGGAGCACGTTCATCAATATCGTCACTGAACAGAGGATCAAATAACCTTTCCATTTGTTGACGAGTTAGCTGAGGGCTTTCTTTAGCTGATGATGGGGGTTGAGGGAAGTTTAAACGGTTGTGACCGGGTTCTAAGCTGTTGTACTCAGAAGCCATTTCCGTGAGTTCATCAAAATGAGCATGAATCGTTTCCATCACCTGTTTTGTACGACGATTCCAGATCCGGTAACCTTTAGAATTCTCACAATATCCAATAAAGACTCCAATGTCGGCTTTGGCTTTGAGCTTTCCAAAGTCATCACGATCATTATTCGGATAGCAAAGGGATCCAAATACATGAAGGTGTTTGAGATTCGGTTTATGGTTGTGGACAAGCTCGAAAGGTGTTTTGTTGTGGCGTTTTGTGATCATAGAACGGTTTTGAGTATAGCATGCAGTAGATACAGCTTCTGCCCATAAGTAATCTGGAAGTTTAGCATTGATTAACATTGTTCTTGCAGCTTCCACTAACGTTCGGTTTCGTCTTTCAACAACTCCGTTTTGTTCAGGTGTACGTGCAATAGATGTTTGATGCTGAATTCCCACTTTCTCATAAAATTCACGAAGGGTTTGGTTAACAAATTCAGTTCCTTTGTCTGTCCGAATTAGCCTGACGGTGTTGCGGAGCTGAACCTGTATTTTTGTGAAAGGTGATGATCATTTGTGGAGCTTGGTCTTTACTACGAAGAAAGTAGACCTAAGTCCATCATGAGTAGTCATCAACAATTACTAAGATGTAGCGTTTGCCATTGATCGTTTTCACGCGCATTGGGCCACACAAATCCATGTGAAGAAGATGTAGCACATGCTGAGAGCTGTGTTCCACCTTTGAAGAAAAATGAGCACGAGTGCTTTTCCCTTGTTCACAGGCTGAGCAAAGGTGATCTTTTGAATACCGGAATCGTGGGAGACCTTCAACTAGTTTGTGTCGAGCAAGGTTGGTGATGGTTTGAAAGTTTAGATGTGATAGACGACGGTGCCATAGCTAGGATTTTGTAGATGTTGCCTTTGAAAGTAAGCAGATGGGAGATGAAGCAACCATGTCTTGCATAGAGATAGTGTAGAGACTAGAATTTCGTGAGCCAGACATCAGGTCATTTCCTTGTAGATCACGAATGAAACAAGTTTTTTCCCGGAAAGCAACCTCCAAATCTCCATCACAAAATTGACCTACTGAAAACAGATTGTGACCGAGGCCTTCCACATAGTAAACCCTGCTAATTTCGATATTCCCATTGACATAATCTCCGTAGCCCATGATAGCTGCGAAGTGATCGTTCCCGAATCTGACAGTGCCAATGAACTTTGCAATAAAGTTTGATAACAGTTTAAGGTTGCCTGTCACGTGTCGGGAACATCCGCTATCAACAATCTAGAGAATGATCTGTATCACCTGCATTACACACAGACGACACAGATGGAATAGAAGTAGATGTGGAACCCGAAATGTTAGAGGGTTCCGAAGCAGGTATGTTAGACATACACACATCGATAATTTTAGGCATCCATTTAAATCCTAGTGTGTTATATATCCATTTCTGCCATCTATAACTACTCTTTGCTTTAGTCTTAGTGAAAACACTAGGTGGTACTACATTCTTAGGAGGTGAAGCTGGAGCTACAGTGACAGCAATGGTTGCCTTAGAATCTAAAGGAGGCGGTCTACCAAGCACAGACTTAGAATGATTAGTTGGCCTAGAGATATTCCGATTCTTAGGATTCCGTAATCGAGAGATTATAGCTTTAGCAACACATTTGTCATGACAATCAGAATTCATACTCTTCCGACAAATAACACAAGGTGCATCAGACTGAATATCGAACGTACTTAACGGTTTAGCACTCGTTACATCACTATTTCTATTACATTTTCCAGACGTAACATCTATAGTGGAAGCAACATGAGTCTTATTCATAGTCCTAGGGTGTTCTTCTACTTTAGCATTCCTTATTGATCTTTTCTTAGGTCGCAACTTCCTATTCTTCGATTGAGTGCTCCTAGGCTGTGAAGTGCGGACGTTTGGAAAAGATGCAACTATTCCTGTTTCAGTAGAGGGAAACACATTAGCAACTTGTGATTTGGCAGTAGGGATTCTAGGTTCACGATTACTAAGTGTGACTGGTGCTATTCTCTTAATCACTATAGGCGGAAGTTGTTCATACTTTCCTAACATTTCTCTTAACTTAGAGATAGTGTGAATCAAGTCTTGATTTTCAGAACGAATATTACCAGCAAAATTCATGACTTCTCTAGTGTGAGCAAGATAGTTATCAAGTTCGTTAGATGCTTCATGACGAGTCTTATTGAGCAAATCAAATATGACACCATATTCCTGTTTAACTTTTGAAAGTTCTTGTTCATATTTTGAGATTTGACTTTTCAAAGACACGTTTTGATCATCCAGTTGCTCAATTTTAGGATCAGAAGATTTTGCACTCAACTGAGCGATTTTCTTTTGAAAACTAAGTTGATGATTGTGAATATCTTTTTCACACCAATGAAGACGGCGTTTTGCATTGTAAATTTCATTGAGTAATCGTTTATTTTCAGCTTTTAAAGACTCGATCTGAAGCACATTATCGGTGTTCTCAACAGTTACAACAGTTTCAACAATATCAGCAGAGATGTAATCAGATGCAAATGGCAAAGCATGAAGTAACACAACATTATGGATATCAGCACAGATAACATCTTCCAAGAGTCGATCAACATCTTTTCTCAACAGTTTCTTTTTGCGTTTAGTGTTAGAAATAGATGTTTCTGTTTTCTCGAAAACGTTTTTCATTACCCCAAGTTCCTTATGAAAATCCTTTTCCCAGGCAATTGCACAACTTTTCAAGTTTTTAACATTAGGTAAAAGATTTTTCTGAAAAATGTCTCTTTGTTCTCGCGCCAGAGGCGATTGAAAATGTTCAACTTTGATTTCAGATCGATATTCTATCTCATGTTGTAAAATTTTGAGGTCAGCCATGAAAATGTCAAAATATCGAAGAATTTTTCGATTTTCAGGTTGTGAGTTTACTTCACTAATGGAAGGTAAAGGACCATAAGTTTGTGCAAAATCTGTTTTGGGATTAACATTAGAAGACTCAGGTGTTTTGATGATAACCCTTGGTGTGTTGGAAGAATCCGTTGGTGTGACGAAAGTGACTGCGTTTTTATAA
Organism: Chrysanthemum seticuspe; assembly: GCA_019973895.1. Classification (NCBI taxonomy): domain Eukaryota; kingdom Viridiplantae; phylum Streptophyta; class Magnoliopsida; order Asterales; family Asteraceae; genus Chrysanthemum; species Chrysanthemum seticuspe. Next base: position 339,895,782 of record BPTQ01000006.1, on the reverse strand, counting down.
TTAAAAGGTTTGTTGTAAACAACGTTTTTTAATTTTGATCGACTCTCGTCTTCTGCATCAAATTCCTCTTGACGATGGTATTCAACAACACTCATAACAGTATTATCAATTTTGTATTCTGCACTGGAAACTTCAGGAGTTGGTTTGAATGATTTTAGTGAAAGCTTTGGTTTGTAATCAGCTAGATTTTTTCCATATCCATTTGGATTGGGTTTTAAGGTAAACTTTTCAATAGCTTTTACTGATTTACCATATTTGTAAACAACAGTTTTAAACTCTTTAAGTTTGTTTTGCAAGCCGATAATTTCTTCAAGAAGGTCATCTACCCGATTCGTTGAATGCTTTTTGTATGCGGAGAACTGTTTTTGACAATTTAACAACTCAGCCTTAGCTTTTTGATTTTCCAAGGTGAGAGCGTTAATTTGCTTTTTATGTTCATGTTCCAGTTGTTCTAATTCAGACAACAAAGCATTCTTCGAGGCGGCTAGATCACGCATCTGTCTCTCTAAATATTTTTCGTTTTGATGAGATTTTGCAAAAGCGGCTTCAAAACCTTTTTCACGGTTTTCTTGAGTTTTAAAAAAGTTGAGTTGCATTTGTAAGCATTCAAAATCCTTGGTTAACAGTGCATTTTTGCTTTTTAAGTCCTTGTTTAATGCATAACATTCCTCCATTTTGATTTTATAGTCTTGAATTAACCGAGCAAAATCCGGATGAGGCAACATATCATCTTGTTCAACGTGATTCTCAACATGATCATTCGTTAGATCCTCAAGTACGACCACGGAGTCAATTTGATTATCAAAGGAAACCATAAGGTCATCTTGATCGTCAAATGTAACTACAGGGTTAACTTGAAAATCATCAGAAGGAGATGTAGAAGACTCATTTTGAACAGTCTGATCCGTGCCGGATTCAGATATTGGCGGAGATATTAGTTCAGATATGATGATGGTTTGTTCGGGTACCTGAGACAAGCCATCAGTGTCATACACTGGGCCTGTATCACTTATGTGCAGCTCATGCATATTAGCCATCAACATAACAGCTGCATTGGCCTGCAAGTCCTCCATATCATCATCTGAGTCTGCATCTGCCATAAAGCTCTGTTCTTTGTTTGTGAGAGATCCACCAGCTTCATCCTTAAGAGCTAACAGAAGAGCCTCTTTGAAATAAGCACTGCCCCTTGTCCTTGGCTTTGGGCATGCATTAGCCAGGTGTCCCTTCTCATTGCAGTTGTAGCATCGAAGACCATTCAACCAATTTTGAGCATTTCCCTGTTCTACCACTTGAGCTCTGTTGTTATTCCTACCCATAGCATTAAACCCTTGACCACCTCCCATTTGACGACCATAACCACGATTTTGAACTTCAACTCGTCCATTGTTCACAACAGCCTGATTTCGTGTATTTGATGAGGAACGAATACGATTGTTGGATTTGTTTGTATAACGGCTAAAAGCATTAGCAATCATAACAAACCCTTGTTGCAATGCTTCGAACGGATCGGATTCCTCATTAGTCTGACTATGAAGTGCTTGATCATTGTTGTTGTTGTAAGGAACCAATTGATTTTGTTGAGGTTGTTGTGATTGATCGTTTGATGTAACTGAGGCAGTTGGTTGAGTTGCTTGTTGAGGAGGATAATTTTGTTGAGCATATAAGGCAAGTTGTTGATTGTCCGGATGTGTGGGTGGAGCAATTTGAGCACGGAGAATCCTTTCCCGATCAACTTCCTTCTCATGAGGCTTCAAGTAATCATACAACAATCCGTATATAGAATGATGCATATTCTTCGCTTGACGGAGAAAAATGACATACTTCTCCCATTCAGGACCAAGACTACTCAGGAACTTAGTGTTCACTGCAATTCTTGGCATGATGATGTTGTGTTTATCCAAATCATTGATGATGTCTGAAAAACGTGATGATAAGACTCTAGTGTCTCTCCAGGTTCAATCATGAAGTGTTCATAAGCCAAGTAAATTTTGGATTCCAAATCCTCCTGATTGAGTACAGATCCTTCCATAAGAAGATGAATATGTTCCCACATTTCCTTTGCAGTCTTTTGAGCATCAACACTTCGAAGAATTGGGTTAGGTAATCCTAAAAGGATATATTGCATTGCAAGCTCATCAGCTTCATAGTGTAGAAGTTCTGTTGGATTTAGATCTGCAACAGTAGCAATGTTGGTTTGTTCATCTCTTGGTGGAACATCAGTTGGATCTCCGGGTACAATGACGGTAGGCATCTCAAATGGACCTTCCAAGATAACCTTCTTTAAGAACTTTCCATGTGGCTTCTTCAGATCACAAAACCTAAAGAACCTTATCACCCATTGATCGTAGTTTCCTGGAGTGAGCATTAGAGGTCTATCAAGTGATCCAGCTTCATGAACGGATTGTTGGCTGCTTAAAGCTTCACACATCTTTGCAAACCAAGTGGGTTCCTTCATAGTGTTCCTTGATGGATGTTGATTGAAGTCGTTTGTGTAGGGTTGAACTTGAAGACTTGGTGGTGTTTGAACCATTTGTGGTGGGGGAATTGCACCAAGTTGTGGAGTATGTTGTTGATTAAATTGTTGTTGATAAATAGCTTGTTGTTGATTCCATTGTTGATGTTGTGGAGTTAATTGTTGTTGTCGTTAAGGATAAGTGTAAGGGAAATAGTTAGAGTATGGTGGTTGAGACATGTTGATAACCTTGTGTAGTAAAAATGGATCTTTGTAGTCGAATGAACCTTTATTGATGAAGTGTCCTTAGGCTTAGAAAAGACAAGAAACCAAGTAGCACTTATGCGTAAAAACACCAAAAGTTACGCGTAACAATAAGGAGTTACGCGTAGGATTTTAGCTTACGCGTAAGTAGGATAAAAACACTAAAGCTATGCGTAGACAAAATTTAGGCGTAGAAAATTAGGCGTAGGATTACCTTATGCGTAGACCTAAGTTTACGCGTAAAGTGAATCTTATGCGTAGGATTTCTACGCGTAAGCTTATGCTTATGCGTAATATTAGGGTTTTTGCCCAAATGATCTTTTACACTATCACAGTGCAAAAGATATCCAAAGTCGGCGTATTTTCAGACTTATCCAAGTAAGAAAACACGGAATAAACCAGGAAAATGAAGATCAAACCAAGGATAATCTTACGCGTAATTTTAGGGTTTTGATACGCGTAGGATTACTCGTAATTTTGATTTTGCCCAAAGATGTTTCTAAACTAGTTTTTGTGTGATGAAATAGATTCAATAACACCAAAATAACACAAAAGTGTGAAACTTGATGATCGAAAGCACTCAAAACAGTTATGCGTAGAAATACACCCACGAATAAAAACTAGTTCAAAACCAATGATCCATGCATAAAGTTTGAAACTTTTTGCCAAAAACAAGTATTTTAACACCTTAAAACGTTGAAAGTACAAGAATCTTGGATTAAAAAGTGTAAAAAACAAGTTTTTAAAAGAGCTAAAGAATGCGTTAACCTTACGCGTAAGAACCAAAACCAAAAACTTCAAAAACAAATGAGTACACCCAACTATTTGGCGATTGATACCACTGTTAGGTCACTAGTTTTACAAACACAAGTTATAGAGAAAGAGATGAAGGCGGATGAACAAGTAAAACCACACACACACATGAGATACTATGACCGGTTATGAATAAGATGTATGTGAAAGAATAACTTGAACAACCAACCCTCAAGTGAGGGTTATTACATGGTTTATATAGGCAAGGAGCTAGGGCAACACTCCCTCTCCTTCCCTATTCCTTATTGGGCTTGGGCCTAAGCTTATGGGCCTTCTACATAAGCTTGACCTTAAACAAATATAAAGGCCATAATAAAGCTACCTATTACATATGAAATATAAATACTTGAAATACTGTTTAGGAGTGATTCCAACACCTATAACTGAGATCTGAGTAATGTTAATATGATAGTATCTAAGAAGATCCACAAGGAAAACAAACATCGGAAGTCGGAAGTTGGCAAAATTAAAAAACCTAGTGTACAGACCGATCTTACTCCTAGGACGTTCATGCATAGTATGGTTGGGTGAAGGAAGCTTTGGGTGAACCACGGGAGAAATATGAAACCTACCGCAAAAGGTTTCAATGTTACTCGGGAAAGATGAAATTTAATATCTGTAATAGTACCCATGACAGAGGAATAAAAGTCAAGATCTAACCTGGTAAGTGAATGGGTCCTCTTTTAAAAGAAAAAGTGAGGCAACATATAGTGCATAAACTAAGAAAACAAAAAAACTCGACAGTGGCTAAAAACAATGAAGAAAGAAAAGTGAAATGTAAAAACCAGGTAGAGTATTTATACCACTGACATATTCAGCCTAAGATAACCTAAGATGATTATGCGTGTCAACAACAATTTAGTTAAAAGGATAGGATCAAAAGTAAAAGATAAGATGGCAGCATGATGGGTGGGCCACTCAGTCAAATCAGTCAGAAGATGAAAAGCCCAGAAGTGTCCACGTCGCACATTCTACCTACCAAGAAATAAAGCGTCACAAAGATGCTTCGAAGGCGCGGAACCGTTTAGTTACCTTAAGTCCAGTAACATTCACAGCACGCGACAAATGCACCGCACGCAATGAATAAACTAGACTGGGGGGACTTGATGACGTATAACACGTACAACAGGCCTATTGGGTTCAGCTCATGCTATACGTATTCCGGGCCTAGGTCCAACAACAAAACAACCACTAGTACCAAAACGTCAGTAAGCCCAATTACAAATTGGCTATGGTCCGGACTCAAAGACTGTAACATATTGGATTCCACAATCACATCAAACCATAGCTAACATGGGCGTACACTATAGGTTTTAGAGAGAGAAAGTTTAGAGGTTTGGGAACTTGGTGAGATAAAGTAAAATCTTATTATGAGCTCCAACCCTCTACCTTGGGAGGTAGAGGGTATTTATAGTACCTTACATAAAACGCCACCTACGGGCTGTGGATCAGGCATACAGTGGGTAAAGACTGGTCCGTCCTCCATGATGTTACTAAACTAAATACTAACTAACATTAAATAACTACGACTACGAGCTTTCTAATGATTACATATACTTGAGGTGACCGACACTTTAACGACTGGATTTTCTAAATCCTAACAATCTCCCCCTAAGGGAGGTCACCTCAAATTACATAGAATACAAACAGATATTACATTAAGATTGTTCTTGGATTCTTGTTTAAGTTCATTGCTCTGTAGCCCGTAGTCTTTGATTCTTCATGTTTTGCATGTTTGGTTAATCCAAGTGGAGGTCTTTAACTGATCCACGTGATAATGAGTTTTGAGCCAGCTTTGAGATCATCAGCTACCATAAATCTCTGACTCTTCCTTTTTGGTGTTGACATTATGTGAAGTTGTGACATTGGACCGACATGCTCACATTCTGGATCATGATTTCTTCTCATCAGAGTAGCGGAAGCTTTAGTTGATTCATGTAGGATATTGGATTTCACATACACATTAAACCATAACACAAAGTGGGCGTATAAGTGGAATTCTAGAGAGATAAAGTTAGAGGTTTAGGGAACTTTAGTGAGAGAAAGAAAGATCTTATTATGAGCTCCAACTCTCTACCTTGGAAGGTAGAGAGTATTTATAGTCTTACAATAAAACGCCACACAACGGGCTGTGGATCAGGCATACAGTGGGTAAAGACCCGTCCGTCCTCCACGATATTACTAAACTAAATACTACTTAACTTAAATGAACTACGACTATGAGCTTTCTAACGATTACATATACTTGAGGTGACCTACTCTTTAATACATGGAATTTCTAATTCCTAACAATCTCCCCCTAAGGGAGGTCACCTCAATCATGTACTAACATTACATTGAATACAAACAGATATTACATTAAAAATTGTTCTTGCATTCTTGATGTAGTACTTTGCTCCGAAGCTCGTAGTCATTGATTCTTCTCATTGCATGTTTGGTTAATCCAAGTGGAGGTCTTATACTGATCCAAGTGATAATAAATTTGAGCCAGCTTTTGAGATCATCAGCAAACAAAAATCTCTGAGACATCCATTGTGGTGTTGGTAATATGTGATGTTGTGACTTTCAGACCGACATGCTCACATTCTGGATCATGATATCTTCTCATCAGAGTAGCGGAAGCTTTCGTTGATTCATGATATTGGCAGCAGCGTAGCAGAAGCATGGAGTGAAAATATCAGAGTCATTGATGCACTAATCATGATTTCTTTTGAGATGAATGTGATAAGTGAGCATGCGGCTATGGATTGACCGCTTCATTCTGATCAGTTGCAAACGTAGGACGTACCTGCATACAACATTTAGCAATAAATCGCACGAAAGTGTCTTTGAACACTTTCATTGAATTGAGGTACACGACCCACGGTTCCCCGTTGATCAGTACAAGTATTGCCTGTGATCAGGTAAGATTCCGAAGAATTTCCTTGACAGGGTTTCGCAGCTGCTCTAGCTGTTCTCAAACCGGAACGTCTCAAAGAAGACAACACGGAGTGAGTGAACCAGCGAATTTAAGTCCACTGATTGATGAAAAGATATTTGAAAAACAATCGTGTATTGCTCAATAGAAATTGTTTTTGCAATACAACGAAGGTTTTAATGAAAATCAATTATCAATCATAAAACACCTTTTGATTTGAAATATTCGAACACAGTCGATTTGCTAAAGAAAAGAGTTTTTAAGCACAACGACCGGTTTTTCAAAGGTATCCGTCAATCCATAACCTGAGCCAGGATTGATTCAAAAGATTGAATCGCCCCATTGTTTCTGTTCAGTTGTCACATGGTTGATCTAATTGATAGATCTCACATGCCACCTGCCAGGAGCTTGTTTGATGTTGGCTCCAGAAGGCTTTCCATCTTCATTGTGAATATGTAAACACATCACTCAGATGTTCTGGCAATACCACAAGGATAATGCGTAGGACTCAAGATATAATCTCTCTTTCCACATTGTGTGAAACAGAGAGTCTTCATTGAAAGTGTCCTAACGAGATTTATTGATGATCTCGTGGCTCTAGACTCAATATGTGCATATTTGGATCCTGTGCCGGAGACTAGGGAGAGGGTCTCCTTCTTCAATATCAACAATCTCTAAGAGAAAGTCGATAGATAATGTCGGTTCCCCGTGAGAATGAAACAAGTCCTTTTAAGAGGAACTCGAGTGGTTTGGAAAGTTGACGTGCAGTGCGTCACTGGGTCCATGACGTCTTGTCTTCAATACCGATGTTACCATCAGTAGCATATGAATTGAACCCGGTTTCTGCCCTAAGGTTGAATATATGGAGGGCTATTTGTTTTCACCCTTTTCTTATTCAATTCTTTTTAATTCTTCAACCCCTTCAGTGCTTACCGAGACTTCATAGCAAGAATGATGAGTTTGTAAATACTCATCATTTTTGGTCAAATCTGAACTGCAAAACATTTAAAAACGCTCAGAAATGCATCAAAATACTGAAAATATCTCAAAATTGCATTTTATATGTTTCAGATGCAAAATGTTTAAAATCAGATGAAAAATGAGCTAAGTTTGTATAATTGGCAGTTTCAGTCCCCCAAGTTTCAAAAAGTTGTCAGAAATAGTCCCTGAGCACTTATTTCAAAAGAAAAGTCACCAAAGGTCCTTTTAAAATCATAACTTGTCATAATTAGTCCTTTGGTGAAAAATGTCAAAAGTTTTGAGAAAATTACAAGTTTGGTCCTTCAAGTTTCAAATTTGGCAAAAATAGTCCTTGGAAGTTTGAAAATGTCTATTATGGTCCTTGTACTATGGAAACTTGTCATTTTTGGTCCCTTGAAACAACTTTGGAAATTTGGCAGCTTTGGTCCCTCAAGAATCAGAAATTGCATCTAGGGTCCTTGTTTATTAAAGCCCTTGACCCTTTTGTGACCTTTGGACCCCTGCCATAAGCCTTTTTGACCCCCTGCCATATACACCTTTGGACCCCTGCCATAAGCCTTTTTGACCCCCTGCCATATACACCTTTGGACCCCCTGCCTTAATATTATACCCCCCAGGTCAAACCAGTCAAACGCCCACCCCTTTTTCCCTCCAAGTCTTCTTCTTCACCTGCTTCACCTGTAAACACTCAACCTTCCATCCCTCCAGCTCACATACTCCACTCCTTATCCCTCCACCTCAACAACCAAACAAGATGCATTTAATGCTTCCTTCCCCCTTGCACTCAACCCCAGCTGTTAAAAACCAATTTGGCGCCAAAATTCAATCAAACGGCCAATATGTCCTCAAATGATCCAATGGTCCCAAATGCAAGTGGGAAATGCTCAGGAGAGAGAGAGAGAAAGCTTTTTGGGTATAAATAGAGGAAGAAGAAGGAGAGAAGAGGAGTAGTCTTTAGTTTTAAATTTCATATATGTCGTTTTTATTATAAATGTATTAGTTTAAGTCTTAAATTGTTATTTTCAGTTTCTATGTATTAAATATAAGTTATTTAAACATTTGTAATCCAGTTCAAGTAGTAATTCAAAGTTTATCCAAGTTTCTAGTTTTTAAATTTTCTTTTACTTATGCAGTTTAAATAACCTAAGTGCCAGGCTTCAATAAGCTTTTTTATAACTCAAATAAGCCTACTAAAGCTTCATATAGCTTTTAGTAAGCTTATAAAACAGATTCAAGCAAGTTTGGTGTTTGGTCAACAAAAGTCAACTGGATCTTCATTTGAAAATGGTGATGAATTGGGTTGATGCAGTGTTGTATTTGGGTTGATTCTGAGTTGGATTTGAGTAGTTTAGTATAGTTTGGGTTCTGTATAAGCTGCTTTATAAGCTGGACCTCTTGTGAGTTTGTTTTTATCTTTTCAATTTCAATAACTTAATTAGTTTGCATTTTCTGTGGAGTTGAATCTGTGGTATTTGATAGTCTAATCTGTTAATGTAGCTGTAATTAGATTATATTGTTGCAGTTTAATTGCTAGTATAAGCTAGTAAGCAAGTAGGTGATTTAATTTTGCATTTTAGTTTCATAACCAGTGTTTGGATTGACTTGCAGATCTGAGTTTGAGGTCACTAAATGGGATAGGAGTGATTTAGATATTTGCATTTAGGTATACTCAGTAGACTTAGGTAATAAATTTGAGCTTTCATTCATCTATAGTCAAAATCACCATGAATCTATCTTAAGTTCATATCTGTTGGAATTTTCAAAAATCCAAAGCTTGATTTGTGTTCAAATATCAGTAGAGTAGCTTAATATAGCTTTACTTTAGCTTAATTCATCAATCTCAGTTCACAAATTAAGATCAAAACTCATTTAAGTCAAACTTTGCAAAACAGTTAAAAAGTCAAAAGTTGAAAATCTAAGTTTTCACCCAACTGGGGTGATTTTTCATTGATTCAATTTTGGGTCAATTCAAGTAAAACTTTGGGTTTAAAAACTTCAGTTGGTCAAGTTTCTTAATATGATTTTTATAGATTTTTAGTAATTTTGTACAAGCTTCAAAATAGCTTGTCAAGTTGGTCATAAGTCCCTTGTGCACTGACTCAGTGAATACTGAGTGTGCACAGGTGTTGTGCAGAGCTTGTCACAGGCTCATTAGAGCTTATCTAGGTCTGAAACTTGGTTTAGAGATAGTTAAGCTGGTTGACTTGAGGTCTCCAGTTTTGTTTTTCACATAAGCTCTTGCAATAAGATTGTGCTTAAGCTTCAAAGTAGACATAAAATCTGTTTTTGGCACTTAAGTTCAATTCATCAAATCTGTTTAGTTTGCATTTCAGAGGTTAAGGCTAGTTGATATTAGTTGCTTTTGATTAGTTGTAGCTTATTATAGCCTCTGTGATAAGTTGGTGCTCATTTGGTACCTCTAGCTTATTTGGAGTGCTTATTTATAAGCACTTGTCACTGCAATTCCATATTCTCACACATAAGCTACTATTTTTATATTTTTCTTAGATTCAGAATATTATTTTAGACTTTTCCTGAATTTTTCATATTTTTCTAGCACTGTTTGCTATTTTTCCTCATTTAAAACAGTTTTTAGGCAATTTTAATTAGCTTTTAATACAAATAAATCAGAAAAACTTCAAAAAAATAAGTTTTCATTTTTTCTAGGTTAAGATAAATATAAAAAGCAAAAAAAATAATTTTTCCAGATTTTTCTTAGTTAAATTTGTAATTTTTAGCAATTTAAGTAGTTTCAAATAGTTTTTAATTCATAGAAAATAGAAAAATAATCAGAAAAATACAAAATTAGTTTTTAAAATTCTCTTTAGTTATTTTAGATTTTTCTAAGTTATAATTTCATTTTTCTAGCTTTATTTCATATTTTCTTATATTTTAGGGTATTATTAAATAGGTAAAAATAGTTTTTAATTAATAATAATTAAATAAATAGTAATAAAAATAATTTTCTTTTTCTCAAAATTTTCTCTTATCATTAGGTTTGTAAAAATGTCATTTTTATATTTTTAGGGTTAATATTGCTTCAGTTTCACATTTTCTTTTGTTCGTTACGTAGTTTTTAATTTAAATTTTATAAAAAAAATCATAAACATCATTTTAAAAATAGTGATAGCGTTTATTTAATATAATTTATCTTTTTAATTTTCTTTAATTTGCATTTAAGCCCCTGTAATTTATAAACTTTTTCTTTAGGTATAATCAATCGCAACCCTTTTCCCGTTCAAATTCTCTCGATCACTATTCGTTTGATTATTCATCGCACAGCTCGTTGGGACTTAACGACCTGGGGAAACACTACACTCCTCTTGATCTTCATTGCATTGGTGTCTGAACTGTTTGAAGTTTATTACGGTTGACCATTCACAAGTGGTCAGCTTGTGTGAAAAAACTTGACGGTTTGGCATCGATCAAATTTTTGGCGCCGCTGCCGGGGACCTGTGCTAATTATCTTACGTTTAGCTTATTAGTGATTTGAATATTCACTCCTTGTTTATACCATCTATATGTTTATATTTTCTTATAAAAATCCAAAAATCCAAAAACATCTTAAAAATCGAAAACCCAAAAAGATTTTCTTTCTTATTTTTGCAAAATGTTTATCCAAAAACCCAAAAATATTCATCTTTACCCTCTTACCCTTTTTGATTCTTTATCCCTTTACCCTTTATCCATTTGATTCTAACTTCTTCTATTCTCATGGAATCTCTCGACTACGACGAATTCTGGGACGAAGTTGAAAAACTTCATACTTTATCACAAATGTCAAGAATTCGTGTTGTTCGTGATGATCTATTAATTCTGCGTAGGGAAATGGGACGAGAAACCGGGGTGACGAAGGACCAGGTACTTCCCTCTAATAATGGAAGTGCTAAATACGTCCAACCTACGGTTATCCAAAGATCTAACCCCTCAATTGCTCCTAAGCCGTCTAAAATTGATCCTAAACTTTCACAATTTACGGTTAAAAGCAATCATGCAGAATTTAGATCGGTGGCTAACAAGAATAACTTGCCTAATCTTCACGTTTCTTAAGAACCAGAACCGGAGACCATAACGGAAGTGGTGGAAATTGCTAGCTCTCAGAGCACACCACTTGTCCCACCTCCGGATTTTTCAAAATGTTCTTCGAGACTTGATAGTCATTCGGATCACCATGTTGGTTTTGTTGATTCTTTGAATGAACCGATTCCTTCTCATAACTCTCAAATGAAATCGTTTATTCCTTGTGTTGTGGTGAGCCTCTTTTTGGTTCACCCTGTCGTTGGTGTACGTGTGTACAATGTAGTAATGATATTCGTAACGGGAGTTGTTTGTTTTGTGGTTCGAGGAATTCATTTGATTATGATCCTAATCCGAACTCATTTAACGACCCCTCGAACCTTTCCAATTACCCACCACAGCCCGACTTATCTTCATATAATCAACATAACTGCTGTGAATTTTGTGGAGGTCCTCACCAAGGATTTGAGTGTCAATCCGGAAACACATTTGTCTATGAACAGTTTTCCGGTGATGCTCAGAACTTTGGTTATGACCAATATCCATATAATTCACCAGTCCAGACTCAACAGTTTTACTGTTGTGAGTACTGTGGAGGTCCCCACTTCAGCTCTGATTGTCAAATAGGGAATCCAATTCCTTGTAACAATCATGACTCTCACAGGTTTGACAATTTCCAACCTCCACAGCACCATACGGTTCAAACTCCACCTGAGCCGTTGTCTCAAGAAATTTCCCAAAATTTTGAAACCGCAATGAAAACACTTGATGATATGATTCAAAACTTTAAGAATCAAGTGAATGGTGAGAAAACCATGGGAGAATTGCTAGCCGAAGAACGAGAGGCTCGCAAATCTAGGGAAGAATTATTAGTCCTAGAGCATGCAGCTCTAAGGCGTTCCCAATTTCTTAAGGCAGCTATGTATGATGATGACGAGGAGATTTTTTATCCTTTTAAGAATATTATTTCTCAACTCCCTCAGTCAGTTGATATCCCAGCAGTTGAGATTCCATCTCAAACAACTGCTATCACACCCGAAGCTCCCACTCACTCTCTGAACATGGGGGGCGAGCATCTTGACACTGTTCCTGAAAAGGAATCGGACGAATTCATAAAGTCTAGTGTTGAGAACCTTGTCCCAATCCCGAGAGAGTCACAGGGAACTTCTGAGCATATGTGTGATTCTCTTTCCCCTCTTGAGTGTTCAAAAGATCATTTTGAAACTTTCTCTGATCTTAGCGACGATTGTGCTTCTTATGGAAACATCGAGTATGTTGAGGCATCACTCCCACAGTCTGATCCTCTTCTTGAGGAGTTCACCGATGAACTCACTCACATCAGTCCACTTTCATCAGAAAGTGACGATGGTCTCTTTGATTTCGAAGCCGATCTGGGAGAGATTGAAAGTCTCCCTTATAATGATCGTTCACTCACTTCTCACCCTAACAGTCCAATAGAGAATGTTGATCACTTTGTTCCTGAAGCGTTCAAAACAACTCTCACTAATCCTCTATTTGAATTCGACTCTGAATTCACTTTAATTTCTGAGAATCCACTCTTTGATACTCAGATTGAGGATAGTAATGAGTCTACAGTGGAACAAGAATTCACAGATTTACATCTGGTGATTGATTCTCTTCACGAGGAGTTCGCCGGTGAACTCACTCATATCATATCTCCGCCGGAGTATGATAACTTCCACTTTGATCATGACACACCCGGGATTTGTCTTGATCACATGAGCTTAAATAATGAGATTCATAATACTGAAATTATGGATTCTCCTATGGATGAAGATGAGTTAGTCATGATTTTCATCATGACTTTCTTTCTTTTCTTCACCTATCCCGTGACTTCTTCTCTTCTTCACTCATTCGGGAGTGAAGATACCATCTTTGACCCCGGCATTTTCATGTACCATTTGTGAGCCGAGTCTGTCTATGTATATCTCGTCGGTGTGGAACTTTCGCGTGCTTCAATGTTTATCCAAACATCCTGAATGAAAGTCCGATGGAGATTGTCTCTTCCACTTACTTCCCCATGAACAAATTAATTCGGGGTCGAGTCAAGCTAGCGACTCGGTAATCAAAAACAGTAGTTAAACATGGGTTTTCACCCGTGTGTACCACCCTAGTGTGGGGGAGTTGCCCCCCGCTGTTGTATAGAAGTTTTCAAAAAAAAAAAAAAAAAAAAAAATTCAAATAATGGCCGTGGTATTTCCCTTTTACATTCTAAGTTTCGTCATAACAGCCGGTACTTTGAATATTGAGGGTAATATTCATTTCTAGTGTGGGGGGAAATTCTCACGAATTTTATCATGTAATTATACCACCCAATTCCCCTATTTTTGGCCAAATTTTTTTTTTGGAGTAAGTGTTTTGCACTTACTCAGCTTACGATTATCAGTCCGCCATGTCTAATAAACAAAAGGATTGGCTAATCCAGGAGCAAACGGCTCTTGGTAAAGATATCTCAAATCCGTTGACGGCTTGCAATTTGCCCAAAATTGTATGGTGTTCAGCTCACCATATCTTTAATTAGTGAAGAGTTGGCTAGCCCGCAAGATTATGGCTTGTGGTAAAGGCAGTTGGAAAACCATAATTGGTAATCAGCTCACCAAAGATATTTTATCTAAGAGTTGGCTAGTACAGAAGCAAACGGCTTCTGGTAAAGACAAATCAAATCCGTTAGAAGCTGGTGATTTGCTCAAAATCATTTGGTTATCAGTGTACCAAGGTTCTTACTTGAACTGAAACATTTGGCTACTCCAGAAGTAATAGCTTTTGGTAAAGAGATTCAAATCCATTAAGTTTTTCTCAAAAGATTGCTAGGGACTAGCAATAGTTTAGTGTGGGGGATTAATGAGTTTGTAAATACTCATCATTTTTGGTCAAATCTGAACTGCAAAACATTTAAAAACGCTCAGAAATGCATCAAAATACTGAAAATATCTCAAAATTGCATTTTATATGTTTCAGATGCAAAATGTTTAAAATCAGATGAAAAATGAGCTAAGTTTGCATAATTGGCAGTTTCAGTCCCCCAAGTTTCAAAAAGTTGTCAGAAATAGTCCCTGAGCACTTATTTCAAAAGAAAAGTCACCAAAGGTCCTTTTAAAATCATAACTTGTCATAATTAGTCCTTTGGTGAAAAATGTCAAAAGTTTTGAGAAAATTACAAGTTTGGTCCTTCAAGTTTCAAATTTGGCAAAAATAGTCCTTGGAAGTTTGAAAATGTCTATTATGGTCCTTGTACTATGGAAACTTGTCATTTTTGGTCCCTTGAAACAACTTTGGAAATTTGGCAGCTTTGGTCCCTCAAGAATCAGAAATTGCATCTAGGGTCCTTGTTTATTAAAGCCCTTGACCCTTTTGTGACCTTTGGACCCCTGCCATAAGCCTTTTTGACCCCCTGCCATATACACCTTTGGACCCCTGCCATAAGCCTTTTTGACCCCCTGCCATATACACCTTTGGACCCCCTGCCTTAATATTAAACCCCCCAGGTCAAACCAGTCAAACGCCCACCCCCTTTTTCCCTCCAAGTCTTCTTCTTCACCTGCTTCACCTGTAAACACTCAACCTTCCATCCCTCCAGCTCACATACTCCACTCCTTATCCCTCCACCTCAACAACCAAACAAGATGCATTTAATGCTTCCTTCCCCCTTGCACTCAACCCCAACTGTTAAAAACCAATTTGGCGCCAAAATTCAATCAAACGGCCAATATGTCCTCAAATGATCCAATGGTCCCAAATGCAAGTGGGAAATGCTCAGGAGAGAGAGAGAAAGCTTTTTGGGTATAAATAGAGGAAGAAGAAGGAGAGAAGAAGAGTAGTCTTTAGTTTTAAATTTCATATATGTCATTTTTATTATAAATGTATTAGTTTAAGTCTTAAATTGTTATTTTCAGTTTCTATGTATTAAATATAAGTTATTTAAACATTTGTAATCCAGTTCAAGTAGTAATTCAAAGTTTATCCATGTTTCTAGTTTTTAAATTTTCTTTTACTTATGCAGTTTAAATAACCTAAGTGCCAGGCTTCAATAAGCTTTTTTATAACTCAAATAAGCCTACTAAAGCTTCATATAGCTTTTAGTAAGCTTATAAAACAGATTCAAGCAAGTTTGGTGTTTGGTCAACAAAAGTCAACTGGATCTTCATTTGAAAATGGTGATGAATTGGGTTGATGCAGTGTTGTATTTGGGTTGATTCTGAGTTGGATTTGAGTAGTTTAGTATAGTTTGGGTTCTGTATAAGCTGCTTTATAAGCTGGACCTCTTGTGAGTTTGTTTTTATCTTTTCAATTTCAATAACTTAATTAGTTTGCATTTTCTGTGGAGTTGAATCTGTGGTATTTGATAGTCTAATCTGTTAATGTAGCTGTAATTAGATTATATTGTTGCAGTTTAATTGCTAGTATAAGCTAGTAAGCAAGTAGGTGATTTAATTTTGCATTTCAGTTTCATAACCAGTGTTTGGATTGACTTGCAGATCTGAGTTTGAGGTCACTAAATGGGATAGGAGTGATTTAGATATTTGCATTTAGGTATACTCAGTAGACTTAGGTAATAAATTTGAGCTTTCATTCATCTATAGTCAAAATCACCATGAATCTGTCTTAAGTTCATATCTGTTGGAATTTTCAAAAATCCAAAGCTTGATTTGTGTTCAAATATCAGTAGAGTAGCTTAATATAGCTTTACTTTAGCTTAATTCATCAATCTCAGTTCACAAATTAAGATCAAAACTCATTTAAGTCAAACTTTGCAAAACAGTTAAAAAGTCAAAAGTTGAAAATCTAAGTTTTCACCCAACTGGGGTGATTTTTCATTGATTCAATTTTGGGTCAATTCAAGTAAAACTTTGGGTTTAAAAACTTCAGTTGGTCAAGTTTCTTAATATGATTTTTATAGATTTTTAGTAATTTTGTACAAGCTTCAAAATAGCTTGTCAAGTTGGTCATAAGTCCATTGTGCACTGACTCAGTGAATACTGAGTGTGCACAGGTGTTGTGCAGAGCTTGTCACAGGCTCATTAGAGCTTATCTAGGTCTGAAACTTGGTTTAGAGATAGTTAAGCTGGTTGACTTGAGGTCTTCAGTTTTGTTTTTCACATAAGCTCTTGCAATAAGATTGTGCTTAAGCTTCAAAGTAGACATAAAATCTGTTTTTGGCACTTAAGTTCAATTCATCAAATCTGTTTAGTTTGCATTTCAGAGGTTAAGGCTAGTTGATATTAGTTGCTTTTGAGTAGTTGTAGCTTATTATAGCCTCTGTGATAAGTTGGTGCTCATTTGGTACCTCTAGCTTATTTGGAGTGCTTATTTATAAGCACTTGTCACTGCAGTTCCATATTCTCACACATAAGCTACTATTTTTATATTTTTCTTAGATTCAAAATATTATTTTAGACTTTTCCTGAATTTTTCATATTTTTCTAGCACTGTTTGCTATTTTTCCTCATTTAAAACAGTTTTTAGGCAATTTTAATTAGCTTTTAATACAATTAAATCAGAAAAACTTCAAAAAAACAAGTTTTCATTTTTCCTAGGTTAAGATAAATATAAAAAGCAAAAAAATAATTTTTACAGATTTTTCTTAGTTAAATTTGTAATTTTTAGCAATTTAAGTAGTTTCAAATAGTTTTTAATTCATAGAAAATAGAAAAATAATCAGAAAAATACAAAATTAGTTTTTAAAATTCTCTTTAGTTATTTTAGATTTTTCTAAGTCATAATTTCATTTTTCTAGCTTTATTTCATATTTTCTTATATTTTAGGGTATTATTAAATAGGTAAAAATAGTTTTTAATTAATAATAATTAAATAAATAGTAATAAAAATAATTTTCTTTTTTTCAAAATTTTCTCTTATCATTAGGTTTGTAAAAATGTCATTTTTATATTTTTAGGGTTAATATTGCTCCACTTTCACATTTTCTTTTGTTCGTTACGTAGTTTTTAATTAAAATTTTATAAAAAAAATCATAAACATCATTTTAAAAATAGTGATAGCGTTTATTTAATATAATTTATCTTTTTAATTTTCTTTAATTTGTATTTAAGCCCCTGTAATTTATAAACTTTTTCTTTAGGTATAATCAATCGCAACCCTTTTCCCGTTCAAATTCTCTCGATCACTATTCGTTTGATTATTCATCGCACAGCTCGTTGGGACTTAACGACCTGGGGAAACACTACACTCCTCTTGATCTTCATTGCATTGGTGTCTGAACTGTTTGAAGTTTATTACGGTTGACCATTCACAAGTGGTCAGCTTGTGTGAAAAAACTTGACAGTTTGGCATCGATCAAAGAACCTTGTTGGGTTTGTTTCAGTACTTTCTCTGTCTCAGTCCGCACTCTTCCCATATCACTTTTCTCCTTTTATCATCGTACCTAAGGACTTCTACACTAACTAGTGGATTGTCCTTGGGTAGATCCCTCCGGTTCTGGCGGATCATGGGAACCAATACCTAACCTTATCATCCTTATATCATCGTACATAAAGTAAAGTTGGTCGGTCTATTTGGTATTGTTCATCTGCCATTGGAACCAATTGAAAACCATTTGAAAAACAGTCCAGATACTTAAGATGTATTATCAAAGCATTTTGTACCTGAAATGTTTTTGATATTTTTAGAACAAGAGCTCCCCCTCAACATGTGCATCAAGTGATTGAAATCATTTTGCACACGGAGGCAAGAGAAAGAGTTATCTTCTTTGAAATCCATTTTCTAAAAGATATCAACATCACTTCCCTAATCAAGACAAGTAGATAAAGCATTTTAGGGAAGGATGAGGTTTTCATAAGTTTGCTCCCCCTCAATATGTGCCTCGAGATTTGAAAAGAGTTTTGCACATTCTAGAAGGAACCTGCACATTGAGATAAATGATCACGTTTCAAATCATTGTGGTTTAAGATAGATGCTCCCCCTCAACATGTGCATGGAAAATTTGAAATCGTTTGTCACATGTGGGAAGGATAACTTGTACATCCTTGTAAAACCATTTACCGAATCCTCAGTTTAAGTCCAATTTAAATCACAAATTCTCCCCCGATCACAATTATCAAATCATTGAGATTTGTGATCTCTGTAGATTTAAATTGATTTTGAAAGCTTTTAAGGAGAATTGTGACTATGAAAATGTTTTAACTGATAAGGATCGAATTTAGAGACTTTAAACTCCATTGATAAAACATGCATGAATATCTTTTGAAAACACTTGAATGCCAAGTAACTTTTTAATTTAATTGAAATCATTCTCCCCCTCAATCAATGACATAGGTTGTTGATTGAGAGATTGATATTTTGACAAATAAGTCCAGATGATTATCAAAAATAGAGACTGAGTTATTTTTCAAAGCAGTTAGTTTTCAGTAGATAAATGTTTATAGAATCAGAGCATGGAATTTGAAAACATGGTAAAGCGTGGCTCTGTTCTTTCTTTGAAAAGCGGGTTACTGCCTGAAATAACAATAAACCATCTATTCTCTTTCTCCCAAATATATATATATATATATATATATATATATATATATATATATATATATATATATATATATATATATATATATATATATATATATATATATATATATATATATATATATATATATCTATACATTATATATAAGAGGAGGCATGCCACATAAAATGCCACTTGGCATCCCATAATGCCAAGTCATATTTCCATGTCATCATTGTATTTATGTGGCATTTTTTTTTTTTTTAATGACATGTGGCATTATGTTAATTATATGTACAATTTTATTTGTTTTAATTTTAAATTTCGTTTTTTGTTTTTGTTATTTTTTAATTTTAAAATTCTTTTATTAAAAAGAAGACATATGTTGGAGTTGAACTTGGGTCATTCTTGATTTTTGTAAATAACTTACCACTAGAGTAAATTGTTTTTTGATTTATATCTTTCAAATCAATATAAATAAGGAGATGATTAAAAAATCCTGAAATTTGTATTTTAGGTATGTATATTATGAAGATAACAATTAAAAAAAGTTATGATATATATTACCATACAAGATAATTATACCTTATACAAGATATTTATATAAACACTAATAGATGGGCGTTTTCCGCCACAAACCATTTTTTATCCGGATTTATTCATTGGGCTGGGCCGTGTGGTTTCTTTTGGGTTATTGTAGCGCGGGCCTTTTTGAGGTCCTTTTGGCCGACCCGGTATCTTGAATGTGGTATATGTTTTCGACGTATCCTTGCTTCTCATAGAAGAAACATCGCTTCCAGGGTTTTGGTAGGTTTTGGTCGGTTTCTCAGATCTCGCTCTTTCCCGTGTTGCATGCATTTTGAGTTAAGTTTCTTGGTTTTGTTTGTGAGGTGGTGTTTGTTCATTCGTGTTGCATCTTAATTATGAAGTTATGTGTTATAAAATTAGGTTTTTGATTTGATACATGGTTAGCTGCGATAAGAATTTGATGGACGATAGTGTCGATTGTTGTTTATAAAAGATTGGATTCAAAAGCCCAATTTTTAGGGTTTTCTTATTCAAGGTGTGGGTACTATGTTTGTGGTGATCACATAACATAATAAAAGAAGGTATAATTTATATATATCGGTTCATGTGATATGCTTACTGCACTATTTTTCTTTCACAGATCCTGGAAAAGCCGATAATTTGAGGAGATGAATTGGAGAGATTCTGGAAAGTGTTGAGTCACTTTGATGTCGGGCCATTAGTTAGCCCAAAGGTAAGGTCCAAAATCGTTGTCTGTTTTTTTTGCTTCCCTTTTTTTGATACCGCTCAAAGGCTGCTGAATGCCTTTGTATTTCGATATTGATTTATGATGTAGCTCAAAATAGGCTGAAAATTTGAAGTTAGCCATTATAGGTCGAAATCATTTACAACTGTATAGGTCGAAGTCAAGGTCGAAACACGACTAGACTGTGAAAGAAAAACTTATATACGTTCAAGGTCGAAATCAAGGTCGATATTGTATAGGTTGGATTAATAACTTATATACGTTCACGAGTCTCAAAATAGGCTGAAAGTATGAGGTTAGCCATTATAGGTCGAAATCAAGGACATTCATAAGCCCATAAATAAGCTTAAACAAATACCATTGGTTGTTAGATGTATGTGAGGATATACAAAGGCAATTCCAAACAGTCTTAAAAACCCGCTTAAGTATTGTTTATGAATTATGCAGTTGATGTGATAGATTTAAGTTAAAAGTTGTGTGTTCATGTACTTGATTCAGATATAATTTCTTTATGTTGTTTGAGCAGGGAAAAAGGTCGAAAGGAAGAGGAAGCAGAGGCACAGTCTAATATACGTTCTGTCGAAATATCGAGATGCTCTAGAGCTATTGGAAAATCAACTGCAGCGCGAGATTGAGGTTTGACTAAATGTCCTTTTTTTCTTTTTCTTTTTTTTGGGTTTGACATGTATGTGCAAACTGGAAAAGCCAATGACAATGTAAACTGTCAGCCCCTTGAGGGTGATTGGTAAGCAGTTTCGAGCTTCTTCATTTTATTTATTTTTTATTATT
This sequence comes from Chrysanthemum seticuspe, assembly GCA_019973895.1. NCBI lineage: Eukaryota > Viridiplantae > Streptophyta > Magnoliopsida > Asterales > Asteraceae > Chrysanthemum > Chrysanthemum seticuspe. The sequence continues at coordinate 339,874,805 of BPTQ01000006.1, read as the reverse complement.
TTGTTATATAGACCTAAGCCTTTTAACAGATTTGCTTATTTATCATATTTTGTCTAGGCTAAAGAGAGCCAAAGAAATAGTAGAAACCAAACATAGTGTAGGTAAGAGTTATTTGCTAAAGTTGTGAAAATAAGGTAGTCGTTAATATTTTCATGATATAAGAGCGATGAATATGGGGACGATCGGGGAGAGGGTTATAGGCTGTGATACGAATTGCTTTTCTTATTCCAAAATGAGGAGACAAGCATAAGAATGACACAAAAACTTTAGACTGCTGATCTGCTAATAAATAAACAATTAAGTAGAACCGAAAATGAAGTGAAGGTTTTTGATGTACATATGGTAATACCTTTATTGTATACTTTTTACATTTCTTTCTCATAATGTTAAGTCATTTGGCGCTCACAAATTTGTCAAACTTGAACTCTTTTTATGTGGAATGAACTTAGGAAAGCTTTTTACATATATGTAATGGTACATTGTCACTAAACGTACATTGTCACTAAACATAGAGGCATCTATTGAATTTAATACATAAAATTAACGGTTATGTGTTCCGTGCTTATTCTTAAAGGTCATAATGTTGACGTTATCTTACAGCTTGCCTCATGGAAGCCATTGGAGAGTTACAATTACAATAAAGAGGAGATAAACCAGCTTCAAAGTTTTATTATCATTTATCCAGTAATTCCTTCTTGAAACTGTATTTTACATCGTAATTGAACCTACACTTCTGTAACGTAGGTCACATGCAACTAAAAGTCATCTCTTATTGCGGCTGCTGATGACGGTGGCGATATAAAGGTGTGCCTAAAATCAGATAAGTTTAATTAGTTACTTAATTGTGAAAAGTTTATGTGGGAGAAACAAAAAATAGACTGCTAACTAACAGAATCAAAATGACATCTTTTGTTACATTAAATAGTAGGTGACTCAATATCCTTGATCATGTCATTTATGAATCATGAACTAAAAGCAGTTAGGAGTTTCAACTGTTTCCCATAGTGTGGACAAAAACGTATTTGATATCGTATAATAATTGATAAAAGTGAATAGATAAATTTGGTCAAGAAATAAAAAATGGAGTTTAAAATAACCATAATAATAATAATTTTTGTAATAGTTGATAAAATGGACTAATGATTTATGTGAAATTTGTAATAATAATGATTTAAGTTTAAATACTGACATAAACCCGATCATCGTTTCTTATCGATTTTTTAACACATAATTAGGATTGAAGAATTAATATGTTTTGCTAATTCGTATTGGCTCTAGCTAAATATCATTAGAAAATGATAAAACATTATTAATTTGTGGTAGTAGTTGATCAAAGTCGGCATTAGTCAATTTCTTCCTTGGAGACCTTGGGAAGGTGTTCTATACTATATTTTTTAAATTTGTATACAAGGAATTCAATTGGATAACGTGACATATAAAGAGTTTTATTTTGCAGTCATTACTGGTGGTCTTGATTCAAAGCTTATAATGTGGGACTTCTCAAAAGGAAAACCGTTTAAAGTTATGGATTTGGGTATGAATGAATCTTGCTAATTTTATCTATACAGTGCAATAGGTT
>BPTQ01000006.1:339802906-339870325 GCA_019973895.1 Chrysanthemum seticuspe | reverse complement strand
ATCCTTTTCATACTTGAGTCTAGGTAAACCTACAACTAAGTCCTTTCTGGAGAGATCATTGATGGTGCCGAAGTTCAGGTGATTGAGACGACGATGCCATAACCATGACTTTGTTTTAGAAGCCTTTGACAGCAAGCAAATTGGAGAAGACTTCATCATATCTTCGATAGAGATGGTGTATAGATTTGACCCACGTGAACCTCTTAAAAGCTCCTTACCATCAAGTTCTCTAACGAAGCAGGTGTGTTTTCTGAAGGCTACTTCTAGATCAGAATCGCTGAATTGACCAACAGAGAACAAGTTATGACCAAGACCTTCTACATAGTAAACCCTGGAGATGACACTTTTGCCAACAACATAATCTCCATAACCCATAATAGCACCGAAATGATCATTCCCGAATCTAACTGTCCCGATGAATTTGCTCACGAAGTTCATGAGCCGCGACCGGTCACCAGTCATATGCTTGGAACAGCCTGAGTCCAGGTACCACAGAACGATTTGAACGATCTGCAGTTGAACACAGACAAGAATGGATAACTGGATAATTGGGATCCCCATGCAAGAATGGGTTCCATTTGGTTAGTAACAATGGTTGGAACACCCACATCAGAAATAGAAGCATTCATATCAGAAATTGAGGCAATGGAATCATTGTGAATAGATGCATTACTAGTGTCTGTATTAGCCCTATTCAAAGTGTGCTCACTTCTTAAGGGAATAGTTCTACCAGTAGGCATCCATTTTCTAGTGGGCATTGTCTGATTAGTCTTATGACCAACAGGTATCCAATGATAGCCTATCTTACTAAATGTTCTTCCTGTGGGTTTCCACTGTTTTCTAACTTTCTTTCGTTTTTGCCTTTTAGCCTTCTTAGCAAGATTTTTAGCATTAACCATATTAACTGGACAATTAACATCATTAGGCAAAACATTAACACCACATTCATGATTAGAAACAGAATTCAAGCAGACATCAATACAAGGTTTGCAAATAGTATCAGAATTCGAATTAATTACAGTACGCCTATGGCTAATACTAGAATCAACACGATTCGTTTTATTCGGCTCAAACTTAAAGTTCCTAGGTAGGTCTTCTACTCTCTTCCAATGCACATTCTTAGCTTGCGAGGTCGTATCCTTCCTTGTATTGTCTTGAGACTTTGACCTGCTTGCTTTAATGTCACTGATTACTCCTGTAGAGGGAATGAGAACATTAGTTGGTTTTGCTACTCTTTGCATCCCCTGTTTAGATGTTCTGGGATCTGAATTACATGCAGGCGCACCAAGGTTCACTTTCTTAACACTAGAAGTGCTGGGATTTGTACTCCTAGAAGGCACACTAGAGTTCTTTTTCTTAGCATTGACAGATCTGGAATCTGAACTACTTTTAGGCACACTAAGGTTCACATTCAAAACATTAGGCATCGAATAAATATCATACTTGGCACTAGGCATCGAACATGGAATCAAGGGATTAACTCTCTCACCTAAGGACTTTGGGCATATTGTGATTAAGCATTCTAGAATTTCTTGAGATCGTTTGGCATATAAGCATGCATGCCCAATTGCATTGTCAAGTGGTTTTTTTAATTTATCCTCTTCAACAATCTCACGTAGACATTCTAGACAATCCTTAAGGGATGAGAAATAAGTTTGAATAGCAAGTTTGTTATTCCTGAGATGAGGGGGGACATATTTCACAGACAAAGCATATTTATTATAAGAGTGAACCTTTGATACACCATTCTCCCCGTTGGTCATTGACATTTTCCCTTTTACCTGACTCTTTAGATTCTCAATTTTCTTTTGCAATGAAGCTATTTGTTCGTTATTTTTGTTACGAGTGACCTTTATTGATTCAAATAACTCATTGAAATGACGTTTAACCTTTTCATTTTCTTCTAGAAAACTTTCGTTTTCCTTTTGTAATGCATTTACCAAGTTTTGAAGATGAAACGTTTGAGAATTCTGAGAATCTAGAGGAGGAGGCATTTGGGAGCCTGTCATATTGATCGTTTGACCCTTTAATTGAGAGATTTGGGCTTTCAAATTTCTGATCGTGTTGCAATGAGCTTGAATCTGTTCATCACGTTTGTTAATTTGAAAAACTGCATCAAACTCTGGAGCATCTGAGGATGTCTTGATATTTGAAGTTTTGACATTTTCTTTAAGATGTTGATATTTTAGTTGTAAATTAAAATGCTCAGCCTTTAGTTTAGTTTAAAATTAGTCTTTTCAAGCTCAATGACACGATCATGGGTGTTGGGAATTATGGGAAACTACTGATTCTGCCAAAATAACTGCCGAAGGGATTCTGCCGAAGAAGGAATGGATTCTGCTGAAGTTATACTTCAGCAGAAATGTTAAAGCAGATATCGTGTTGCTGCTGAAGAAGTGAATCCACGTAGGAGAGATAAGCTCAGTAAAGAGTAAAAGTCAGCGCCGTATGTATAGGTTGGCGCCGTTTCATGTAGAGCTTACTCAGAATAAACACGATGATTAACAAAACAATATGATTAGTTGCATGCTTGTCTAGATGCATGCTTAGTCTATGTTAGCTTTAGGAGCGTAAATTGTCAACGCTCATTAGGGTTTCTTGTCTATATAAGAAACCATGATAGTTTGTAATAGATAAGTTTTTCAAGTTTTTCTTAAGTCTTGTATTTCATTCGAAACATAGAGTTTCTATAATCAAAAGATCCATAGAGGATCAAAGAGTTCTTAGTCATTATAACTTGTATTTATTTTCCGCTACAATACCAAGTTGTAGAGATCTTCTATTAGTTTGCTTGTGATTACATAGGCAACACTAACGATCTCCGAGTGCTTAAGATCTATCAAGGTCTATGTGTTTAACAAGTTAAGTGTTCAACAAGTGGTATCAGAGCCTCGGGAAGTCTCTACGATACTAAGAACCATTCTCACCCCCATACAATCAAACATTCATTCACCATGCCTGGATCCGATAATGAAACTGAAGTCACCAACACAAACAACACCAACACCACTTCCATGCAACAGCTTAGTCTCTCAAATAGTAATGGCAAATTTCCTTATTTAAAAAGGGAAGAATATGATCTTTGGACTATGAAGATGGAAAACTGGATTTCCAATATTGATTGGAATCTGTGGGAGGTGGTGAAGAAAGGAAACAGTTTAAAGAAAATGATTCCTGACAGGGATGGGAAGTTTATCATGGCTCCACCAAAGACTGCTGAAGAGGTGCTAGCTATGCAGAGAGAGCATAAGGTAAAGACCATTCTGCTTCAAGCCATACCAGAAGATCATCTGTGTGATTTTCATCATATGGATGATGCAAAGGACATATGGATGGCTCTCAAGGCAAGGTTCGGTGGAAATGAAGAATCAAAGAGAATGAGGAAGTCCATGCTGAGACAACAATTTCAGGACTTCAATATCTCTGAAGAAGAAGGCATTCACAAGGGATACGACAGGTTCCATAGGATCTTGAGTCAGCTGAACCAGCTGAATGCAAAACCTGATAATGAAGACTGCAACTCAAAGTTCCTTCGATCGTTACCTCCATCATGGTTACATGTAAGTATTGCTCTCAAGGCTAAAGGAGGATTGGATATGCTTACCTTTGATGAGCTGTATAACAGACTCAGAACCCTTGAACCTGATGTCAGAACTCCCTACCGTACATCTTCTTCTGGCCATGCAGCTTTTGTTGGGACATCTCACTCCAACATGATGGTGCAAGCTCCAAGTACCAACTATTTTCCATCATCTCCGAGCTCCAACTACTTTCCATCATCATCTTCAGCCCCCCCTCCACCACATAACCCTCGTCCCACTCCACCATGTTCTCAAGCTAGGTCTAGTAGTGTGATGGAGGATGTTCTTCATTCTTTTGTTGCTGATTATGATACTCAGCAGTATCTGGCATATGAAGACTTTGATCAGTTGGACCCACTTGAAATGGAGGAAATGAAGCTGAAAATGCAGGTGGCATTGCTGTCAGTGGACATCAAAAGGTTTGAAGAGAAGGCTGGAAGGAAGTTTGTTTTCAAAGGAAAGGAACCAGCACGCTTTGACAGAAGGAAAGTCAAGTGTTTCACTTGTCATCAGATGGGGCATTTCTCAAGAGAATGCAAGGACAGAAAGAGTGGAGATGGACCTAACTACCTTTCATATCAGCAGAAACAGCAGGAAACTGGAGCTTCAGCAGCTCTTCTCACCATGGACGAACAGGTCAACTGGACTGCCCATGAACCTGTGAATGAGGAAGCTCATGACACTGATAAGCTTGGATTGTTGGCAAGGTGCACTTCGGATGAAAGGCATGATCAGTTTTCCTTGATGGGACTATCTCAGGTACACAACTGTATATTTGGTTGTAGTCTAAGATACAATGAACTTAAAGAAGAATTTGATGCTATGAAACCTAAGTTTGATGAATGCTATATTGAAAATGAAGCCCATAAACTAGCATTAAAAACTGTAGAAAGACAAAAAGTGTGGTTTCAAAAGAATCAAATAGCTTATGAAGAAAAGATAAAAGTGTTACAGTTTGATCTAGAAGTTGCAAATAATTACTTGAAACTGTCTGAGAAAGCAAAGGATGAAGCTGTGTCTGAGAACCTAGAGCTTAAAGAAAAAGTAGCTGAGGAAATCGCTAGGAATAAACAATGGTTAATTTCAGGTGATAATCTGGCTAAAGAAATCTATAACAGTCAAACAGTAACCTCTGGCTTAGGATTAGGTTTTCTAAAGTATGTAGGAGCAGAAGCTAGGTATGATGGTCGTAAATCCACACCAGCTAAGTTAGCTAATCTTGTAAAAGAAGGTGAAATGCATGCTGTCCCTGGTCCTATTAGAGGTGAATTCATGCCCATAGACCTATCCATCACTGTTGACTTTGATGGATCACATCATCTATATGGCAGAAAGTCAAAAGACTTGCCAGACCCTGATACCTCATCTAATGAGTTTGTCTCTTGCCCTGACAGTGACAATTCACCGGATCAAGGGTCTACTTCCCATGAAAGCTGTGATTCAAATGAGAAGTCTGACCTTCCCAAGCCTGAGCCAGCACCAAAGCCTGCACCACAGTCTACTTATGAGCCTTCTGGGGAAGCTGCTGAGGAATCAACTTCCAAGACAGTTTCTCCTGAAGACTTATCTTTTACATCTTTGAATAATCAGTCTGTTAAAAACAATTCCTTGAATGTAACTGTTTTAAGTACTTCTTCATGTAATCAAACATCTCCCTATTTGAATAAATCTTCTAAGAAGAAGACATGTTTTGTATGTGGAAGTAAAATTCATTTGATTAAGGATTGTGATTTTTATGAACAAAGATTGGGTGCATGTGCTACTTACCAGAAACACAAATCTACCTGGACCAATGTTGCTAATATTCCACCTTATGTCCCACAAGCAGCTAATACTGACTCTCATTGGAGAAGTTCAGTTACCAGACCTTATGTCCAACCAACTAGCCCATACTTTAAACATGGTTATTGGCCTACATATGTTGACTCTATGTATGCTGGGATGGGATATGGGAGCACTGCTGTGAAGCCCTCAGCAGGTTGTTCTTGGACTAGCAAGGGACCCAATTACCAATGGAGGACCAAGAACAATGGTGGATCCTCTAAATCTTCATGCCCTAAACCTGTGATCCACAAGGCAGGTTCAAGTCAGTAATGACTTGAACCTCCATCGAATTCTAACCGTTTGTATATATTTTGTTGTTGTTTGTAGGATCATCCCCTTAAGCATAAGAATATTGGTATTGTTGATAGTGGTTGTTCCAGAAGCATGTCTGGGAACAGGGATATGATGCACAGTTTTGTCCCTATAGAAGGAGGAGGCAATGTGACTTTTGGAGGAAGTGATGGGAGTATTACAGGGAAAGGCACCATAAAGACACCTCATCTGGATTTTGAAAATGTGTACTATGTTAAGGAACTTCAGCATTTCAACTTGTTCTCGGTTTCACAAATCTGTGACACTAAGAACAAAGTTCTCTTCACTGAGAATGAATGTCTTGTGCTGTCTAAAGACTTCATACTCCCAAAAGAAACTTCAATTCTACTGAAAGTTCCTCGAACTCATAACTTATACACATTCAACCTTAATGAAGTTCAACCAGGTGGTGACCTCACTTGTTTGGTGGCTAAAGCATCTCTTGATGAGTCCACTAAATGGCATAGAAGAATGGCGCATGTGAATTTCAAGACCATTAACAAACTCTCTAAAATGGGTCTCGTTGAAGGTCTTCCCACCAAAGTATTCACAAATGATCATAATTGTGTCGCTTGCAACAAAGGAAAACAGCACAGAGCTTCTTACAAAGCTATCAATGCTATGAGCATCATTTCTGAACCTCTTCAGTTGCTCCACATGGATCTGTTTGGTCCAACTCAAGTCAGAAGCATTGATCATAAGTACTTCTGTTTGGTTATCACTGATGGCTACAGCAGATTTTGTTGGGTTTTCTTTCTCAGAACCAAAGATGAAACATCCCAAGTGCTGACTTAATTCATCACTCTTGTTGAAAATCAGTTGAACAAAAAGGTTAAGGGAATTCGGTGTGATAATGAGACAGAGTTCAAAAATGCTATTCTTATAGAACTCTGTGGGTCAAAAGGCATAAAAAGGGACTATAGTAATCCAAGAACCCCACAACAAAATGGGGTGGCTGAGAGAAAGAATAGGACCTTAATAGAGGCTGCTAGATCCATGCTTGCAGACTCTAGACTGCCCACTATGTTCTGGACTGAAGCTGTTGGCACTGCGTGCTATGTGCTAAACAGGGTATCAATTACCAGACCACAACTCAAGACCCCATATGAACTTCTCTTTGGGAAGGTTCCTGTCATTCACTACCTAAAACCTTTTGGTTGTCAAGTGACCATTCTGAACACCAGTGATCCATTGGGAAAGTTTGATGAAAAGGCTGATGATGGCTATATTGTGGGTTATTCAGCTCATAGTAAGGCATACAGGGTGTACAACTTACAGGCCAAGAAGATAGAGGAGACATTGAACCTGAGATTTTTGGAAGATAAGCCTAATGTTCAAGGACAAGGTCATTCGTGGTCCTTTGATCTTGACTACTTAACTGATTATTTAGGTTACACCAGACATGTGGCTAACCAAAATGCAGGTCCTCAAGAGTCTCCCACTAACAATGCAGGTTCCTTAGACGATGACTCTGAAAATGAGTTTGAAGATGATGAGCAACCCATACTTGTGCCTTCTTTCTCCCCTAACAATATTGCAGGTACTACCTCCAAGGATACTGCTGATTCGAGTGATGAAGATGACTCTCATTATGCTGAGGACCTAGCCAGGCTCCAGACTCAAGAATTTGCAGCTAAGCTTGAAGCAGAAAAACTGAATGGAGAGGTTGCTAATGAAGGAGTCGGTGGAAACCATGTTTCTGCTGAAGTTGATTCTGTCACACCTAACTTCCCCAAATCTGCTGAAGGCTATGCTATTCCTTCTCAAGTATCTTCAGACTTTGGTGAACCCTATACACGCTTTCCAAAACCTTCAGATCTTGGAAATCATCAACCCAAAGCTGGCATCTTCACCTCACCCTCTTATGATGCTGAATTTGAACCAACCATCACTAATCTTGACTCATCCATTGAAGTCAATCCCACTACCACTCAGAGGATCAACATTGCTCATCCTCATTCTAACATCATAGGTGATCTTCTGGAACCTGTTAGAACTCGCAGGGCTATCACCAGTCCTCAGTTTGGACAGATTGCTTTTCTCTCTTATGTCTCCAACCAGCAAAGAGACAATCACACAGACTTCAAGCATTGTCTGTTTGCTTGTTTTCTTTCTCAAGTGGAACCAACCAGTGTTTCTCAAGCTCTTAATGATTCAAGCTGGCTTGAAGCAATGCAAGAAGAGATGCAACAATTTCACAATCAGCAGGTTTGGATCTTGGTTCCACTTCCTGATGGCAAATATGCCATTGGGACAAAGTGGGTTTTGAAGAATAAGAGAGATGCTCAGGGTGTAGTGATCAAAAACAAAGCCAGATTAGTAGCTCAAGGTTTCAGACAAGAGGAAGGGATTGATTATGATGAAGTGTTTGCACCTGTTGCCAGAGTTGAAGCAATTCGCATTTTCTTGGCATATGCTTCATACATGGGCTTCATGGTATATCAGATGGATGTCAAGGGTGCTTTTCTGTATGGTGAGATTGAAGAGGAGGTTTATGTCACTCAACCCAAGGGATTTGAAGACCCAGATCACCCAAATCATGTTTACAAGGTTGTTAAAGCTCTCTATGGCTTACATCAGGCCCCTCGAGCTTGGTATGCTAGGCTTTCATCATTCCTGCTGAAGCATGGCTATAGGAGAGGTGCTATTGATAAAACTCTGTTCCTCAAGAAGAATTACTCAGATATCATTCTGGTGCAAGTTTATGTGGACGACATTATCTTTGGTTCCACAAATGAAGCTTGGTGCAGGGAATTTGAGGAACTGATGAAGGGTGAATTTCAAATGAGTGCTATGGGAGAACTTACTTTCTTTTTGGGTCTCCAGGTTCAGCAGAAACAGGATGGCATTTTTATCAGTCAAGACAAATATGTGAGGGACATTTTGAAGAAGTTTGGTATGGAAGGTGTTAGGACTGCCACAACACCTTATGAAGCTCCAAAGGCTAAAGCAAATAATGAACCAGATCTACCTGTGAATGTTCATCTGTACAGGTCAATGATTGGTTCATTGATGTATCTGACAGCTTCAAGACCTGATATTACATTTGCTGTGAGTGTTTGTTCTCGACATCAAGTCACTCCACTTGCTTCCCATCTCAATGCTGTCAAGAAGATCTTTAAGTACCTAAAAGGCCAACCTCTTTTAGGCCTTTGGTACCCAAAAGAATCTCCTTTCAAGTTGGAAGCATATAGTGACAGTGATTATGCTGGTGCAAATTTGGATAGAAGATCCACAACTGGGGGCTGCCAGTTTCTAGGCAAGAGGTTGATTTCTTGGCAATGCAAGAAACAAACCATTGTGGCTACCTCCACTACTGAAGCAGAGTACGTTGCTGCTACAAATTGCTGTGGACAGGTCCTTTGGATTCAGAACCAATTGCTGGACTATGGGTACAACTTTATGAACACTACAATTCATATAGATAATCAAAGTACCATCTGCATAGTCAAAAATCCAGTTTTTCATAGTCGAACGAAACACATTGAAATCAGGCACCACTTTATAAGAGATGCATTTGAAAAACATTTGATAAAAGTGGCTAAAATCCATACTGATGATAATGTGGCAGACTTATTAACAAAAGCATTTGATGGACCAAGGTTTCAACACCTCGTGGTCAATATTGGAATGTTAAACCCTTGACTGCATAGTTTGAGGGGAGGCATAGGCCTCAGGGGAGGCATATGCCTCAGGGGAGGATTTGTGCAAACTCTGCATATCTTTGTTTGTTTGTGTCATATTTTGGTTCAATAAACAGTTTGTAAAGATTTTATCCTTTTAAATTTCTTTAGTTTGTTTCCGTAGATGTATTTGCTAACACTAACTGTCTAATTATTCGTTAGCTTGTTTTGTTCTTGTGTAGTGGTGTGTCTGTTTTGCAGTTGTCTGGATTGCTGGTTGTCCATCTCATGATCATGTTCAAATTCATCAAGTGTGACTCAATGGTACATGGTCAAGAAAGCTAAAAGATGTTTGCTTGTTTCTGCTGAAACTAAAAGTACTGAAGCATACAATTTGATTCCACTGAAGTAATAATACTGCAGAAAAGGAAATTGAAGTCAAATTGTTCTTTCATTCATTCATTCAAGAAACAGCTTACAGCTTACATAAAGTCAACCTACTACTATGCATCTTCAAGATACGAGCTGTACACTTAAGCTAAGCCTAATCTAGTGTATATCCTTCATTCCGAAATCTAAGTGAATGTGGGATATGCATTTGATGCTGGCTTTGCTTTTGTAGGTCTTGCGTAACCACCCATTCCGTTTAACTGGCTGGTTGGATATGCATGACCAGCACGACGAAGATGCTAAGGACCAAAATGGGAGGATGGATTGATGCAAACGATTGATGATGACGATGACCACGTAGGATGACGTAGAGAACTAACGTGTCCTATGTGCTTCATCTATTCATTTCAACCAAAATGCAATCGATCCACCCTCCTTAAGCCCTTCTACTATACGATGTGTGTTCATGCACCAAAAGATGGCGCAGTGAGACCAAGAACCACCTCTCTATCTTTGGGGAGTGGCGGATTCCTGGCACGAGGTCTTTGTGGAGACCAAGGTGCTGGAGGTTGGGAGTAAGACGTTCCCTCCTTATAGGAGTCATCAGAATCATCAGCAGATTCACTTGGATTCACTACACTGTCATCTTCTGAAGAAGGGATAAAGGGCGATTTATTTGGTCGTATTTGGTCGTGGATAGGGTTGAGGAAAGTAATGGAACCATGGGTTTGATTCACCACTTGATGATGATGAAGAGGATGATGAAGATGAGGTTGTGAGATCTATGATCTCAGGTTTGGTATTCATATTGCAATTTGGTTAATTGGGGTTATTTTTACTTCTAGGGTTTGTGGTAATTATTTGGGGATCTTGATGAAGAGATGAGTTACATTGGGATCATTTTATAGACGGGTTCGAGGTTCAATAAGTTTAATGCAAGTGGGTGGCACAGTAATTCTAGAAACTTACTGAAGATATTCTTATCTTTGATGCATTCTGCTGAAGCTATAACTTCAGCAGATTGATCATGTGTTTCTGCCGAAGTGTTATTTTGGGTTGGGTCAAAGATGCAATACACGTCAGCAAAGGTCAACCAAACGGTTCATTTTTCTTTGACTATAATTTGGGCAAAAACACTCCACCCACCATCACTCGCTTCAGAACAAACAAATTCCCTCTCATTCTGCTTTCACAAACACTCACCATTTCAAGAATCATAACCCTAAACACTCATATCCCTCATGGCTCTTGAATTTAAACATGATCACAACAAAGTTGCATTTCTGGGAAATGGCAAGGGATATGAACTGTACGAACCAATGGTGGAATTCCTGAAAAGGTCCAAAATTTATTATGCTCTAACTCATTCTCCAAATGAGATTTATGAATCTCTGATCACTCAATTTTGGGAAACTGCTGAGAAGAGGAGCGAGACAGAGATTAGGGCTGTGGTTGATGAAACAGAGTACATTGTGACCGAGGACCTAATCAGGAGGAAGCTTCACCTGGAAGATGCTGAAGGAGTATTTCACTCTAATCAGGAAGATGTGCTTAATGGGCTAAGGGCTATTGGGTATCGAGGAACAAGAACAGATATGTGGCTAAAGAAGGAACTCTGCCCAAAATGGAGGTTCCTGGTTCACACACTGCTCCAATGCATGAGCAACAAGACCGGAGGATGGGATCAGTTCTCTACACAACTGGGCTATGGTATTGTGTGTCTTTCACAAGGGGTAACTTTCAATTTTTCTAAGTATATTTTTGAAAACTTGATTGAAAATATTCAAAAGAAAAAGGGAAAATTTTTAATGTATCCAAGGTTTCTTCAAATGATTTTAGACACCTCTACCCAAACTCATTCTTTCTATCCCATAGGTACTTTAACTGCTAAATTGTTTGCCACAATGAGAACCCACTTTCAGGGGGAACATCATCCCTTGCTAGCAGCCATGTTGCCCCAAGGTAATGAGGTTGCTGATGAGGAGAATGTGGCTCATAATCCTCCTTCCTCGCCTGTTGCTACTGATGGTAATCCATTAGTCAACTTGGATGAGGGCCCCTCATCCACTGGTGAAGCAACTCATGTTGCTCAAGACCAACCACCATGTCCCAGTCCTCCACCCACACTTGCTACTCATGATGAGTCAGATCAACATAGACCACCCACACCAAGTCCTGTGAGGGATCCTCTCAATGAAGATCTTCCTCACATTGAGCATGACCATGTTTCTACTGAAAGGTCCAATGAGGCTCCCCTTACTACAGAGCAATCTGCTGGTGGAGCTGAGGACCCCATTACACTCTCATCTGTGTATGATCTTGTCAACAGGTGTGCTGTTGAGGTTACAAGTCTGAAAAAGGAGCTAGCAGAGACCAAGTCTTCTCTTGGTAGCCAGATTGAAGATCTGCAGAATCAAGTCAAAGAATTGGAGAACAAACTCAAAGGGGGCTCCAAAAGGAAACTTGTGGTTTCCTCTGATGAAGAACAAGACGGTCCTCATTTTGAGTCTCTGGACATGTTGGCTGATGTTTCTCTCAAAGATCCTTTATCCTTAGCTGCCACTTCCTCAAAGAAGAAGGAACCTATTCTCTACTCAAGAAGAAAGAGATCTTATCTACATAAGGTTTCTTCTGAAGCTTCTAAGGAACCTAGCACTGATAAGTCTACATCTGCTGATGTGCGAATGGAGGATGTTTCTTCTGATCATGATGACCTGGGTATTGCAACTGAGGTCCCTGTTGTTGATTTATCTGAAGATGAATGTGTTAAGCAGCCTAATGATAAAGGGAAAAATGTCATCACTGAAGATGAGCTTGGTCCTAACCTGGTGAGTGAGGAGGAAAGATTAGGTCAAGCAAGTAGATTGGCTGAGTTCGAGAAGTCAAAGGAAAGTGCAGCATTGGCTAAACAACTTGAAACAGAGGAATTCTCATCTTTAACTCCTGAGAGAAGAAAAGAACTAGATGCACTGAGGGTTCAGATGCCTGCTGAACACTGGGATATTCTCACCCAGCAAGTCATTTCAAGACCTTCTCTGGCTCAAAGTATACTAGGGGGAGATTTCCTCAGTGACAATTATGTGGAGCGAATGATGGCTCAGGGAAGACAAAGGAAGCAAGAAGCTATCGCACAAAAGAGGGCCATCAAAGCTCAGAAGGCCAAAGAGAAACCTCCTACTAAAGCTGATATGAGAAGGGTGGTGAAAAATCAATGCTCGATGTACAACTCTGACTTAACCATGAAACAAGTCAAGGCTTTTCCTGATCATGTCCTGTATCGCAAATATAACCAAATCATGAAGGAAAGATCATCATCTTCAGCACCTTCTACCAACTTAAAAAGGAATTCAGAGAATGAAGCTGCTCCAGAAGCCAAAAGACTCAAGGCTGATGATGCTCCAACCAAGGAATCTTCTCCAGTCATTCCTGCTGAAGCAACTTCTAAAGTTGCTTCCTCTACAACCAAGGGTCAATCTGCTGAACCATCTTCCATTTCTCCTGAAGCACCTGAAGCATCAGCTCCCACTCTATCAATGGCATCTGTTGACACTCTGGAAGATTCTAAAGTTAAGGAAGCTGATCTCTCAGAAACTAAAACAGAAAGGGCGATAAAGATAATCCACAGGATGAATGCACTTCGGGCTCCAACCAAGTCTCCATCTACCGATTCAAGCCCTACTACAAATGCACAAGATGAAAATGCTCCCTCTAGGGATATCTATCAGCCTGGGAGGAGGCAGAAGAGAATGGCCAAAAGATCTTCTTTTGATCTTGAAGCTGATCACTCAACTTTCATTATAGAAGGGTCTGCTGCTGATTTTCCTGATGGAAACTCAGATGGGGTGATAGAGTAGAAATTAAAGAATGATGAGATGAATGTTCTTCTTCGAAGGAACTCCACCTCAATGGAATTCACCTTTCTAAAGGAAATTCTACACTTGATAGACAGGGCAGACTTAATTTCTCTATTCACTCAAGTTACCACCTATTACTGCAACAAGGAACCACAAGGTTCTGGGATGTTCTTACCAGGAGATCTTCAAGTCCTGTTAAACTCCCACATTCCCAATAGCAAAGCATCTTCCATTTGGGAAAACTCACATCGGTGGAAGCTTACATCCTGGAGATTCTATCCTCTCCCTCGTGTGCATGTGCTTGAGACTAAGGGTGGAATCACTGTCTGCATGTTTTCTGAAAGAAAGTATCCTTTGCCCAAAAGACTTATGGAAAAGATGCTGAGTCAGAAATTGGAAATTCCTCCAGATCCTGTGGGAAATGAAAGACAATCTGCTTTAACATTGGTGGGATTGATCAAGACTCAACTTCAACAACTGCAATAGGTCTCATTCTCATCGTCATAAAGACACTTGGTACTCTCTGCACTACCTTGTTTTGTTCATTTTAGTTTGCATTATTTATGTTATTTGTCTATTTTTGTCTATATTTTTTTAAAGTAAAAGACTTTCATAAAAAGAAAACTCACAAAAACATCATTTTAAAAATAGTGATAGCATTTATTTAATAAAAATTAGGTTTTTAATTTTCTTTTAACTTATTATTAAGCTTTTTCAGTTTTATAAATTTTTCTTAGTTAAAAAAAAAAAAAAAAAAAAAAAAAAAAAAAAAAAAAAAAAAAACTTTGATGGTTTTTAACTCACCAGATGTACCTTGTGTATGTCAAAGAGATGGCTAGTCCAAAGGGTACAGCTTTGGTAAAGACACATCAAATCTGTTGATAGCTGTAATGGTTTGCTCAAAATCATAGGGTCTACAACCACCCATGCTTAACTGCTGAGGGTTGTATGGTCATCAATTCACCATGGTCTATTCCTTTTTGGAATCCAAGAATTGGCTAGCCCACATGTATATGGCATGTGGTAAAGGCAACTGAATCCATATTTGGTACTCAATTCACCAATTCTAAGAATTGACTAGTCCTGAGCAAACGGCTACAGGTAAAGACAAGTCAAATCCGTTTATATGGTTGCTGGTTTGCCAATAAATCAGATGGTTATCAATGTACCATAGTTTTCGAACTCAAACATATGGCTACTCCAGTAGTAATGGCTATTGGTAAAGAGACATCAAATCCATTAATTTCAATGATTCACCTCTCACAGGAGTTAACACACCTGGAAGTGATGAGAATAGTATGAAACTTATATGTTTTGATGTACATGCTGTCATATGTTGCTGCAAAGATCTGGCGTACCAAAGTTCAGTCATCATAGAGATGTTCTCCTGCTGAATCTTGCTGCTGATGTTCGAAGACAATCCTCAACAACTTTAACGATCTATCAAGGAAACTGGAACTTAACCTTGTCAAATTCCAGTTTAGGGGAGGATTGTTGGGAATTATGGGAAACTACTGATTCTGCCGAAATAACTGCCGAAGGGATTCTGCCGAAGAAGGAATGGATTCTGCTGAAGTTATACTTCAGCAGAAATGTTAAAGTAGATATCGTGTTGCTGCTGAAGAAGTGAATCCACGTAGGAGAGATAAGCTCAGTAAAGAGTAAAAGTCAGCGCCGTATGTATAGGTTGGCGCCGTTTCATGTAGAGCTTACTCAGAATAAACACGATGATTAACAAAACAATATGATTAGTTGCATGCTTGTCTAGATGCATGCTTAGTCTATGTTAGCTTTAGGAGCGTAAATTGTCAACGCTCATTAGGGTTTCTTATCTATATAAGAAACCATGATAGTTTGTAATAGATAAGTTTTTCAAGTTTTTCTTAAGTCTTGTATTTCATTCGAAACATAGAGTTTCTATAATCAAAAGATCCATAGAGGATCAAAGAGTTCTTAGTCATTATAACTTGTATTTATTTTCCGCTACAATACCAAGTTGTAGAGATCTTCTATTAGTTTGCTTGTGATTACATAGGCAACACTAACGATCTCCGAGTGCTTAAGATCTATCAAGGTCTATGTGTTTAACAAGTTAAGTGTTCAACAATGGGAGACTTTCAGGGCAACAAATAATTCATGAAATTGGGAAGCATTAATAGAACAATTTGTAGCAGTGAAAAACACATCTTGAGCAACACATTCATTAATAAGAGTCTCGTTTAATGTATGTAAGTTCTTCCTCTCAATCTCATTATATTTTAGTGCCCGCTCATAGTCACTAACCTCAACAATCATAGCATCAAACTCCTTTTCCATTTCTTTAATGTCTAGGTTCATTCCTTTTTTGAGGCTTTCAAACTGATCTTTTAGTTGTTTAAAGATAGGCATGACTTCAGTTAAATAACATTCTTTTGTTTGCTCAAAACCCCTTTCCCCTTCAGTTATACCAGTGGGTGTGATCCTTTTCTTACAAGTTTTCTCAAAATCAACAAATAGTTGAAAAATAACATATTGACTGATTAAGGTCTTGCTTTTCGTGGCAATAGTCCTAGGTACTAAATGCATTGGTGTATTTGGAGGATACACAGTCACTCTAGGCATTTTCCTAAGGGGAGGATTCGTTACAACTAGATTCTCTTCTTTTTGCTTATCTAAATCCTTTTTCCAGAACACTTGTTCGGGTGTTAACAATGTCTGAGGCTTAAACATGTTCAAGGAAATCCAATTTTCCTTCTTGTAATCATGGGGTGTGATCTTTATTTTCTTCTCTTTGCATTTAGGATCATCTAATTTCTTGTTCATCTTTTCCCTAGTGACTTCATCTGATTTCTTATCTTCCTCAGTGCACTCAACACAACTAGGTTTCTGTCTAGGTTTAAGGATTTCCTTGCCATCATAAAGAACCTTATGAGCATTTCTAGCCTTTTTAATGACCTCTGGATTTGGTTCCTCAACAAGGGGTATGCTATGCTTATCGCTTAAGACTCTATGCTTAGTGATCATGTGAGCAGTCTGAATGGTGTTCCCTTGTATGTACAACTTGTTTTCAAGTTTGTTTTTCAAACTTTTTAGATTAGAAAAATCTTTCAAGAGTTTTGATTCCTTTGCATTAAATTCTTGCTTAAGCATTATCACATTTTCTTGAAGTTCTTGTTTTTGCTTAGCAGTTTTAGAAAGCTTTTCTTGCAAGGAATTTAACTCTCGTTTTAATACTTCTTCTCTAAAATTACTTTTTCTAATGATTGTACGTACTTGGTCATCCATTTCCTGCTCACGAGTGGTCAACTCAAAATTTGCACGTTGTTCATAAATAGCAACACGTTCTTTATAGGCATTTAGTTCAGAAATTACAGAATCATCAGAGGCACATGCAGTGAATTCATCAAAAACATAATCATTATTGACAGCAGAAGATGCATCACTTGGTACAATCTCACTTTCACTTTGAATCACATATTGATCATATGGGACAACATTGATATTACCCATATTTTCAATATCTGATTCACTAAACACAGTTGATTGTACTTCGTTATGTATCTTTTGCTCATCAACTTCATCGTATAATTTTAATACTGAGAGATGAGTTTGTCTTTGGATGGACGCGCTTGTGGTGATGAAGAGACTTTAGGAGAGACCATTGGAGAAATGCTAGCCATGAAGATGGTTTGTGCAGTGGGTTCTTCATCAACATCAGAGTCGTATGCATCACAATCAGCTACTTGAAAGGCATTCTGATGATTATGGCCTATCTCCTGAATTGGTTGCTCATTCACATCTGCATCATATGTCTTAGCATTTCCCTCAGCCAAGAACAACAACTCCTCTTCATCCAAAGCTGCCCCATTATCCTGAGCTTGCACAAGTAGCATCTTATCCCTGAAGTACTCAGCATTCTGTGGGCATTTTGGTGATGTGCAGTTCCTTGCAATGTGTCCCTCACCTCCACAATTGTAACATTTGATTGGCTTTGCTTGACCCTGATTTCCATTCCTTCCTTTGTTCTGATTTGCAGCATAACCTCCACCTGCTTCACCCTTTCTTTGATCAAACTGCCTTTCTTGAACTGACTGCCCCATAATTTTCCCATCTCTGATCAAAGCATGGTTGTGAAGATTGGAGGCGGTTCGGATCTCCATGCAGGTGTGAAGTTTGTTAGTGTGTGGTGAAAGTGTCCTGTTCTCTTTTAACCATGAGTGCCAGCTGATTGATGAAATGTTCCATGACAGCATTTGCATCTGGTTGCTTGAGCCTTGGATCAGAAATAAGTTTGTGATTACCATCTCCCGTGAGTACAACTTGAGAAGCTTTGGTGGTAATCCCATCATTTGTAAAAAAAGCAGTTGAATCATTTGTTGAGCTTGTTTCTCCATGA
The DNA here is from genome assembly GCA_019973895.1 of Chrysanthemum seticuspe. Lineage (NCBI taxonomy): Eukaryota > Viridiplantae > Streptophyta > Magnoliopsida > Asterales > Asteraceae > Chrysanthemum > Chrysanthemum seticuspe. Next base: position 339,852,366 of record BPTQ01000006.1, on the reverse strand, counting down.
CCTTTGAACTGATCAAGAATCCTCTTTTCAAACATGGCATGTCTCTCATTTTGAAGAAGGAAGGCATAGAGTTGCTCATAGTTTGTATTCTTCAAACCTTTGGTGAGCTTCACAGAAGTGACAAATTTGTGCCATTCGGGATTCATGTTGTTTACAAACTTTGAGTTTAGCTGAATGTTAGGCATAGTCATTCTGATGTTCCTCATATCATTAACAAGCTTGTGGAATCTCACATAGTACTCATAAACACTCTCATCTGGTTTCATCTTGAAGTGTTCAAATTCATCATAAAGTTGTGATTCTCTGTCTTCCATAGTTAATTCAGAACCTGAGAGAAGCATCTTGACATTATCCCATACTGCCTTTGCTTCGGTGTTTTGATTGATCATCTTGTAGATGTCTTTTGGAAGACCTTGAAGTACGATGTTAGAAGCCCTGATATCAGCATGGAATCTCTTTTTCTCCTTCTCATCGAGCTCATCATATGTCTTTGGTCTGTCAATTCCATAGATCATTGTTCCATCATCAGCTGAATCAATTAAGTCTCTAGTCGTCTCAACCCGATACGGTCCTTCATCAATGGATTTGAGAATGTTGACACCATTTTCCTTTCCAAGACAGTACAATCTGATTCGTTGAGCCCAAGAGTCATAGTCAGTTCTGTCAAGCATGGGTGGACGAGTATCTGAGCCAGCAGCTTGAACATCCTCTGCAACAGTGGAGATGATGGTAGGAACGTTGGTAGACATGTTAACAGATAACACGGGATTATATAACTCTATGATTAAACCGGGAAATAGATTCTTTCACGGGATTTTACTAAATCAAGAGAAAACCGTATTTAAGAAAATCACCCAAGTCGCTAGAAAATTATGCACCAAGTCGCTAACTACTAAGTCGCTAAAGTCCCAAGTCGCTAAAGTCCCAAGTCGCTAAAACAGCAGTCAAGTCGCTAAATAGCAACTCGCTAAGCCTCTAGTCGCTAGCAAAATTTTGGCAGCAATTCGCTAAGATCCAAGTCGCTAATGAGTCAAGTCGCTAAATAGCAACTCGCTATGTACCAAGTCGCTAACACCAAGTCGCTACCAGTAGTGGAGAATCCACTACTTGTACTGTTTGTCGGCTTGTCTCACTAGACAAGTCGCTAAGACCAAATCGCTACCACAATACACTGCAACTCGCTACAGATTTACAAAGTAAGTCGCTACCAAGAAAATTACACCGAGAGCCAAGTCGCTAACTTGAAAACTTCCAAAACATACTTTTCAATCCAAAAACAACCCAACCACGATGATTCAAGCCTTCCAACTCAAAACCTAAACACTTGAGATGATTCTAAACACAAAAGTACTACCAAAATCCAAACTTTAACACTAGAGATCAACCAAATGATGCAAAAACCACTAAACTTTTTCAAACTAAAAAACCACTAGAAATCTAAAGATATGTAAGATATGATCTAACCATGGCTCTCTGATACCAATTGTAGGATATTGGATTTCACATACACATTAAACCATAACACAAAGTGGGCGTATAAGTGGAATTCTAGAGAGATAAAGTTAGAGGTTTAGGGAACTTTAGTGAGAGAAAGAAAGATCTTATTATGAGCTCCAACTCTCTACCTTGGAAGGTAGAGAGTATTTATAGTCTTACAATAAAACGCCATACAACGGGCTGTGGATCAGGCATACAGTGGGTAAAGACCAGTCCGTCCTCCACGGTGTTACTAAACTAAATACTACTTAACTTAAATGAACTACGACTACGAGCTTTCTAATGATTACATATACTTGAGGTGACCGACTCTTTAATACCTGGAATTTCTAATTCCTAGCAATTCATGATATTTGCAGCAGCGTAGCAGAGGCATGGAGTGAAAATATCAGAGTTGTTGATGCACTTATCATGATTTCGAAGTGAATGTGTTGTGTGAGCATGTGGCAATGGATTGACCTCTCAATTCTGATCAGCTGAAAACGTCGGGTGTACCTGCATATAGGGGTGTTAATCGGGTCGGGTTGGTCGGGTTTGGGTCAAACGGGTCGGGTCCAATTCGGGTTGAAGCTAAAATTAATATACCCGTACCCGACCCTATTTTAGGTCGGGTTTGGGTCAAATCGGTTCGGGTCAAGTCGGGTTTGGGTTTGTACCATTTACCAAATCACAAAATTTAGTCTGAACTATGTATGTAAAATCATCATACAATCAAAGTAGTATAGTAAAAAAGAAAAAAGAAAAAAAAAATACTACTTGACATCAGTAAAGAATTTATACCTTTAATAGATCATGAAAATCCTAATTCTAGCCTACATCATAAATATAAATGTTGCTTAGAGTTTTTATGATGATTTTACATTAAAAGAAAAAAAGATCATTTAACATATAAATGTTGCTTAGAGCTTTTAATAGATTACATTCACATTAAAAGAAAAAAAGGCCATTTAACATCAGTAAAGGTATAATATCTTTACTGCAAATCACCTTTTAGTATCCTAATTGAATTTCCTTTAATAGATCATGAACCTTCCTTAGAGCTTTTATATGCAAATCACCTTTTAATGTAATACTATTACTGCAAATCCAAGTCCAATGATGCACCTGTAATACTACCTGCAGCTTAAAGCTAAATGCCACAACTAAGACCTGAAAAGCTTACCCAGCAACTCAATTAGACAGTGATATTGCATCTGATATTGACTCTTTTCCTAGGTTAGATTGCCAAAGTTTGTATCCGGATCCAATAACCATACTGAAAGCGACACATACCACACCATATAATTTCTACATTTACAAGTGAAGTACTAAAAAATCTAGAATTTAATAGTTACCTTTGAAAGCACAAGGTGATGGCTGTATCCGGATCCAATAACCATTACTGCCACACTAACAAACATCTTTAAATAGATAACAAACATCAAAAGCATACTAAAAGAGAATTCAATATTAGTACATCATATAACAACAAGCAACATTTATAATTAGCAACATCATTACATCATTACTCCCTCCGTCCCAAATTTTAAGTCCAGTTTGACTTTTTGATTCGAACTTTGACCTTAAATATTTTTGTTTGTATTATAAAACACTTGATGAAAAATATACCAAATGATTTACATTTAAACCACAATCTATTTATATATTTTGCATCAAATATTATGTAATACAAATAAAATTATTTAAGGTCAAAGTTGAACTTAGAAAGTCAAACTGGACTTATAATTTGGGACGGAGGTAGTACATCAGTAGGCTACAAGCCTACAACATCAGTACATCAAAATATAAGTTTTCATTGATGATGTAGGCAACATCATTACATCATTAGGCCTTTTGCACAAAATTACAAGAGTAGGCAAATAAAAACTAACAAGCCATCCGATCCATATTATCCACAAAATAAGCTTTCAATCTACAAAATAAGCTTCCTTCTTTAAAAATATTAACCTTATAATATTCTTCAATCTTCATTAATAAAAGCTTTCATTTTCATCGTCATTCCTTTTGGAGCCACTACCTTCATCTTCACTCGAATCTACATGAAGATGTTATAATTAGCAAGAAACGATACATGTAAATTAACGAACATTAAAAATAAACAGACGTACCAATGATTACTGTTTCACAATCTTCTTTTTCTGGAACTTTATCCTTATCCTTACGTAGCCAATCCTGGGCACATATAAGGCTTTCAACACTCTTATCACTCAAAGAACTCCTAAATGAATCCAAGACCCTCCCACTAGTGCTAAACACCGACTCGGAAGCCACCGTTGAAATGGGAATGGCTAACAAATCTCTAGCCATCAAAGATACAATTGGGAATCTTGGGCTATTTACCTTCCACCATGCCAATATATCAAATTTCACATTAGAATCAAATGATTCAACACTTTCACCCAAATACCTATCCAATTCAATTATTATTGTTGAAGTAGATGTTGAACTACTTTTCATCCTATCTCTCAACCTATCCCTTATGGGGGGGTTTGTTGTCGTGTCATCAGGACTTGAACGTTTCCCCAACATTGAAGATGAAGTAGATGTTGGAGCGTGAATCCTTAAATAGTCTTCATATAAAGCTTTAAATTGAACATGTATGTAATTTTTCTTCAATTCTACCATCGCTAGTCCTTCCCTTCCATAATGGTCATCGAGTACAATATGTCAATATCTAAAAATTCATTCTTGTTTCTTGGATCAAGTAAAAGAGCAAAATATAACAATGCATTCATATTTTCTATCTCTCCATAATACTTGTCAAACTTTTTTTTCATCACCTTAGCAATTTTATATAGACTTTCATCCTCGAGAGGTATTCCTAAAACATCACAATATATTTGTTTTCGCAAAAGTTCACGAATAGCAGATAATTCAACAACGAGTGTATGTGATGTCACGTACCTTGTCCCGGAAATCCTCAAAGTAACATCATAAAATACTTTCAAAAATTCACACAACTTTCGAGCTTTGTCCCAATCTTCTGATGTAGGGACTAAAGACCTTTTTTGCGAATAGCGTTCCCAAAAGTCACGTCCTCTAAATCATATCTCTTGAAAGCATCTTCATATACCTGAGCCACTTCCAACATATTGTAAGTGGAGTTCCACCTCGTCGGAACATCAAGTATCAAGTTCTTTATGATATCACATTTAGCACTTTCGGCACATCTTTTGAATTTCTCAATTCTACTTCCCGATTTCTTTATCCATTTTACCGCATATCTAATATTCGCGATCGACTTATCAATCACTCTAATACCATCTTGCACTACAAGATTCAAAATGTGAGCTGCACATCTTATATGAATCCATTTCCCATTCAATAAACAATTTTCTTTTTTTGCAAATGTTTTTCTTAAAAAATCAAGCGCGGTATCATTTGCACTTGCATTATCTACCGAAATAGTCAATATACCATTGATACCCCACTCATTCACATAAGATTCTACTCCCTTTCCTATGTCAACCCCACTGTGACCGTCAAGACGACAAAAGTTCAAGACATTTCTATTCAACTTCCATTCGTTATCAATAAAATGACCGGTAAGAGCCATGTAACTCTTCTTTTGTAAAGATGTCCAACTATCAGTAGTCAAACATACCCTTCCAATGTTTTTTCGAATTACATCAAGAATTTTATTTTTCTCCTCATCATACAACTTGTAACAATCTTGTGTAGCAGCACCTCTACATGGAACATTAAACAACGGTTGATTAATCTTAGAATAGTGCCTAAAGCCACCATGCTCAACAAAACTAAAAGGGAGCTCATCAACTATAATCATGTGTGCCAATGCTTTCTTACTTTCCTTTTGATCAAATTTCCATGCAAACATTTTCTTCTCGTCACCATGTTCAAACTTAAGTTCAGTTTGACCTTTACTCTGTTTGGCTATGTAAGGCTCACACTTTAACAAATGTCTTTTGAGATTTCTTATACCATACTTATTTGAATGACAAAGAAACTTTTTATCACAATGCTTACAGAGGGCTTTCACATCTTCCTCTGTTTCACCTTCTAGTAGATCTTGCTCATCAAAGTCTAACCAAACCTTCGACCATTTTTTCACCTTGCGCTTAGTCAATTTCTTTTGGGGTTTTTTTCCCTTCATTTTCTTATTGTTAACTTCCACATTGACTTCTTCATCTACTTTCATCGAGTTGGTGTTCGACATCTAACAACATATTAATATACAACTAGTTGATTTACTAACATTCATAATTAAATAGTCTCTAACACGATAAACTTAAACAAATAAACAAGCATTAGCCCTATAAATCTTGAAAAGAAACAATTTATTTCTAAATGCAAACAAACCTCATGTTGGGAATTATAGAAGATTACAAAACTCACGAGCAAGAATGAAGAAAGAAGAAACAACAAGGGGTTATTATGTAATAGTTAGTAGCTTTCTTAGTAAGCTATTATTAGGGTTTTGTAACCTCCCTCTCTTATATAAAGAGGGTAGGCATCTAGTTACAAACCATCTTTTCATTTTATTTCATAGCAGACATCTCCCAATGAGAGTCTGATCAAACGCATAGAGCGTAGTAGTAGTATTAGTAGTTATTAGTTTCTTTGTTTTAATTAATAAAGAAAACCTTATTAGTAATGTTGATTTTGTTATTCTATTCCGCTGTGCATCCAATCAGTCAATGTTACTCATACCCTAGTTGAGTCCGGATCTTGGTTTCTACAATTGGTATCAGAGCCTCGTGGCTCTCGATCTAGGGTTTATAAGGTTTTCTGGTAATTAGGGTTTATGCAGCATATGTGAAAAAGAAGAAAGGTGGCAGGCAAAAAGGAGATTTGTTGGCAAGAAAAAGCAGATCTGATGATGAATTGATGCAGCTTTGAAGAAAATTATGGGGTAATTTTTATTTTTATGTGGCTTAATTTTTCGGTAAAAATGAATTTTGATCTCAAACATATTCATTGATGCTGGTCTTTCATTGTTATTATTGGGGTCCCTACGTTCGAATGTTAAAAACTCAAAAAGTTTCTGACCCATTGCTGTTTTATAAAATGCAAAAAGCTTGCACTGGCCCCACTCGTTTGTGACGTTCAATTTGGTTTATACGTGATATTGATGTTGGTACTGATCACGTGGGGCAGTCATCAATATTGGGTCAAATATTATTTGGTCATGGTTCACATGTTAAGATTCAATGTGGTGCGGTACATCATTGCTGCGGTGATCCTTATTTGTGATTGGTCAAATTATTTGGGGATCATTTAAATTGGATAGCATGATCACGTGGGTCAAATTAATGTACTAATATTCGGAAGTACTCATGGGTAATTGTTTGTTATCCCAAGGGGTGTATCTGCTGGACCCACATCTGTTTTGCTACTGTTTGTTTACTTGTTACTGCTGATCACGTGATAGTTACTTTATTCATTCCTACTGATTTGGTCACGTAGGTATATGTTTTGATGATAGTTTTCATTGTTTCGTTCCTACTGATATTGTTATGCTTGAATTGGTTGGCGGGTATTTAATTGGTAGGACATTGATGTACGAGGTATGGATTTATATATTTTAATCGGCTAATGGGAGGTGATGTTAGCTGGTCTCTACTTTGACGTGATTATAATGGGATGGGACATATTTGATGGGACGGTAATTTGAGGTAATATTGATACTGGTTCCATCTCGTTCACTACTGGTCGGTTCATGGTTAAATGGCAGCGTGGAAACTTAATTCTGGTCGGATAACATTTATATTGTTCATGATCGGTTGTTGTACATGTTTATTCTGGTCTTGACAGTTAGTCTTCTAATGTTTTACTAGTCTTGGTGAGTTGAATTTTTATTCAACGATGAACCCTAGTAATTAATATATTTTCGGCTTGATTTGGTGTTCTTACTGGCTGCATATTTTGATTCGTTTCTACTGGTTGATTAATACTGGCTGGTTCCTGCTGGTTGCTTATTTGGTTCCTGCTGGTGATATTGGTTTCTGCTAATCAGTTTCTACTGGTTGTTCTGGAGTTCCTACTAGTTGATTAGATGTGTATCTTATCATATCTCAAAGTGTTCAGAGGCACTTTTGAGATAACTTGTTTGTACGTTAATGATGTGACAAAGACTTGATGATTCTAGTGAAGGGGTGAGATCTACAAAAAAAAGTACTTAATGCTCGCATTTGCAATCACTTTAAGGAGTTACGATGTAGTGCTCAGGGTTAGTGAAGGGGCGAGATCTATAGAAAAGGTGCTTAATGCTCACATTTACTAGTGCATCATCTGAGTTTGGAGTCACGTGGATAGTACAAGATATAAGACGCATACATTGGTGTTTCTACTGGTTCTCCATTCCTACTGGTGGTAGACTATTTTGATGCTGCTGATTGGATTTTTCTGCTGCTATGCTTTATTTCTTTGTTTAGTTGTAAAAAAAAATCGTATTGTTTCTTTTTCGTAGTGATTAAAAAAAATAGAGATGGTCCTTATATGTTTAAGGGGAAGCTTATACTCACCATCTACATGCATCATTTGAGGGGAAGCGTCTACGAGTTGCACAAGACCCCTATTAGATGAAGGGGAAGAAGATTCATAATGTGCAGCTTATTATTTGTGATAACATGTTTTTATCATTGTTTCTTCATACAGGTTGTTTTGTACTACCAAGCAACTGGAACTTAACCTAGTCAAATTCCAGTTTAGGGGAAGATTGTTGGGAATTATATAAGATTACAAAACTCACGAGCAAGAATGAAGAAAGAAGAAACAACGAAGGGTTATTATGTAATAGTTAGCAGCTTTCTTAGTAAGCTATTATTAGGGTTTTGTAACCTCCCTCTCCTATATAAAGAGGGTAGGCATCTATTTACAAACCATCTTTTCATTTTATTTCATAGCAGACATCTCCCAATGAGAGTCTGATCAAACGCATAGAGCGTAGTAGTATTAGTAGTTATTAGTTTCTTTGTTTTAATTAATAAAGAAAACCTTATTAGTAATGTTGATTGTGTTATTCTATTCCGCTGTGCATCCAATCAATCAATGTTACTCATACCCTAGTTGAGTCCGGATCTTGGTTTCTACACCTCAAACCCTAGAAACCTAATAAGAATACAAAATTAACAACAAAATCAACCATGAATAGGTAGTACCTTTTGTATAAGAATGCCAATTCTTGAAGGAAAAATAAAATTTTCAAATCATGAAGTGATCTAGTTGTGGAAATGTAGAATGCGTAGTTGTTGGTTCTTGGGATTGTAAGTGGCTAATATGAGCATATGATAATATGACTATATATCAGATATCAAAATAGAATGAAAATGGGCTATTTTTAATAACTGGACTACATGCCTACTATACATTAGATATCAAACTTTGGAGTTGGGCTTAAAAAAAAAAAAAAAAAAAAAAAAAAAAAAAAAAAAAAAACCGGGTTAGTCGGTTTGACCCGAACCCGAATAAGCGAAGTGTTTTGAACCCGGTACCCGACCCTAGTTTGTAGTCGGGTTAATCGGGTTGACCCGATTGACCCGAGTTAGATTTTGGACCCGATTAACCCGACCCGTTTAACCTTATTCGGGTTCGGGTCCAGGTCGGGTCCGCGTCGGGTCGGGATTAATGACACCCCTACCTGTATACAACAGTTAGCAATAAAGCGCACGAAAGTGTCTTTGATCACTTTCGTTGAATTGAGGTACATGGCCCACGGTTCCCCGTTGATCAGTACAAGTACTGCCTGTGATCAGGTATAATTCCGAAGAATCTCCTTGACAGGGTTTTGCAGCTGCTCTAGCCGTTTTCAAACCGGAACGTCTCAAAGAAGACAACACGGAGTGAGTGAACCAGCGAATTGAGATTCACTGATTGATGAAAAGAGATTTGAAAAACAATCTTGTACTGCTCAATATAAAGTGTTTTTGCAATACAACGAAAGTTTAAGAAAAATCAGTTATCAATCATAAACACCTTTTATTTTGAAATATAAGTACACAGTCGATGTGCTAGAGAAAAGAATTGTAAGCACAACGACCGGTTTTTCAAGGGTATCCGTCAATCCATTTCCTGAACCAGGATTGATTCATAATTTTGAATTGCCCCATTGTTTCTGTTCAGTTGTCACATGGTTGATCTATTGGATAGATCTCACATGCCACCTACCAAGAGCTTGTTTGATGTTGGCTCTAGAAGGCTTTCCATCTTCATTGTGAGTATGTTGGCATATCACTCAGATGTTCTGGCAATACCACAAGGATAATGTGTAGGACTCATAAGATATATTCTCACTTTCCACATAGTGTGAAACAGTGAGTCTTCATTGATTGTGTCCTTAATGAGATTTATTGATGATCTCGTGGCTCTAGACTCAATTGTGCACATTTGGTTCCTATGCAGGAGACTAGGGAGAGGGTCTCCTTCTTCAATATCAACAATCTCTAAGAGAAAGTCGATAGATAATGTAGGTTCCCCGTGAGAATGAAACAAGTCCTTTTGAGAGGAACTTGAGTAGCTTGGGAAGTTGTAGTGCAGTGCGTCACTGGGTCCATGACGTCTTGTCTTCAATACCGGTGTTACCTCAGTAACAACAAGTAGCATATGTATTGAACCCGGTTTCAGCCCTAAGGTTGAATAATTGGAGGGCTATTTCTTTTCACCCTTTTCACAATCATTTCTTTTTCATTCTTCAACCCCTTCAGTGCTTACCGAGACTTCATTACTAGAACCTTGTTGGGTTTATTCTAGTTCTAGCTCTATCTCAGTCCGCACTCTTCCCATTTCTCACTTTTCTCCTTTTTTTCATCATACCTAAGGACTCTACACTATCTAGTGGATTGTCTCTGGGTAGATCCCTCCGGCTCTGGCGAGATCGTGGGAACGAATACCTAACCTAACCATCCTTATATCTCCATACATAAAGTAACTTTGGTCGGTCTTTTTGGTATTGTTCTTCTGCCATTGGAACAAATTGAAAACCATTTGAAAATCAATCCAGGTACTTGTGATATATTATCAAAGCATTTTGTACCTGAATTATTTTTTATATTTCAGAAAAAGAGCTCCCCCTCAACATGTGCATCGTATATTTGAAATCGTTTTGGCACATGGAGGCAAGAGGAAGAATTCAATTCATTGATTAACATTTTCTAAAAATATCGACATCACCTTCCGATCAAGATTAGTAATTTTCATACTTAGTTAAAGATATTTTTGGGAAAGGATGTGGTTTTCAAAAAATTTGCTCCTCCTCAATATGTGCATCGAGATTCGAAAGTGTTTTGCACATATTAGGGAAAATCTGCACTTTGAAACAAATCAATCACGTTTCAATCCTTTTTGGTTTGATATAGATGCTCCCCCTTAATATGTGCATGAAAAAGATCGTTTGACACATGTAGGGAGGAGAGCTTACTAATCACTTATAAAACCATTTATCGAATTATCAGTTTACATCCTATTTAAATCACAAATTCTCCCTCGATCACAATTTTTAAGTCATTTAAGATTTGTGATTTCTATATATTTAAATTGATTTTGAAAGCTTTTGAGGAGAATTGTGACTTGCTTATGAAAACATTTAACCGATAAGGATCAAATCTGATACTTTAAACTCCAACGATTAAACATGCTTGAGTATCTTTTGAAAACATGACATAAGCCTTGGTCTGAACCAATTGTATGACAAATAACCTTTTGATTTAATTGAAATCATTCTCCCCCTCAATCAAAGACATAAGTTGTTGTTTGAGAGATAAAGATTTTGACAATTGTCAAGTCCAGATGAATTTCAAAAATTGAGTCCGAGCTATTTTTCAAAGCTATTTAGTTTTCATTAGATAACAAATATTTTTCAGAAAAATTTATAGTAGGAAAAATATTTATGAAGGAAACATTTGTCTTTTTGGTGACAAACATTTGTTTTTAGAATCAGAGCATGAGTTTTGAAAAATAAGATTAAGCATGGCTCTGTTCTTTCTTTTAAAAACGGGGTATAGTCAAAAATGACTATAAACCTTTTGTTTTTCTTTCTCTCAATTTTTTTTTTATTTTTTTTTTATGTACATTCGAACTTCATCTAAAGACCCGTGTCACTATTTGAATGACAACACAAAGACCGTAGATGAAATCGAGTAATAGAAACAATGGAAAAAATATTTTTAGCTTTTTCAAAGATTTTATGATTTTTTTTTTTTTTTGGATTTTTTGAAATTTATTATTTTTCTATTTTCTTTTGTGGGTTTTATAATTTTTGTATTTTGCTTTTTGAATAAATATTTACAAGAGATGGATGAAGAAAAACTTTTACTCCTCATCTTCCTCTTGAAGACGTTTGAGTGTTTCCGGTTGTAGACTCTTTAGACCAAGTCGTGGAAGGATAAACTCAAAACGTTCTCTAGGAAGAGCTTTGGTGAAGATGTCTGCTATCTGGTATTCAGTCCCCACAAAATAAAGTTCCACCACACCGTTCTCCACTTGCTCCCTGATGAAGTGATGTCGAATGTTGATATGCTTTGCTCTTGAATGTTGAACGTTGTTGCATGAGAGAGCAATGGCACTTTGGTTATCACAATACAAAGGGATTTTGTTGAATTCAAAGCCATAGTCAGATAATTGGGATCTCATCCATAGGATTTGAGCACAACAAGATGACATGGCTATGTATTCTGCCTCTGTAGAGGATATAGAAGTACTCATTTGTTTCTTTGAAGACCAGCTCACAAGCTTATAACCCAAAAACTGAGCACCTCCTGACGTGCTTCGACGTGTATCTTGACATCCTGCATGGTCAGCATCTACATAGGCTGTTAGTGACATACCGGTGTCCTTCGGGTACCAAAGTCCCATGTTGATGGTTCCTTTGAGATACCGAAAGACCCGTTTAACCGCTTCAAGGTGCTTTTTGGTAGGCTTAGCCTGGTATCTAGCACACATGCATACAGCGAACAGAATGTCTGGTCTACTAGCAGTAAGGTACATCAGGGACCTAATCATACTACGATATTTAGTCTGGTCAACCATGATCCCTGAGAGGTCCTCATCCAGTTTAGTACGCTCCACCATGGGAGTGTCAACAGGGTCACAAGAATCGAATCCAAATTTCTTTAAAATCTCATTAGCATATTTAGATTGATTGATAAAAATGCCTCCGAGACTTTGTGAAATTTGTAATCCCAAGAAGAATGACATTTGTCCCATCATTGACATTTGAAATGTGGAGGCCATCTCCTTAGAAAAATGGTCACATTCATTGGGGTCAGTCGAGGCAAAAATAATATCATCAACATAGATTTGAACGTGAATTAAGTGTTTGCCTGACTTTCTGGTGAACAATGTCGGATCAACTGCTCCTTTGCTGAATCCAGTAGATAGAAGAAACTTTGATAGCGTATCGTACCATGCCCTTGGAGCTTGCTTCAAACCGTAAAGAGCCTTCTTCAAGTGATAGACATGAGTAGGATGCTCTGGATTCACAAAACCTTCCGGTTGGCTGACGTATACGACTTCTTTAAGATCTCCATTAAGAGAAGCCGTCTTTACATCCATCTGATAGACTACCATGTTCTTACTTGCAGCGTTAGCCAGGAAGATTCTGATTGCCTCGATACGTGCAACTGGAGCAAATGATTCTTCAAAGTCAATATCCTCCTCTTAACGGTATCCTTTTGCAACTAATCGAGCCTTGTTCTTTAACACATCACCATGCTCATCAAGTTTTACTTTGAAGATCCACTTTAGAGCAATGATCATAGCACAGTCAGGAGCAGGTACTAATTCCCATACATCTAGTCGATCGAACTCATGAATTTCTTCTTGCATGGCATTGAACCAACTGTCTTCATTCAAGGCAGTTTTAACGTCTTTTGGTTCGATCTTAGATAGTACAGAGTTGAAGAAGCACCATAAGGCATTAGTTGCAAGTTGTTTACGAGTGGATACTGGATGAGAGGGGTTTCCAATGATGTTGTCTAATGGATGGTCATGTGCCTATTTTCTAAGGTGTTCGTGTGGTTGTTGTTGAGGAACTGAAGTAGCAGAGTCATTTTCCCCTGATGAAGATGGTTCTGATGATGGTTCAGGAGCAAATATGTTCTCAAAGGGAGCATCTTCGGGAGTAGCAAAGGGGTTATCTCCATCATAGGTGCCAGAGACAATTCCATGATGTACACTCGATGATTGAGGATTTAATGATGAGACTGAGTGATCATCAGTAGGTGCATCTTGACTTAATGACATAGAAACTGAAGGGTTATCTACGTTGACTGGGTTAGGAGCAGCCTCTGTTGATGGATTTTACTGGTCATTAGCAATAGGCTCATAGTGTTCATCAAACATTGGATCAAACAATTTCTTCAAATCATCTTCTGAAGGGGGTACATATGGAGTTGCTGGTGAGAGATTTTGTACAAGAGAAGAACTAATGGGACTACTTGATGAAAGTTGTGCTGCGGGTCCAGAACTTGATTATCCTGGAGCCATTTGCCCAGACAGCTCATCGAACGTGACGTGAATAGTTTCCATGATATCTCGAGTTCTTTTGTTGTAGATTCGGTAATCCTTCTTGTTTGGTGCATAACCCACAAAAACTCCAATGTCCGCCTTAGCTCTTAATTTACCTAAATCTTGACCGTCATTCGTTGGATAGCACAAAGTACCAAATACACGAAGGTAGGAGAGATTAGGTTTTCGTTTATGGACAAGTTCGCATGGAGTTTTTCCATGAGTGGTATGTATGAGGGAACGATTTTGGGTGTAGCAAGCAGTGGCAATGGCTTCAGCCCAAAGAAACATTGGAAACTTTGAATAAATTAGCATAGTTCTTGCAGCTTCAACAAGGGTCGATTTCGTCTTTCAACTACACCATTCTGTTGAGGCGTGCGTGGAACACTTCTTTGATGACTGATTCCAATGCTTCATAAAATTGACTTAGGCCTTTGTTAACAAACTCAATGCCATTGTCTGTTCGAATAATTCTAACAGTCTTGTTAAGTCAAACTTGAAGCTGCTTGATAAGTTTGATGATGACATCTGGAGTTTCATCCTTTGTCCTCATAAACTTAACCTAAGTAAATCGAGAGTATTCATCAACAACGACTAAAACATATTTCTTTCCATTTATCGTTTGCACTCTCATTGGTCCGCACAAATCCGTATAAAGAGTATGAAGAACTTCCATAACTGAGTTTGCAGGTTTGGGTTTGTGGGCATATTTCTTGCTTTTTGCCAATTGGCATGCTGAACAAAGATGATATTTTTCATACTTTAATCTGGGTAAGCCTCTTACAAGGTCCTTTATGGAAAGATCATTAATGGTGCCGAAGTTCAAGTGATTGAGACGACGATGCCATAACCATGACTTTGTTTTCGAAGCCTTTGACAACAAGCAGATTGGAGAAGACTTCATCATGTCTTCGATAGAGATGGTGTATAGATTTGAACCACGTGTTCCTCTTAACAGTTCCACACCATCAAGTTCTCTAACGAAACAAGTATGTTTTCTAAAAGCACCTCTAGATCGGAATCACATAATTGACCAACAGAGAACAAGTTATGACCAAGACCTTCAACATAATATACCCTGGAGATTACACTGTCACCAACAACATAACCTCCATAACCCATAATTGCACCAAAATGGTCGTTCCCGAATCTAACAGTCCCGATGAATTTACTCACGAAGTTCATGAGCCGCGAGCGATCTCCAGTTATATGCTTGGAACAGCCTGAGTCCGAGTACCACAGAACGATTTGAACGACATGCAGTTGAACACAGACAAAAATGGATAACTGGATAATTAAGATCCCCATGCAATAATGGGTTCCACTTGGTTAGACAAAGATATTGGAACATCTACATCAGAAACAGAGTCAATAAAATCATTAGTGGTTGATGCCGGGCTAGTAGAAACAATAGATCTATTTAAAGTATGTTCACTTCTTAAAGGTATAGTTCTACCAGTGGGCATCCATTTCCTAATGGGCATTGCCTTAGAAAATTTAGGACACAACTCATTAAGGTTAAATTTGCGGCCAATAGGTATCCACTGATAACCTATATTACTAAATTTTCTTCCTGTGGGCTTCCAATGTTTTCTAACCTTCTTCCGCTTTTGCTTTCTAGCCTTCTTAGCTTGATTTTTGGCATTAACGATTTTAACTGGGTATTTAATAGAATTAATCAAATCATTCATGCCACATACATGATTAGTAACATAAACCAAGCAATCATCATTACATGTTTTGCCAAAAGTAGCAGAATTCGCATTAATTACAACATGCTTAGAGCTAACACTAGAATCAACACGATTCATTTTATTCAACATAGTTTCATTCTTCCTAAGGTGATCTTCTACTCTCTTCCAAAGAACATTCCTAGCTTGCAAGGTCCTATCATTCTTTGTGTTGCCTTGAGGCTTTGACTTGCTCGCTTTGGTGTCACTTTTTACTCCTGTAGAGGGAATGGGAACATTAGTTGGTTTTGCTACTTTTTGCATTTCAGGTTTAGAAGTGCTGGGATCTGAACTACTTGAAGACACATTAAAGTTCACTTTCTTAACACTGGGCATAGAGCAAGGCATCACAGCTTTATCTTTCTCACATAAGGATTTAGGACATGTTGCTCTTAAACATTCTAACAGCTCCTGAGATCGTTTGGCCTGTATGCAAGCAAACCTAATTTCACTATCAAGTGGCTTATTTATGTGATCCTCTTCTACAATCTCACGAAGACATTCTAGACTATCCTTAAGGTGAAAGAAATAGTTATGAAACACAAGTTCGTTATTTCTAAGATGAGGAGGAATGTATTTAACAGTCACAGTATATTTAGAATATGAAGATGACTTTGATGCAACATTCTCATTAAAGACAAGTGGCATTTTCCCTTTTACCCGACTCTTCAGATTCTCAATTTCCTTTTGTAACGAAGTTATTTTTTCATTGTTTTTGTCACGAGTGACTTTCATTGAATCGTATAACTCTTTGAAGTGTCGTTTGACCTTTTCATTTTCTTCAAGAAAACTCTCATTTTCTTGTTGTAATACGTTAATGAAATTTTGAAGATGAAAGTTTTGAGAAAATTGAGAATCTAAAGGAGAAGGCATTTGGGAGCCAGTCACATTGTTCTTTTCACCCTTTAACTGTGAAATTTGGGCTTTCAACTTTCTGATCGTGTTACAGTGAGCTTGAATTTGTTCGCCACGTTTGTTTGTTTCAAAAACTGCATCAAACTCTGGAGCATTTGAGGATGTCTTGATGTTTGAGGTTTTGACATTTTCTTTGAGATGTTGATATTTTAGTTGCAAATCAAAATGTTCAACTTCTAGCTTAGAAAAATGTTTTACCAAATTATCGTGATCATCCTGGTCAATTTTCTCATTTAGTTTTGAGTTTTTGTTTTCAAGCTCAATGACACGATCATGGGAAACTTTCAAAGCAACAGATAATTCATGAAATTGAGAAGCAGTAATAGAATGCTTAGTAACAGTATAAAACACATCTTGAGTGTTAGGATTTAGTAAATCCAGTTATTAAAGATTCGGTCACCTCAAGTATATGTAATCATTAGAAAGCTCGTAGTCGTAGATTATTTAATGTTTAATAGTATTTAGTTAAGTAACACCGTGGAGGACGGACGGGTCTTTACCCACTGTATGCCTGATCCACAGCCCGTAGGTGGCGATTTATGTAAGAACTATAAATACTCTCTACCTCCCAAGGTAGAGAGTTGGAGCTCATAATAAGATTTTTGTTTCTCTCACTAAAGTTCCCAACCTTTAACTCTTTCTCTCTCTAAAACATCATCTTATACGTCTCTTTGTGTTTATGGTTTGATGTGTTTGTGAAATCCAATATGTTACAAATGGTATCAAGAGCCATGGTTTGATCATCTCTCTTACATATCCTTGGATTTCTAGTGGTTTTAGATGGTTTTTGAGTTTGAAAAAGTTTATTGGTTTTTGCATCATTTGGATCACTTCTAGTGTTAAAGTTTGAATTTTGGATGTACTTTTGTGTTTAGAATCATTGTAAGTGCTTGGGTGTTGATTTGGTAAGCTTGAATCACTGTGGTTGAGCTTGTTTTGGATTGAAAAGTATGTTTTTGAAGTTTTTTCTTGCTAGCGACTTGGTTCTCGTTGTGGTTTTCATCATAGCGACTTGCTTCAGTAAAAGGTAACGAGTTGTAGTGTTAAGTGTTAGCGACTTGGTCCTAGCGACTTGTCTATTGAGACAAGCCGACAAACAGTACAACTTAGTGGATTCTCCACTACGGCTAGCGACTTGGTGAAGTTAGCGACTTGTACTCTGTATTCTTAGCGACTTGGTGTTAGCGACTTGGATCTTAGCAACTTGGATCTTAGCGAGTTGTTCTTTAGCTACTTGACTGTTTAGCGATTTGGTACTCTTAGCGACTTGGTGTTAGCGACTTGGACCTTAGCGAGTTGCTCTTTAGCGACTTGACTGTGTAGCGATTTGGTGCTTTAGCGACTTGTGTCCAGCAACTTGGGTCTTAGCGACTTGATCTTAGCGACTTGGTTCAAGTATTCTTAGCGACTTGGTTGACTTTTGTTTGTAATACGGTTTTCTCTTGATTTAGTAAAATCCCGTGAAAGAATCTATTTCCCGGTTTAATCATAGAGTTATAAAATCCCGTGTGATCTGTTAACATGTCTACCAACGTACCTACAATCATCTCCACTGTTGCTGAGGATGTTCAAGCAGCTGGCTCAGATACTCGTCCACCCATGCTTGACAGAACTGACTACGACTCTTGGGCACAACGAATCAGATTGTACTGTCTTGGAAAGGAAAACGGAATCAACATTCTCAAGTCTATTGATGAAGGACCTTATCAGATTGAGACTACAAGAGACTTAATTGATACAGCTGGAGATGGAACAATGATCTACGGAATAGACAGACCAAAGACGTATGATGAGCTCAATGATAAGGAGAAAAAGAGATTCGATGCTGATATCAGGGCTTCTAACATTATACTTCAGGGTCCTCCAAAAGATATCTACAAGCTTATCAATCACAACACGGAAGCCAAAGCAATATGGGATAATGTCAAGATGCTTCTCTCAGGTTCTGAATTAACCAAGGAAGACAGAGAATCACAACTGTATGATGAGTTTGAGCACTTCATGATGAAACCAGATGAGAGTGTCTATGAGTACTACGTGAGATTCCATAATCTTGTGAATGACATGAGGAACATCAAAATGACCATGCCAAACATTCAGCTGAACTCAAAATTTGTGAACAACATGAATCCCGAATGGCACAAGTTTGTCACCTCTGTGAAGCTAACCAAAGGATTGAAGAATACAAACTATGAGCAACTGTATGCCTTCCTTCTTGAGAATGAGAGACATGCCATGTTTGAAAAAAGGATTCTTGATCAGTTCAAAACCAACCAGGGAGAAACAAACTCATCAAATGATTCAACAGCTTTTTATACCAATGTTGGAATTATCACCAAAGCTTCTCAAGTCATACCCATGGGTGATGGTAATTACAAGCTCATCCCTGATCCAGCATATAAACCTCCCGACTCAAACACACTCATGGAAAACTTCATCAATCAACTTTCTCTCATGGTTAGTCAAAACATGAACTCTCTCCCCCATACCAACAATAACCTCAGAATAGCATCCAATCTATACAATCAAGCTACGGTCAGAGATGGGAAGGTTATGGTGCAACCAGTTCAAGAAAGGCAGTATGAACAGGGAAGAGGTGGAGTTGGTAGAGGTTATATGGCAAATCAAAATCGGGGAAGGATTGGAAATCAAGGTCAAGCAAAGCCAATTAAGTGCTACAACTGTGGTGGTGAGGGACATATTGCTAGGAACTGCACATCTCCAAAGCGTCCACAGAATGCATAATACTTTAGAGACAAGATGTTGCTTGTGCAAGCTCAGGATAGTAGAGCAGCTTTGGATGAAGAGGAATTGTGGTTTCTTGCTGAGGGAAATGCCCAAACCTATGATGCTGATGTTGATGAACAACCAATTCAGGAGATAGGTCATAATCATCAGAATGCCTTTCAAGTAGCTGATTGTGATGCATTCGACTCTGATGTAGATGATGAACCTACTGCTCAAACAATCTTCATGGCTAGCATCTCACCTATGGTCTCTCCAAAGGTCTCTCCACCACAACAGGCTGGCCCATCCAAAGACTCAATCATTTCAGAGGTATTAAAACTATATGATGATGTTGATGAGCAAAAGATGCATAATAAAGTATAGTCTCTTGAAACTTATGAATCAGATATTGATGATGAGGGTAATAGTAATATTGTCCCATATGATCAATATGTGAAGCAAAGTGAAAGTGAGCTTGTACCAAGTAATGCATCTTCTGCAGTCAATGATGATTATGTTTTTGATGAATACACTGCATGTGCCCCTAATGATTCTGTTACCTCTGAACTGAATGCCTATAAAGAACAAGTTGCTATTTATGAACAACGTGCTAAGTTTGAGTTGACCACCCGTGAGCAGGAAATGGATGACCAAATGCGTACAATTATTAGAAAAAGTAATTTTAGAGAAGAAGTATTAAAACAAGAGTTAAACTCCTTACAAGAAAAGCTTTCTAAAACTGCTAAGCAAAAACAAGAACTTCAAGAAAATGTTAAAATGTGTTAGGTCACTAGATTTACAACACAAGCACAATAGAAAGAGATAGAGAGAAAGATCAGATGAACAAGACATAAACCAAACACTATGCGTATGAATACTAAGGACGGTTATGCGTAGCATATGTGAAAGAGAAATGAATTGAACAACCAACCCTCAAGTGAGGGTTATTACAAGGTATTTATAGGAAGGGGAGCTAGGGCAACACACCTACTCCCTTCCTTTCCTTAGTGGACATGGGCCTTTTACATAAGCTTAAGCTAATAACAAACATAAATGCCATAATTAAGCTAACTATTACATATGAATCACTAACACTTGATATAGGTTTAGGAGTGATTCCAAAAATCTCCCCCTAAGTGTTGGTGATGAATGAATGTAAACGGTGAAGGTACTGATGTAATAGTAGCTTTGACGTCTTCTGACATTCTTTCTTGTGAGAAGAATTGCCTTGATTTGAACAATCTCCCCAGTGTAGAAAAATTGTCTTCTTTGAATAGTTCTGCTTTGACGTCATAATTATCTTTGTTCTTTGTTCTTTGTGATGAAAGTGACAGCATGTTGTAGTCTCCATCAAGTCTGCCTCAGGTCTGCTTCGTTGCTCCAGTGTCTCCACGTCATTCTTCAACATGCTCACACGCTCTTTGACGTTGGATTTCAGTACTGATGAAGTTCTTTAAGTCTTTAACTTTGTAGATTCTTTGGTTTGACGAAGAATCATTCTGACTTATGTGTTGCTTTAAGATAGAACTTCTATTAGTGATCATGTTGGCATGAGTATGTGAAGAATCTGCACGATCATTCTGCTCCAGAGCTTCCATAAGAAGAAAACATGAAAATGGTTAGTAATAAGCGGATTTCGGCACTTACAAGTTTGAACTTCGAGAGTGTTAACAGCATAGTGTGAAAACACAACTCTAATTCTCACAAAGGCCGTTCCTGAACTGGAGTCCCACAAGTGAGATAACGCGATGTACCGAAGTACACCTACAGTTCAGATGAGTCGCTGAGGTACACCGAAGCATCACCTCACGACTGTAGACCGTTTAAGACACACTAAGCATAATCCGCGGGGAGTTACCGAAGTGACCTGCTGTCAGGGCTGTTTGATGTTGACCCTGGCAGGATTTTCCATTCAATCACTGAGGATCACAGTTGTGAACCTCTCATAAATGTTCTTGACAGATTGCTAAAATCTGTGAAGGACTCGATAACGTACCACTGACGTTCTTATTGTTGAACGACAAGTGATGAAATGTCAAGTGTTCCTAAGAGATCTTTTGATGAATCTCATGGCTCTAGACTCAATAGTGCATTTTGGTTTTCCTGAGCGGAGACTAGGGAGAGGGTCTCCTTCTTCAATATCAGCAATATCTAAGAGAAAGCCGATAGATTATGTAGGGTTCCCTGTGAGAATGAAACAAGCTTCTTTTGAGAGAAACTTGAGTGGCTAAGAAGGTTTAGTGCATGCGTCACTGGGTCCATGACGACTTTTAATCTTCAATATCGGCGTCACTAAGTGACAACCAGTAGCATATGAATTGAACCCGGTGTTTGCCCTAAGTTGAATAATTTGGAGGGCTATTTCTTTTCACCCTTTTCTTTGCATTTCTTTTTAATTCTTCAACTCCTTCTTTCTCCGATTCTCATTTTCTCCTTTTTATAATCATACCTAAGGACTTCTAATTCTAACTATTGGTATTATCCTTGGGTAGATCCCTCCGACTCTGGCGGATCATAGGACGGTTATTCCTAACCTTAATCACCATATAACTCCATTGCCCTAAAACCATTTTTCATGAAAATCTCTCAAAGCGTTTGTGAATGAAAAACATGTTTGAACACTTCAAGAGTTTTAGATTTTCATAAATACTCCCCCTCCACATGTGCTTAAGAGTTTAAATAGAAATCTGCACAGTGAGGAAAGAGCTCGCACTTTTGAATTGATCGACTCAAGATAGACAATTCCCCGAGGGACACGGCTATGTTGCATAGTTAAAGAGGTACATTGTCAGATTTTAGGTGACAACTAGCTCTAATAACTACCTTGAAGGTGTGGGCAAACCTTGAAAGGTTGTCAAACCCGTCAAAGTTTATGTCTATCAAGAGCTTCTCGACTAGGTACAATTTACTTGGATAAGTCTTTGGAAGACAAATCTTTTCAATGTAAGACTGTTCAGATCCCGTTAATTCATGGGTTGAAGTCTTTTCACACGATGATTCAATAGCAATATCACAACATATTTCTTATCACATAATTTTCTCCCCCTAAAAAATGGCATATAAATGTTATTTTTGAAGAAATGTTGAGAATAAATATGACCATTTTGAGTTTTATGGGAAGATGACCACAGTGAACAATTTGTGAACAAAGTTTGTAAGTCAAATACTCCCCCTCAACAAGTGATATAAACGGTTGAGGTTTTGAAAAATCATAAGGGGAAGTACTTGTTCTTTTGAGCAAAACCTTTGAAAAATGAAAGGTTTGATAGGTTTTACTCAAAAGTAAGAAGCTTTCGCTCCTTTTATAAGGATTGTGGCACTGAAGCGTACCACAGGGTCCTTTCTTGACAAGAACGGGTTGTACACTGATATGTGTGCACAAGCCATAGTCAAAAATAAATCACACATCCAAAATATTATGAAATAGAAGCAGTTTAAGGGGTACCAGGAAGTCCATCAATCTTTCCAGGGATGCGAGCAGGGCGTTGATAGCCGGCGAGAGCAATCCTGGGACAACCACCTACAAAGCTCTCCAGAGTTCTGAACTGGTCCCTTCTGTACAACCTTTCATCAATCATAGTGATGATCCTCTTCACATCCCTTCAATCCTGAGAATTCCATCTTTTCTTCGACCCGATGCCTTCATGTATCGCCTTTAACCTATAAGCGAGGCCATCCCAAACCTTCTTCAATGTGTGATCCCCAAACTTGTGAAGATCTCTACACGCAATCAAGCAATTTCGTTGAAGTTCACTGCGATAAACTACGCCGAATGGTTTGCTGACGAGAGTGTATTGTGGAAGCTGGTTGATGTCGGGAAGATCTAGCTGAGGTGGAGTGAAGTTGACACGGGTCTGATATGATTCAACTGCAAGCTGGAGATCTTCTACACGTTCTTTGATTACTATTCTTCTGATGAAGATAAGCAAGGGCTTGATGTATTCACGTTGCACTTCAGTCGAGAATTGTCTCATGCGACCCTGTACTTTGGCAAGGTACATGTCTTCAATGTCGTTGATAGACAAATTCTCAAAGTCCGCTTCAGAGAATGCATAATCCCTTTCGTCTTGCCTTTTGACCACGATATTCTTAAGGAAAGTGTAGTCCCATTTAGAAGAAAGATCAACATGTTTAATAGCCTCGATTGCTTTAGTACTGAACACTTCATGTTGAGACTTCTGAACCTGGCAGCTTCTGTAGTAGATTCGTCGGCGTTCCGGCCAATGGTGAATCCCATACAATGCATCAAGGTCATATACTTCCACATTGTTGAAGAACATGTGGTTAGCCCTTTCCTCGATGGCTATGCAGTTAGAGTATATGGCTGCCGAGAATGGAAGTGTCAGAGATGTAGCGTATTTCCTTGAACCATCGCCACTGTGTAGAAGAAATTCCAAGCCTTTGTTGAATAAATATCGGAATGGAATCCTAGGCTGATCTGGTTGGCCAATTGTTGGTAGAGGTTTAGACCAGTCGGTGTAATATGGAGGGTTGTCCCGTTTGGTGAAATCGATGTTTGCTTCGGGGTTGACCCAATCCATGTTGTTAGACATAGCTCGTGCTATATTATCAAGGTGATACTCAACTTCAATAGCACTTTCCGAGCTGTCTTTGAGCAGTTGAAATGCTTCATTCTTGATTCGCTTCAACTCGGATTTCGTCATCTTTTTCACACAGAATTTTTCTTGCAAGAACTTAGCATGCTCCAATGTACGACCTTCTACCGCATCTTGACCTTCAGGTGGGTAGGGAGTAGAGTCAACAAGCTTCGAGAACCAGTCGAATTCCTCTGTGTCATCTTTGTCTAGCCATGATACGACGTCAGCCTTAGGCGCCTTCTTCTTCTTTTTCTTAGGCCTAGATGAAGATTCTGGTTTCTTAACATTGTCGGGAGAGGCGGGTTGTTGTTGGGGCTCATGGAATTCCTCATCGTCACCACCCGTATACTCAAAGTGATCATCGGTTTTCTGAGTCTGGGGTGGTAACTCAAAAGAATCCTGAGGTTTTTCAGTAGAAGAGCGAGGAGGAGACCTTTGTTGAGCTGGAGTCCGTTAGGGTGGAGGTTGCATAGAAGATGATTCACCAGACTTCTTCGGGCGTTTAGGCTCGTCATTCTTATCCTGATCCTTATCTTCATCGTCGCGTGGACGCTTAGGCCTTTCAGCTTCTACTCTGCATGCTGATTTTAGTTGGTATTCCAGCAATGCTTCAAACAATTTACCTTCGTAGGAGGAAAATGTTGCAGATCGTTTCGACATTTGAGCTACCAGCCGGTTAACCAATTCAACATCTGAGAAGATTATGGGATCAACTGGATTGATGTTCATATGCATTGGAGTTGATTTCATAGTCTGTTTGGCCAGATGTAAGAGATTCGGATAGAGTTGTTTGGTAAACATCTCCTTTGTAATTCCAGGAACGATGTCAAGAAGGAACTTGTGAGTGTATCCTTTGATCATCTCGTCCATTTTCCCTTGAAGATCATCTTTCATGAGCTTCTGGACATACTCCCTTTCAACATGCATCTTGTCTTTCTCATCATGAAGATATTGTATCTGGTCAGCAAGAAAATCTAACTTCTTCTTTGTAATATCTTTCTCTCTGACCTGTTTGACAGCTTTAACGATTCTGGTCTTTGCTTGAGAGATCCAAGATGCTGTTGGCTTCTTCACTGATTTGGATGTTGATTTGGTTGATCTTTTTGATGGTGGTGGTGAAGAGTGAGAGGATGAATCTGATGATGATGAGATGTGAGGAGATTCAGGGTCCTTAGGAGGTTCAGAAGTTTTCTCCTTGGAACGAGTTGGACTGTCTAGAAGAAATTGATCATAGTTCACTTCGTCATCTTGTTCAGTTTTAGCTTTTTCTTCAGCCTGAATCCTAGCTTCTTCATCTGCTTTAGCTTGAGCTGCAGCTTCTTCATCAGCTCTATCTTTCTCTGACTTCTCAGTGTCTGGTTCCTCAATGTCATGCTCAATAGACTCCTCCTGTTGCTTTTGTTGTTGCTCAAGAGTGGTGGCACCAGTTCCCTTATCGGGTCGATTAACCGCATCAGGACATGGTGTATGTAGAACTCCACCACTTGACCCTCCGGGGCCACCCATTTGATCCTTAGCAAATTCTTTAGCAACGTGTTGGAGTCTGGTGAATTTGAACTTATTCCTGTATGTTGTATCCAGTGGCTCTTCATCTGAGCTTTCGTCTTCAGGCTCAATCACTGGAGTCTTTCCCTTGTCGTGTTCAGCTATAGGACTGGGAGGTTTGACTGCTAAAGGATTAGTATCGGTTGCAGTTTCAGAGTAGAAGATCTCTTCTTCTGATTCTGTAACTTCAGAGCTTTCATCCACAAGCTTTCTTGGCGGTTCAGGCTTGGGTGTGGGAATAGGAATAGCTTCCTTAGAAGGAACTCTCCGTCTGTGTCCAGGTTTCCTCTTGGAGAACTTCCTTTGACTCTCAGTGCTTGCAGCACTTCCTGCACTTCCTCTTCTGGTTTTCCTGGAAGGTGTGCCAGAAGATTTTTCATCGAGAAAACCAACTTTGTTCTCTTCCACAGCAACCAAATATCTTTTATAAGAGTACATCTTTTTGAGTTCATCTAAGATGAGGAGATCTGGCAACACAACACCTTGTTTCTTTGTTGTTGACTCCTTAAATCTGACGGTTAGAGTGGGTTCAGACAACATGTCGTGATTATCAGGGTCATTGATTCTCTTGGGGATATCTGGGTTGTACCCAAGTGCTCTTTGAATCAACAGTTTAGTATATCTGATATAAGGAATCTTTGAGCCAAGTTTTTTGAGGAATGTCATCATGTCATCCCATATCAGAGCTTCAACTTCGATGTGCTTCATGTTGATCAAACCCCAAAAGATTTGCAGTTCCACGAGCTTGGGATGCTCATAGCCGCTGTCACGACCGGAAACGGATTTTGTGATGATGATATAAAGGGTTCTCCAAGGCTGAGGAATGTTCTTAAGATCCACGTGAGAATGCTTATTAATAACCCCTGAAGCTTCGTCATACCCAATATCAATCAAAAATTGCAGAACAGTCTCTTCAGTAGGTGCAGCAAAGTATTCGGTTGGTATGATGTCAGGAATGAGGAGAACGGCTCTTAAATCTGCAGGAGTGATGGTGATTTGCTTGTGATTGAGTGTCACCATCACAGCATTCTGTCCTTTGATCTTTTGCATTGTAGTCCAAAACTGTTGAATGTAGATCTCTGGAACAGTAGCAGAGTGGGAGAGCATGTTCTGATAAGGATGGTTCTTCAGAATATCAACAGCAATGAGACAAGAAGATTCTGAACAGGTGAGGGTTTCAAAGTCAACACGAAGGTTGTTCTTTCCAATCTTCATTGGATAGCCATGAGGGAAGATATCAGCAATGGTGAGTACATTTGGTGCATCCACATTCATTTGAGCGTCCATGTCGTGATCTGAAATACATTGAGCCAAAAGAACCAATATATCGAAAGACATTATGTTAGTCAACAGATGGTTTTATTGTCTAATAATTTGAATGAGATATGTCAATGATTGTTACAAGTCCAAAATCACTTGTTTGTTCATTAGTCCAATGACGCCGTGATAAGTTTTGAGAGTTAGTTAACTTTAGGTTTTAAAGTTTATGTTATCTCATATTTTTCACAACATATTACACATTTAAGCTTATTAGTGACATTATTGGTTACGTGACGTTATGATTTATTTATTTACAAGTTCGCACGCGTAACAATTCATAATGAAGGTTTGATCAAGGCTTAAGCGTAGAAATGGTAGCTTATGCGTAAACAGGAGTTATACGCGTAAAGGCGCAAGCTTATGCGTAGGACCCTGACTTATGCGTAAGAAATATTACGGGTAAGAAAACGGGACCTTATGCGTAGAGCTTATGCGTAAGCGCATATAAAACCTTACGCATAAGGCTTACTCGTAAGAGTATACCTTATGCGTAGAGGTCACTGTTTACGCATATCCTTCACAGGATACGCGTAGTCCCTTATGTAGAACCTTACGCGTAAACGCTACGCGTAAGATTTCTCTTACGCATAACATGCTACGCGTAAGGTGATCCTTATGCGTAGATGTCTAACAACCTTGATTCTGATTTTTACGTGTAGCAAACCTGAAATAAAATCATCGTAGCATCAATTTTAACACATACATTCATTCTATAACAGATCATGACATGTATACTTATCAAATAGTTTACGCTTAGAAGACCTTATGCGTAGAACTTAAACCCTAGTTTCAAGAATTATGCGTAAGAAATCTAGCCATGGAAATTGCACCAAAGTTTTTCTGGGAGGTGTTAGATGCATAGTAAGTTGTCCTATCCAAGTTTTAACATCAAATATACCATGGATAAAAAATACCCAAACCGTATGAATATAAACCCTAAATTCCAATTAATGAATCATTAGAGTTTCTGGGTTTAGTTATGATTAATTCAACTTGAAAACAACCTCATACAACAATCTTTATCACCAAACACGTTCACAAATGAAAACACCCAAACCCACGCATAAACCCTAATTTCCAAAATCCATCAATTCGTGTATCTGGGTGAATTTTGAGGATAAAAATGATATCATTGATGTTATAGAAACGTTTTGACACTATCTTTTTAACCATAAACACACAATCTTGATCATGTGTTCATACGCATATGCGTAGAACACAAAATCAATCATATACAAAAATTTACCGTTAGATTCGTATAAAAATCAAAACCAATGTTTGTAAACACGTTAAGATTATGAAACAACTTACAAATTGATGATCCAAAACACGGATTTGAAGAACGATTTTAGTGCGTAGGATATGTTTGGTGAAGATAATAAATGTGAAAGGTTAGAGTTAGGTGGAAGTTTTATTAAAAAAGAGTTTGAGCTTTTGGCAGTTTTAGTCCCTCCACCTTTTCCATTTTCATCCAAAGCCTTTTAACTTCCATTTTGGTTATGATAACGCTACACGCGTCGTTCGGGGTCAAAGGAACTTCCTTTTCTTCGAGCAAGTTTTATAACACCCTAGGCAGTGAACCTAATCGTTGTAGTGTAGTATTAGGGTAAGCCACGGGTATTGATATCGTTCTCTAGGGGAATAGGAATGCTGGTGAGAAGTTACTACGCTAAAGTTGGGGTTGAAGGAGATTATTTTTTATCTTTTTTTATGTTTTTTAGGAAATGGAAAGGTACGAATCTCGGGGTTTGGATTTGGGGGTTGGTATTGCTACCGATTACTCTACTTATCTAATTATCTAATCTAAGGTGTATGTAGTCTATGTCTAATTATTGTGTGCTCGTATGATAGTTTAAAGATGTGTTCACTTAGGTTTTATTACTCCTTAATTATCTCCTATTGATGGTTGAATTGTCACGTCCTTATTCTTAATCGCGTTGTGTGTCTAAAGTCGTAGCGTATGCGTTTATCCCTAACTCTTTGAACTTACCAAAGGGTCTCGTCTACAAGACCCACTAGGGATTATAAACTCTAACTCTAAGGCCTCTTTGGATGGTTTAGCTTACAACCACTCTAAGTGCTATAACCTAAGGTTCACAAAGATTAATCAAGCATTAAGTACACAACGAATGACCTATCGCATTACTAGATCATTAACAATTAAGATAAGAGACAACCAATCAATATTCAATAATTAAGTTTCATATTCCCTAAACAAACACACAAGTAAATTAGCCGGACATGGAGAACATGCAAGCATACACACAAATTATCAAAGACATAATTGAATTAATGAAGTAAAACACTTATCTTGATGTAAGATAGGGTTTGGAACCCTAAAATACTGTACAAGACAGCCTTGGTTCGGTTTAGGTTTTTACTCCAAAAGACTACACACTAAAACTAAAAAATTTGGATTCTATATATAAGATTACATATGCGACGGTGTCATCTTATGTTTTGTGACGCCGTCGGATCGCCGTCATTAGGGTTTCGTCTTGGCCACGTTAGTCTTGCGACGGCGTCACCTTGTGCTTGTGACGCCGTCCTCTTCAGCTTCTGACGCCGTCTGGATCAAATCTAGGCCGTCTGAGTTGCGACGGCCTACTCTTTTAAAGCCTGACACCGTCACTTGAAAATATGAATTTTGGCTTCTGTGCCGTCACAAAATGCTCCGACGGCGTCGCGTATAAGCAGTGACGCCGTCACCTTGTCTTTCAGTAGCTTGAGTGTCTCGATTCTTGACTTTGGCCATTTTCTTCGTATATCCGCGCCCTTTCGTCCAAATAAGTGCCATTACAGCAATTTGCCTTCAAGAGACCTAAAAAGTGAAAAAGGAACGATATTAAGTAATAACGGATACAAAAGTGATCAAATAAGGGCTTAAACGACCCCTCAAAAAGGTACATTTTAAAATCTTATCAAATATCCCTACACTTGGTATTTGCTTGTCCTTAAGCAAATGTGCTTTTAGCCAATTAATTTATAAGTTAGGTGTCATGAAGCATTGGTTTAAAACAGTCCACAACACATATAAGCCCCGAAAAAGTCATAACAAGCACGGAAATTACATACTAGCACCTCACATGGGGTGTTTGGATACTCACATCTCTCTCGGGTGTATATGAAATATAACAAGTTGGAAATGGAAGTTTAAACACTCATTAACCGGTCCTAGTACATAGATTACCATAGGCTTGAGAATAGATCAAACCTCCATCGCCTTGGCGTAAGCACCTAGGAAAGACTATCAAAGAGGTCTTTAAAGGGTTGTAATGTAAGGCTTACGGTAGGGAAACAAAGGGTTTGGTGGGATAGGCTATTTAGTGGTGGCAAGTCAAGAATCTCTATGTTACAAGCATACGAAGAATGGCGTTGCTAAGCCAAGACTCGACATTCTAGAATCTAGCTAACTGAAACAAACAAACATAAGTTTAAAGGATAGATGTAGGATGGTAGCCCGTATGTTTTTTTTTTTTTTTTTTTTTTTTTTTTTTTTTTTTCACTCTATTTTTTTTCTTTTCTCTTTTTCTATATTTTTCTTTTCGATTTTTTTTCCATACATTTTTACTCTACCATCCTCTACGGTAACATCAAAATGATAGGGATTTATAGGCACATCCCTACACTTGAGTTTTTATTATTCTAACACTAATTTGACCCGAATTGAAAAGATCAAAACACTTGGAGTACATTATTACGCAAATAAGGGAATTTAACGTTCCCTTCAAATCATTAAACTTTAACTTTTTCCCATGAGTCCCAATCGTCCCAAAACTGTGTACAAAGGATATGACTCGACTTAGCAACTCATGCAAGCAACTAGATAATTGAACTAAGGGTTTAGGGTGATAACAATAATGCACTAAAAGTGAGTGCATACAAGGTAGGCTAAGGCGATTTGGGTGTATATTTGAGGGTGGGGTGTAAACAATGCTCTTCATTGATATTCCGGAAAAACCGAAACATCACGAGAACCGCGAAAAGGATAGGCTCTGAGGGGTTAACTAGGGGTATCGTGTACTAAAGATGAGTACAACGCAAAGGGTGTGGGGGAATTACTCAACTGATGTGGAAGAAGTAATTGTATTACGGGTATCAAACAAGGGTTATCCTAATGCCTCTTATCATTTAGTTATTCCTAACTACACAAGTGTAGTCTTACTAGCGATCTCGAAATGCATCATAAAACAAGTTCTAGAATCTAATATACTACCGGTTCACACTCTAAGCATTGAAGATGAATGCTTTTAATTCCTACTAATCTAAGGGCGATCCTCACATTTTGGGTGGAATTTAGGTGGTAAAGGGTTTTTGTGCTAGTTATGAAACTTCCTATCCGTGAGACGCTTTTGTTAAGACTAATGGCCCACTGCTATATGTCATGAAAAATTTTAAATTCGGTGCCAAAATTACCTAACCGACATTTTCTCATGGTTTATTACACAATTACAATTGGACAAAGCAAATAATCAAGGATAAGCATAGTTTCAAAGTTCCCGTTTTATTTTCCTTCCCTACACTTAAACTGAACATTGTCCCCAATGTTCTCCGAAAGTATCAAAGTTATGATAATGGAAGGTAATGAAAAATGAAAGAAACTAGTACTCCTCTGATTAGCTCGGTAGGATCCGTGTGAAGTGGTGGTTAAATCCTTTCCAAGAAAAATGTATGCGTGAAAAGCTCCTTCCAATCTTTTGTTTCTTCTTCTTGATAAATAAAACCTGCACATTCGAAGAAAACAAACGAAACCTTCGCGTAAAATCGGAGGTAATAATATATATAAGACTCTACTAAACTATGATATAATGTTTGTGGAATGGATGTTTACAGAATTTCTGGAAAATTAAGACCTCGAAAATTCCAAGAAAATTTATAAGTAGCACAGAAAACGAGAAAAAGTAATCAGTTGTTTCTGCTCCTTCCTGACGCCGTCAGGTTGCGATCCTGACAAAAATTGGTCTGCGATTTTCTGGAAAAAATTCTGGAAAATTTACATCTTTAGAATCTGGAAAAATTTCCTGCAAAACATCCATTGTGACTCGATACAAGCATTTGACTCAAACAAACACACATGTATATCTTTTAAATAATTGTAATTCTCATGTTCACGTTCGTTGAAAACGTGTGTAATCCTCCCTACACTTATCTCTTATGTAAAATACTTTTATATGTAATTAAGACGAGGTTAAAAACAAAATAACGCATTTTTACAAATTCAAACATGAGAATAAACAATCAATAAAAGATATACGACACGCAAATGAAAATGAAAAACAAATACACATGGTTTGCCTCCCAAGAAGCTCTTGTTTTTGTTCGAGTCACGAGCCTGACTCTACCCTTATTTAACGGATAAAGGGGAGGTTTTCCCTACACTTAGGTTTAAGTGCGGGTGATAGTAGCAATACACACCCTTAGGGTGGAAATTTGCTACGTGAGGAAAGGGTGATGGGTGATTTATATGCTCAAAGGAGTGTGCTCCATTCATTATAACCTTACCTAATTCTATTGGTGTAGCGGGTGAATTAAATCTCTTTCCTAAAAATGGATCATCTTCTATCAACTTTAAAAGATTCTTAGTTAAGGATTCATCTTTACCTAATAAACCCGGTTTAAACCCATAATGTTTCTTGTTATCAACCATGTATGGGTGATATAAGTGTGTAAGGTCATGGGTTACTCCTATATTAGCTTCTACTCTTCATGGCCTAGAGTCTACCACATTTATCAAGCAACTACCTGGACTATCTATTTTGATGGGTGGATTGGGGCCTAATTCAATTCCAAGATTCACATCTAAAGGCGGAAAATTGGGTAAGGTTTTTGGTTGAGGCTCCGATTCATCAAAATTAGGAACTTCCCTAGGACTAACAGAGAGGTTATGACAACAAGCATGTGATTCCTTGGGGGGTTTCGTCCTGCTTACTGGAATTGGAGAGGGTATGGGTGTCATCCCAACATTTTCCGGTATCGCATATACCTTTTCCACCTTTTTAGGTATATTGTTTTTTGCGATTTCTTCACGGATTTCCAGCATGAAGTTGTCAGCTAGGCCCAAGAAAGTGTCATGAGTTTTTCGCATTAGAGCTTCGAGGCGTTTTATTTCCTTTTCTTGCTTGTGGACAAATGTCAACATTATGTCCTCGAATTCATCTTGCCGGGACTTTCTTGGGAGCAAAAATTCCTTGACCGCATTCACATGCTTATCAGCATGAGTGGTTACTTCCATTAACGCCTTCACTTGGGCCTCCATACTCATAATTGCTTGTGCTCGGGAAGTTGACCCGTTCTCTTGGACAACTGGAATTTCCCAACCTTCCTCTTCATATTGAGCTAGGTCCTCAATAACCTCCCAGCATGCCTCAGCATTGAGGTTACTTAGCCTTCCACCGGCGGCATAATCAATGGTTTATTGGAGGGAGGGACTGACGTGATCATAGAAAAGTTGGACTTGGAGCCAAAGATCAATGCCGTGATGAGGGACTTTATGAAGTAGGTCCTTGAATCGAGTCCATGCTTCGTAGAAAGATTCACCTTGACGTTGTTGGAACATCAAGATGTCATTCCTAATTTTAGTGGTTCTCCCCGGTGGGAAAAATTGAGCAAGGAAGCGAGAGGTGAGATCATCCCAACTTGAGATGGAGCCGGCGGGAAGTCTCTTAAGCCAATTACTAGCTTGGTCCCATAGAGAGAATTGGAAGAGACGCAGGCGCGTGGTCTCCCGAGTAGTAGCATCAAGGTTGATAGATTCGACAATTTTATGGAAATCCCTTAGATGCTGATTAGGATCTTCGAAACGAAGTCCATGGAATGCACATCCGTTTTGCACCAACCAGATGGTGTCGGATCGCAGGGCCGTAGTTTGGGCTTGGTCGGGAAGCTCAATGGTGTTCCTATAGCCTAGGTGGCTTGGTCTCGAGTATTCACCAAGAGTACGGGCTCTTGGCGGGTCATTTGGTGGTAGGTTGATGAATGGTGGTTGGTTATCACCTTCCATGATGAAAAGTGATGGGGTTACGAACAAAGGTCACGAAGAAGGGGGATAGACTATGAGAAAGCTAAAAATGAGAAAAATTTGCTTGATAGGAATCAAGCAAAGAAACCTAAACGAGGTGGACTACTAACTAGCTATTCTATTCCCCGACAGCGGCGCCAAAAACTTGATAACGCTACACGCGTCGTTCGGGGTCAAAGGAACTTCCTTTTCTTCGAGCAAGTTTTATAACACCCTAGGCAGTGAACCTAATCATTGTAGTGTAGTATTAAGGTAAGCCACGGGTATTGATATCGTTCTCTAGGGGAATAGGAATGCTAGTGAGAAGTTACTACGCTAAGGTTGGGGTTGAAGGAGATTATTTTTTTATCTTTTTTTATGTTTTTTAGGAAATGGAAAGGTGCGAATCTCGGGGTTGGTATTGCTACCGATTACTCTACTTATCTAATTATATAATCTAAGGTGTATGTAGTCTATGTTTAATTATTGTGTGCTCGTATGATAGTTTAAAGATGCGTTCACTTAGGTTTTATTACTCCTTAATTATCTCCTATTGATGGTTGAATTGTCACGTCCTTATTCTTAATCGCGTTGTGTGTCTAAAGTCGTAGGGTATGCGTTTATCCCTAGCTCTTTGAACTTACCAAAGGGTCTCGTCTACAAGACCCACTAGGGATTATAAACTCTAACTCTAAGGCCTCTTTGGATGGTTTAGCTTACAACCACTCTAAGTGCTATAACCTAAGGTTCACAATAATTAATCAAGCATTAAGTACACAACGAATGACCTATCGCATTACTAGATCATTAACAATTAACATAAGAGACAACCAATCAATATTCAATAATTAAGTTTCATATTCCCTAAGCAAACACACAAGTAAATTAGCCGGACATGGAGAACATGCAAGCATACACACAAATAATTAAAGACATAATTGAATTAATGAAGTAAAACACTTATCTTGATGTAAGATAGGGTTTGGAACCCTAAAATACTGTACAAGACAGCCTTGGTTCGGTTTAGGTTTTTACTCCAAAAGACTACACACTAAAACTGAAAAATTCGGATTCTATATATAAGATTACATATGCGACGGCGTCACCTTATGTTTTGTGACGCCGTCGGATCGCCGTCATTAGGGTTTCGTCTTGGCCACGTTAGTCTTGCAACGGCGTCACCTTGTGCTTGTGACGCCGTCCTCTTCAGCTTCTGACGTCGTCTGGTTCAAATCTAGGCAGTCTGAGTTACGACGGCCTACTCTTTTAAAGCCTGACACCGTCACTTAAAAATACGAATTTTGGCTTCTGTGCCGTCACAAAATGCTCCGACGGCGTCGCGTATAAGCAGTGACGCCGTCACCTTGTCTTTCAGCAGCTTAAGTGTCTCGATTCTTGACTTTGGCTATTTTCTTCGTATATTCGCGCCTTTTCATCCAAATAAGTGCCATTACAGCAATTTGCCTTCAAGAGACCTAAAAAGTGAAAAGGAATGATATTAAGTAATAATGGATACAAAAGTGATCAAATAAGGGCTTAAACGACCCCTCAAAAAGGTAGATTTTAAAACCTTATCAGGTTACCAAACGAAGAATATTTAGAAATACCTTTGACGACACTCCCTCTCGACTTAAGAAATAATGAAAGTTTATAGATTTTAGTCCGAGGAGTGTCAAAAACCAGAAATGTGACCACCATTGTTAAAGAATCAACCGGAATAAAGTAACATGCAAGTACAGTGATATTTTGAAACAGTTAAGAATTTATTTTCTCCCCCTCAACACTTGATCGAAAAAATACTGAATTTTGTAAGATTTGAGTGTTGACGGAAGAAATGTACTTGCCATGTTTGAAGAAATATAGATAGAAGAATATTTTTGTTGTTTTATCTCGTTTTCTATTTTTGTATTTTGTTTTTGAAAAATTATTTACAAAAGAGATTTTGGTGTTTGACTGGTTTTTAAGACTGTTTTAAGAGTTCATCCCATTCCTCTTGAGTCAAACACCGCATACCAATCCGGTGGACCAACTCATTAAACCTAGCGGGAGGCAAGGCTTTGGTGAGTAGATGTGCCAATTGGTATTATGTACCCACGAAGTATAATTCAACTGTACCCTGTTCCACATGGTCTTTGATGAAATGATAGCGAAGATCGATGTGCTTTGATTTCGAGTGATGAACTGAGTTGCACGAGATCGCAATGGCAATCCGATTGTCGCAGTACATCGGGATTTTGTCAAATACGTAACCATAATCTTTGAGTTGTGTTCTCATCCAGATGACTTGAGCACAACATGCAGACATGGCTACATATTCTGCTTCGGTTGATGACAGCGATGTACAATCCTGCTCCTTCGATTGCCAGGACACCAGTTTATCACCAAGAAATTGTAGTGCTCCTGAAGTACTTTTCCATGAGTCTAAACATCCTGCGTGATCAGCATTTGAAAAAGCGATTAGTTCAAAACCAGAATCCTTCGGATACCAGATCCCCAAGTTAATGGTTCCCTTGATGTATCGGAGGATTCTTTTAGCCTCAGAGAGGTGGGTTTCAGTTGGTCTCCACTGATAACGGGAGCAGAGATAAACGGCAAAGACAATGTCAGGTCTGCTAGCTGTTAGATACATGAGAGACCCAATAATACTTCGGTATTTGGTAGGGTCCACTAATTTCCCATGTAAATCAGCGTCTAGCTTCTTGGTCTGAGTCATTGGTGTGGCATAAGTGTCACAGGTTTTCATTCCAAATTTGTTTAACAATTCAAGGGCAAATTTGGACTGACTCAAGAAAATACCACGGGGTGATTGATGAACTTGCAGTCCTAGAAAGAACGTAAGTTCACCCATCATGGACATTTCAAAATTTTTCTTCATTAGTTTTGCAAAAGCGATTGAGTACTTTTTATGTGTAGACCCCAAAATGATGTCATCCACGTAAATTTGAACAAATCAGATATGTGCCCCGTGATATTGTATAAAAAGAGTAGGGTCGACCGAACCTTTGGTGAAATTATTAGCAATGAGGAAAGATGATAGCTTATCGTACCATGCCCGAGGAGCTTGTTTGAGACCATACAGAACTTTGTTCAGTTTGTAGACATGGTTCGGGAACTCAGGATCAACGAATCCTTCTGGTTGGCTGACATAAACCGTGTCTTTCAGTTGTCCATTTAGAAACGCAGTTTTGACATCCATCTGAAAGACCGTCATATTCATATGAGCCGCGAACGCGAGAAATATCCGAACAACCTCAAGACGAGCAACCAGAGCAAATGATTCTTCAAAATCAATACCCTCCTCCTGTCTATAACCCTTAGCTACCAGACGTGACTTGTTTCTGATTATGTTCCCTTCAGGATCCAATTTGTTCTTCCAAATCCATTTAAGACCAATGACGTAGACCCCTGTTGGTCTTTCAACCAGTTCCCATACTTCAAGATGTTTGAATTGGTTGAGTTCTTCCTGCATGAATTCAATCCAGTTGTCTTTTGTTATCGCGTCTTTAATGTTTTTAGGCTCAGATTGGCAGACAGTGAGAGCATAAATGCAATGTTCACCATCTGTGTGAAGACGTTGTCTTGTAACGACTGGTTGATTCGGGTTGCCAATAATATTTTCCAGAGGATGGTCTTTTGTCCATCGATGTGTAGAGGGTTGATGTTGGTATACATTGTGCAGATTCTGAGGATTCAAATGGTTTGTTGATGATTCCGCGACATCAGGTGCAGCAGTTTCATTAGCAAACGGGTTAAAGAACGCATTTGGATCAAAATCTGCAGGTGGGGGTACTTCATTAAAAATATCATCAGGTGGTTCATCATTGTTGGAAGCGGTTTGTTTAACTGTTGTGGTGGAGTCAACTGGTGGTGCTTCTTCAACAGTAGTTGTTGTAGCAGGTGTATCCGGTATAAGAGTAGTATCAGGTTGAGTAGCGGAAACAGCGGATACACCTGGAGCACGTTCATCAATATCGTCACTGAACAGTGGAGCAAATAACCTTTCCATTTGTTGACGAGTGAGCTGGGGGCTTTGTCCAGCTGATGATGGGGTTTGAGGGAAGTTTAAGCGGTTGTGACCGGGTTCCAAGCTGTTATACTCAGAAGCCATTTCTGTAAGTTCATCAAAATGAGCATGAATCGTTTCCATAACCTGCTTTGTACGACGATTCCAGATCCGGTAACCTTTAGAATTCTCACAATATCCAATAAAGACTCCAATGTCAGCTTTGGCTTTGAGCTTTCCAAAATCATCACGATCATTATTCGGATAGCAAAGGGATCCAAATACATGAAAGTGTTTGAGATTCGGTTTATGGTTATGGAGAAGCTCAAAAGGTGTTTCGTTGTGGCGTTTAGTAATCATTGAACGATTTTGAGTATAGCATGCAGTTGATACAGCTTCTGTGCATAAGTAATCTGGAAGTTTAGCATTGATTAACATTGTTCTTGCAGCTTCCACTAACGTTCGGTTTCGTCTTTCAACAACTCCGTTTTGTTCTGGTGTACGTGCAATATATGTCTGATGCTCAATTCCCACTTTCTCATAAAATTCTCGAAGAGTTTGGTTAACAAATTCAGTTACTTTTTCTGTTCTTATTTGGCGGACTGTGTTCCAGATCTGAACTTGAATTTTCGTGAGAAAGGTGATGATCATTTGTGGAGCTTGGTCTTTGCTTCGAAGAAAGTAGACGCAAGTCCATCATGAATAGTCATCAACAATTACTAAGATGTAGCGTTTGCCATTGATCGTTTGCACGCGCATCGGGCCACACAAATCCATGTGAAGAAGATGAAGCACATGCTGAGAGCTGTGTTCCACCTTTGAAGGAAAACGAGCACGAGTGCTTTTCCCTTGTTCACAGGCTGAGCAAAGGTGATGTTTAGAATACCGGAATCGTGGGAGACCTTCAACTAGTTTATGTCGAGCAAGATTGGTTATAGTTTGAAAGTTTAAATGTGATAGACGACGGTGCCATAGCCAGGATTTTGCTGATGTTGCCTTTGAAAGTAAGCAGATGGGAGATGAAGCAACCATGTCTTGCATAGAGATGGTGTAAAGACTTGAATTACGCGAGCCAGACATAAGGTCGTTTCATTGTAGATCACGAATGAAACAAGATTTCTCCCTGAAAGCAACCTCCAAATCTCCATCACAGAACTGACCTACTGAAAACAAATTGTGACCGAGGCCTTCCCTGCTAATTTCGATGTTCCCATTGATATAGTCTCCGTAGCCCATGATAGCTGCGAAGTGATCATTCCCGAATCTGACAGTGCCAATGAACTTTGCAATAAAGTTTGATAACAGTTTAAGATTGCCTGTCATGTGTCGGGAACATCCGCTATCAACAATCCAGAGAATGATATGTATCACCTGCAATACACACAGACGACACAGATGGAATAGAAGTAGATGTGGAACCCGAAATGTTAGAGGGTTCCGAAGCAGGTATAGTAGACATACACACATCAATAACTTTAGGCATCCATTTAAATCCTAGTGTGTTATATATCCATTTCTGCCATCTATAACTAGTATTTGCTTTAGTCTTAGTGAATGCACTAGGTGGTACTACATTCTTTGGAGGTGAAACTGGAGCTACAGGGACAGCAATGCGTTTCCTAGAATCTAAAGAGGGCGGTTTACCAAGCACAGACTTAGAAAGATTAGTGGGCCTAGAGGTATTCCGATTCTTAGGATTCTGTAAACGAGAGATGATAGCTTTAGCAACACATTTGTCATGACAATCAGAATTCATACTTTTACGACAAATAACACAAGGTGCATAAGACTGAATATCAAAAGTACTTAAAGGTTTAGCATTCGTTACATTACTATTTCTATTACATTTTCCAGACGCAATATCTATAGTGGAAGCAACGTAAGTCTTATTCATAGTCCTAGGGTGTTCTTCTACTTTAGCATTCCTTATTGATCTTTTCTTAGGTCGCAACTTCCTATTCTTCGATGTAGTGCTCCTAGGCTGTGAAGTGCGGACGTTTGGAAAAGAGGCAACTATTCCTGTTTCAGTAGAAGGAAGCACGTTAGCAACTTGTGTTTTGGCAGTAGGCATTCTGGGTTCACGTTTACTAAGTGTTACAGGTGCTATTCTCTTAATGATGGTTGGCGGAAGTTGTTCATATTTTCCTAACATTTCTCTAAACTTAAAGATAGTGTGAATCAAATCTTGATTTTTAGAACGAATATTACCAGCAAAATTCATTACTTCTCTAGTGTGTGCAAGATAGTGATCAAGTTCGTTTGATGCTTCATGACGAGTCTTATTGAGTAAATCAAATATGACACCATATTCCTGTTTAACTTTTACAAGTTCTTGTTCATATTTTGTGATTTGACTTTTCAAAGACACGTTTTGATCATCCAGTTGCTCAAATTTTGGATTAAAATTGTTTGATTGCAACTGGTGGATTTTGTTTTGCAAAGCAAGTTCACGATTTTGACAATCTTTTTAACACCATTGAAGACGACGTTTTGCATTTGAAAGCTCGTTTAAGAGACGTTCTTTTTCAACTTTTAAAGACTCGATCTGAATCACATTATCAGTATTCTCAACAGTGACAACATTATCAACAATATCAGCAGAGATATAATCAGATGCATGTGGCAAAGAATTGAATAACACAACATTATGGATATCAGCACAGATAACATCTTTCAAGAGTCGATCAACATCTTTTCTCAACATTTTCTTTTTACGTTTAGTATTAGAAATAGATGTTTCTGTTTTCTCGAAAACGACCTTCATCAATCCAAGTTCCTTATGAAAGTCCCGTTCCCAAGACAATGCACAATGTTTCAAATTTTTAACATTTGGTAAAAGATTTTTCTGAAAAATGTCTCTTTGTTCTCGCTCCAGAGGTGATTGAAAGTGTTGAACTTTGATTTCAGAATGATATTCTATCTCATGTTGTAAAAGTTTGAGGTCAGCCATGAAAAGGTCAAAATATCTAAGAATTTTGCGATTTTCAGGTTTTGAATTTACTTCACTAATGGAAGGTAAAGGACCATAAATTTGTGCATAATCTGGTTGGGGATTAACATTAGAAGACTCAGACGTTTTTATGATAATCCTTGGTGTATTAGAAGAATCCGTTGGTGTGACGAAAGTGACCGGTTTTGAATAGTTAAAAGGTTTGTTGTAAACAACAGTTTCTAATTTTGATCGACTCTCGTCTTCTGCATCTAATTCCTCTTGACGATGATATTCAACAACACTCATAACAGAATTATCAATTTTATATTCTACACTGGAAACTTCAGGATTTGGTTTGAATGCTTTGGTTGAAAGCTTAGGTTTGTAATCAGTAAGATTCGGTCCATATCCATTTAGATTGGGTTTTAAAGTAAACTTTTGAATAGCTGTGATTGACTCACCATGTTTGTAAACAACATTCTTAAACTCTTTAAGTTTGTTTTGCAAGCCGATAATTTCTTCAAGATGATCATCTATTCATTTTGTTGAATGCTTTTTGTATGCAGAGAACTGTTTTTGACAAGTTAACAACTCAGCCTTAGCTTTTTGATTTTCCAAGGTGAGAGCGTTAATTTACTTTTTATGTTCATGTTTCAGTTGTTCTATTTCAGACAACAAAGCATTCTTCGAAGCGGCTAGATCACGCATCTGTCGCTCTAAACATTTTTCGTTTTGATGAGATTTAGCAAAAGCGGCTTCAAAACCTTTTTCACGGTTTTCTTGAGTTTTGAAAAAGTTGAGCTGCATTTCTAAGCATTCAAAACCCTTGGTTAACAATGCATTTTTACTTTTTAAGTCCTGATTTACTGCACGACATTCTTCCACTATGGATTGTTGGTTTTTAAGTAACAGATCAACATCTGGACGAGGCAAAAGTTCGGTGTGTTTAACGTGAGTCACAACATGATCATTATTTAGATCCTCAAGTATAACCACGGAGTCAATTTGATTATCAAGGGAAACCATAAGGTCATCTTGATCGTCAAATGTAACTACGGGGTCTAGTTGAAAATCGTCGGAATGAGATGTGGACGACTCATTTTGAACATTCTGAGCCTTGCCGGATTCAGATGTTGGCGGAGATATTAGATCAGAGATAAATATGGTTTGTTCGGGTACCTGAGACAAGCCATCAGTGTCATACACAGGGCCTGTGTCACTCATGTGTAACTCATGCATATTAGCCATCAACATAACAGCTGCATTGGCCTGCAAGTCCTCCATATCATCATCTGAGTCTGCATCAGCCATAAAGCTCTGTTCTTTGTCTGTGAGAGTTCCACCAGCTTCATCCTTAAGAGCCAAAAGTAAAGCCTCCTTGTGATAAGCACTGCCCCTAGTCCTCGGCTTTGGGCATGCATTAGCCAGGTGTCCTTTCTCATTGCAGTTGTAGCATCGAAGACCATTCAACCCGTGCAGAGCATTTCCCTGTTACACCACTTGAGCTCTGTTGGTATTCCTACCCACAACATTAAACCCTTGACCACCGCCCATCTGACGACCATAACCACGATTCTGAACTTCAACTCGTCCATTGTTCACAACAGCCTGATTCCTTGTGTTTGATGAGGAACGAATGCGATTATTGGATTTGTTTGTATAACGGCCAAAAGCATTAGCAATCATAACAAATCCTTGTTGCAATGCTTCGAACGGATCGGATTCCTCATTAGCTTGACTATGAAGTGCTTGATCATTGTTGTTGCTGTAAGGAACCAATTGAGTTTGTTGAGATTGCTGTGATTGATCATGTGGTGTGATAGTGGCAGTTGGTTGAGTTGCTGGTTGAGGAGGATAACTGTTTTGAGCATACAAGGCAAGTTGTTGATTTTCCGGATGTGAAGGTGAAGCAATGTGAGCACGAAGAATCCTTTCCTTATCAACTTCCTTTTGATGAGGCTTCAAGTAATCGTACAACAATCCGTATGTAGAATGATGCATGTTCTTCGCTTGATGGAGAAAAATGACATACTTCTCCCATTCAGGACCAAGACTACTCAGGAACTTAGTATTAACTGCAATTCTTGGCATAATGATGTTGTTTTTATCCAAATCATTTATGATGTCTGAGAATCGATGATGATAAGACTCTAGTGTCTCTCCAGGTTCAATCATGAAGTGTTCATAAGCCAACTAAATTTTGGATTCCATATCCTCCTGATTGAGTGCAGATCCTTCCATAAGAAGATGAATATGTTCCCACATTTCCTTTGCAGTCTTTTGAGCATCAACACTTCGAAGAATTGGGTTTGGTAATCCTAAAAGGATATATTGCATTGCAAGCTCATCAACTTCATAGTGTAGAAGTTCTGATGCGTTCAGGTCTGCAACAGTAGCAATGTTTGATTGTTCATCTCTTGGTGGATTAGCATTTGGATCTCTGGGGTGGTTGAACCTAATCACCCATTGATTGTAGTTTCCTGGAGTGAGCATTAGAGGTCTATCAAGTGATCCAGCCTCATGAATTGATTGTTGGCTGCTTAAAGCTTCACACATCCTTGCAAACCAAGTGGGTTCCTTCATAGTGTTCCTTGATGGATGTTGATTGAAATCGTTTGTGTAGGGTTGAACTTGAATACTTGGTGGTGGTTGAACCATTTGAGGTCGTGGAATTGCTGCAAGTTGTGGAGTATGTTGTTGATTAAATTGTTGTTGATAAATTGCTTGTTGTTGATTCCATTGTTGATGTTGTGGACTTAGTTGTTGTTGTCGTTGAGTATAAGTGTAAGGGAAATAGTTAGAGTATGGTGGTTGTGACATGTTGAAAAACTTGTGTTGTTAAATGAATCTTTGTAGTCGAATGAACCTTTGTTGGTGAAGTATCCTTAGGCGTAGAAATCACAATAAAGCCAAGTAGCACTTATGCGTAAAAACATCAAAGTTACGCGTAACAGCAAGAGTTACGCGTAGATTTAGCTTACGCATAAGGAAGGTGAAAACACTAAAGTTATGCGTAAAACAAGAAGTTAGGCGTAGAAAACTTAGGCATAGGATGACCTTATGCTTAAGACAAAGCTTAGGCATAAGATAAATCTTATGCGTAGAAGTTTCTAGGCGTAAGCTTATGCTTATGCGTAATTTTAGGGTTTTTGCCCAAGTGATCTTTTACACTATCACAGTGCAAAAGATATCCCAAGTCGACGTATTTTCAGGCTTATCCAAGCAAGAAAACACGGAGTAAACCACAAAACTGAAGATCAAACCAAGGAGTGAGTTACGCGTAGTTTTAGGGTTTTACTACGCGTAGAACTACTCGTAAAAATGATTGTTGCCCAAAGATGTTTCTAAACCAGATTTTTGTGATGAAATAGCTTCAATATCACCAAGATAACACAAAAGTGTGAAACTTGATGATCCAAAGTGTCTAAAACAGTTACGCGTAGAAAAGCTACCTCGTAAAAAACCAAGCTCAAAAACGATGATCCACACGTAAAGGTTGAAACTTTTTGCCAAAAACAGTTATTTTAACACCTTAAAACGTTGAAAGTACAAGAATCTTGGATTAAAAAATGTAAAAAATGTAAAAAATGTGTTCTTAAGCGAACCAAAGTATCACTCGCATGCTTTACGTGTAGGACCAAAACCTACTTCAAAAACAATACGATTCACCCAACTAGTAGGCGATTGATACCACTGTTAGGTCACTAGATTTACAACACAAGCACAATAGAAAGAGATAGAGAGAAAGATCAGATGAACAAGACACAAACCAAACACTATGCATATGAATACTAAGGACGGTTATGCGTAGCATATGTGAAAGAGAAATGAATTGAACAACCAACCCTCAAGTGAGGGTTATTACATGGTATTTATAGGAAGGGGAGTTAGGGCAACACACCTACTCCCTTCCTTTCCTTAGTGGACATGGGCCTAAGCTCATGGGCTTTCTACATAAACTTAAGCTAATAACAAACATAAAGGCCATAATTAAGCTAACTATTACATATGAATCAC
Organism: Chrysanthemum seticuspe; assembly: GCA_019973895.1. Classification (NCBI taxonomy): domain Eukaryota; kingdom Viridiplantae; phylum Streptophyta; class Magnoliopsida; order Asterales; family Asteraceae; genus Chrysanthemum; species Chrysanthemum seticuspe. The sequence continues at coordinate 339,807,623 of BPTQ01000006.1, read as the reverse complement.
TAACACTTGATATAGGTTTAGGAGTGATTCCAACAAAATGCTTAGGCAAGAATTCAATGCTAAGGAATCAAAACTTTTGAATGATTTTTCCAATCTAAAAACTTTGAAAAACAAACTTGAAAACAAGTTGTACATACAAGGGAACACCATTCAGACTGCTCACATGATCACTAAGCATAGAGTTATAAGCGATAAGCAAAGTATTCCCATTATTAAGGAACCCAACCCTGAGTATGGTAAGAAAGCAAGAGAAGGTCAGAAGGTAATTTATGATGGCCATGAAATCCTTTAGCCTAGGCAGAAACCTAGTTGCACTGAGTGCACTGAGGAAGATAAGAAATCAGATGAAGTCACTAGGGTGAAAATGAATAAGAAGCTAGAAGATCCTGAGTGTAAAAAGAACAATATCACTATCAAACCCCATGATTACACTAAAGAAAATTGGATCTCCTTAAACATGTTTAAGCCTTAGAATCTATTAACCCCTGAACAAGTGTTCTGGAAAAAGGATATGGATATGCAAAAAGCTGAAAATCTTGTTGCAAAAAACACTCCCCTTAGGAAAATGCCTGCAGCTACTGTGTATCCTCCAAATACACCAATGCATCTAGTTCCCAGATCTATTGCCACTAATAGCAAGACCTTAATCAGCCTATATGTTGTTTATCAGATGTTTGTTGATTTTGAGAAAACTTGTAAGAAGAGAATCACACCTACAGGGATAACTGAGGGGGAAGGGGTTTTGAGCAAACGAAAGAATGTTATTTAACTGAGGTCATGCCTTTCTTTAAACAATTAAAAGATCAATTTGAGAGCCTTCAAAAAGGGATAAATTCATATATTAAAGAAATGGAAAAGGAATTTGATGCAATGATAGTTGAGGTCAATGATTATGAACAGGAACTCAAATATAATGAAGTTGAAATGAAGAACTTGCATATCTTAAATGAGAATTTGATTTCGAGTTGTGTTTCTCAAGATGTATTTTATACTGTTACTAAGCACTCTATTACTGCTTCTCGATTTCATGAATTAACTATTGCATTGAAAGTTTCTCATGATCGTGTCATTGAGCTTGAAAACAAAAACTCGGAACTAAATGAGAAAATTGATCAGGATGATCACGATAATATGGTAAAACATCTTTCTAAACTAGAAGTTGAACATTTTGATTTACAACTAAAATATCAACATCTTAAAGAAAATGTCAAAACCTCAAATATCAAGACATCCTCAGATGTTCCAGAGTTTGATGCAGTTTTTCAGATAAATAAACGTGACGAACAGATTCAAGCTCATTGTAACACGATCAGAAAGTTGAAAGCCCAAATTTCTCAATTAAAGGGTGAAAAGAACAATGTGACTGGCTCCCAAATGCCTCCTCCTTTAGATTCTCAGTATTCTCAAACTTTTCATCTTCAAAACTTGGTTAATGTCTTACAAAAAGAAAACGAGAGTTTTCTAGAAGAAAATGAAAAAGTTAAACGACACTTTAAAGAGTTATATGATTCAATGAAAGTCACTCGTGACAAAAACAACGAAAAAAATAATGTCTTTACAAAAAGAAATTGAGAATCTGAGTCAGGAAAAAGGGAAATTGCCACTTGTTTTTAATGAGAATGTTGCATCAAAGTCATCCTCAGACTGCAAATATACTGTGACTGTTAAATACATTCCTCCTCATCTTAGGAACAATGAACTTGTGTTTCATAACTATTGTGCTCACCTTAAGGATAGTCTAGAATGTCTCCGTGAAATTGTAGAAGAGGATTTCATAAATAAGCCTATTTATAGATAAATTAGGTTTGCGTGCATCCAGGCCAAACGATCTCAGGAGCTGCTAGAATGTTTAATTACAACATGCCCTAAATCCTTAGGTGCGAAAGGTAAAGCTGTGATGCCTTGTTCTATGCCTAGTGCCAAGCATACAAACCATTCTATGCCCAGTTTTAAGAAAGTGAACACTAATGTGCCTTCAAGTAGTTCAGATCCCTGCACGTCTAGTTCAGGAATGCAAATAGTAGTTCAACCAACTAATGTTCCCATAATTCCCTCTACAGGAGTAATCAGTGACATTAAAGCAAGCGGGTCAAAGCCTCCAGGCAATACCAAGCAAGATAGGACCTCGCAAGCTAAGAATGTGCATTGGAAGAGAGTAGAAGACCAACCTAGGAACTTTAAGTTTGAGTTGAATAAAACGAATCGTGTTGATTCTAGTATTAACCATAGGCGTACTGTAATTCATTCGAATTCTGATACTATCTGCAAACCATGTAATGATGACTGCTTGAATTCTGTTACTAATCATGAATGTTGTGTGAATGTTTTGTCTAATGCTGTCAAATGCCCAGTTAAAATTGTTAATGTTAAAAATCAAGCTAAGAAGGCTAAAAGGCAAAGACGAAAGAAAGTTAGAAAACAGTGGAAACCCACAGGAAGAATATTTAGTAAAATAGGTTATCAATGGATACCTTCTGACCGTAAGGTTAATGAGTGTTGCCCTCAATTTGCTAAGACAATGCCCACTAGAAATAGGATGCCTACTGGTAGAACTATTCCCTTAAGAAGTGAACATACTTTGAATAGGTCGAATACGGACATTAGCAATGCATCTATTTCTGATGATTCCACTGTTTCTACTTCTGATGTGGGTGTTCCAATCACTGTTACTAACCAAGTGGAACCCATTATTGCATGGGGTTCCCAATTATCCAGTTATCCATTTTTGTATGTGTTCAACTGCAGATCGTTCAAATCGTTCTATGGTACCTGGACTCAGGCTGTTCCAAGCATATGACTGGAGTTTGCTCGCAGCTCATGAACTTCGTGAGTAAATTCATCGGAACTGTTAGATTCGGAAACGACCATTTTGGAGCAATTATGGGTTATGGAGATTATGTGGTTGGTAAAAGTGTAATTTCCAGGGTATATTATGTGGAAGGTCTTAGTCATAACTTGTTCTCTGTTGGTCAATTCTGTGATTCCGATCTAAAAGTGGCTTTTAGAAAACATACTTGTTTCGTTAGAGAACTTGATGGTGTGGAATTATTAAGAGGTACTCGTGGTTCTAACCTATACACCATCTCTATCGAAGACATGATTAAGTCTTCTCCAATCTGCTTGCTGTCAAAGGCTTCTAAAACAAAGTCATGGTTATGGCATTGTCGTCTCAATCACTTGAACTTCGGCACCATTAAAAACCTTTCCAGAAAGGATCTTGTCAGAGGCTTACCCAGATTAAAATATGAAAAAGATCATCTTTGTTCAGCTTGCCAATTGGGAAAAAGCATGAAATATGCCCACAAACCAAAACCCACAAACTCAGTAATGGAAGTTCTTCATACCCTTCATATGGATCTGTGCGGACCAATGAGAGTGCAAACGATAAATGGGAAGAAATACATTCTAGTAGTTGTTGATGACTACTCTCGATTTACTTGGGTAAAGTTTTTGAGGACAAAGGATGAAACTCCAGATGTCATCATCAAACTAATCAAACAGCTTCAGGTTCGACTCAACAATACAGTCAGAATTGTTCGAACAGGCAATGGCACAGAGTTCGTTAACAAAGACTTAATTCAGTTTTATGAAAGTGTTGGAATCAGTCATCAAAGAAGTGTTCCATGAACTCCTCAACAGAATGGTGTAGTTGAAAGACGAAATCAAACTCTTATGGAAGCCGCAAGAACAATGCTAATTTATTCAAAGGTTCCAATGTTTCTATGGGCTGAAGCCATTGCCACTGCTTGCTACAACCAAAATCGTTCCCTTATACACACCTCTCATGGAAAAACTCCATATGAACTTGTCCATAAACGAAAACCTGATTTATCCCATCTTCGTGTGTTTGGTGCTTTGTGCTATCCAACAAATGATGGTCAAGATTTAGGTAAATTAAGAGCTAAGGCGGACATTGGAGTTTTTGTAGGTTATGCATCAAACAAGAAGGGTTACCGAATCTACTACAAAAGAACTCGAGATATCATGGAAACTATTCACGTCACGTTCGATGAGCTATTCGGGCAAATGGATCCAGGACAATCCAGTTCTGGACCCGCATCTCAACCTTCATCAAGTAGTCCTATCAGTTCTACTCTTGTTTCTAATCCCTCTACAGCAACTCCTTATGTACCTCCATCAGAAGATGATTTAAAGAAATTGTTTGATCCAATGTTTGATGAACACTATGAACCAAATGCTGATGAAATGTCAATTCCATCAACAGAGGCTGCTCCTATCCCTGTCAATGAAGTCAACCCTTCCGTTTCAATATCATTAAGTCAAGAAGCGCCTGCTGCTGATTACTCTATCTCATCAACAAATCATCAATCATCGAATGTACATCATGGAATTGTTTCTGGCACCCATGATGAAGTTAATCCTTTTGCTACTCCCGAAGATGCTCCATTCGAAAACATATTTGCTCCTGAATCATCATCAGAACCATCTTCATCAGGAGATATCGACTCTGCTACTTCAGTTCCTTAATAACAGCCACATGAACACCTCAGAAAATGGACACATGATCATCCATTGGACAACATCATTGGAAACCCCTCTCGTCCAGTATCCACACGGAAACAACTTGCAACCGATGCCTTATGGTGCTTCTTCAACTCCGTACTCTCTAAGATCGAACCAAAAGATGTTAAAACCGCCATGAATGAAGACAGCTAGTTCAATGCCATGCAAGAAGAAATTCATGAGTTTGATCGAC